>MU270009.1:2010616-2138116 GCA_021432705.1 Caranx ignobilis | reverse complement strand
AAACCATCCCATTATATGACTGAGTGGCTGACAACATGAAATAGTGATTGCAGTTGGCATGGCAATGGTTTGCAGCCCTGTAATGCACAATAGCTTTTTAACGCAGACCACATGTGATGGGGCTCACCATAGGGGTAGGCAAACACACACACACACACACACACACACACACATCCACATACATGTATATTCCAGCTGTGGAACGACAGTGTGGACAAAAATGAAAAGTTTTGATGATAGAAAAATTGCCAAGAGGAAAATGCTTGGTTTTAAATGTGCTGAATTTGAGCCTGTCACTCCACACGCTAACCCACCATGCTCCTGCTGATATTGCACTGGGTCCCCCGTTCCTCGGTCCTCAAGTCTTTCATCTGGGTGTTGCATTTCAAAATTCACCAGGGACTGAACCCACGCCCTCCAAACTTTCCAAAACAGTCTTGTAAGAGTCTTGTGTGTTGTGTTTCTCAGAGCCTTCGAGTGTTCAGTCAGTCTATTAAGTATCTAACCCACGTCCTCAACACGTCAAAGCAGTCCTCTAACACCTTGAGTGAATTGTAGAAACACACTTGATCAATATTTGTTAGTGCCTCCGAGTGTTTGCTCCAGGTGTTGGGATTCAGCACAACACCTGAGGAAGGAATCCAAGCTGAGCTCTTTGACCAGATACACTGAACTGATATTTCGTGGAGCTTTGGCATCGTAATGACTGAAGACCGTTTCATAGACGTCTGTGTCCATCCTCTGGAAGCTGTTCTCTGACCTCCAGAGAGATGAAGGCTACAACCGCACAGTTTTTCTATGTTCACATCTGACATTCATACTATTTATAAAACCCCTACAATAGAGACTTTCAGAGACGCTGCTGACCTCATTTTAGTTTCCTTCCCCGATTCCACGATTTGATGGATAATACTCCCCGTCACATTTCCTTTGCAAAAACAATCCCAATCTTTGTTTTCCACTGCGATGACTGTCTTATCATGTGTTACTGTCGCCATTCCTCGTTCATGGCATTTTCTGCTTGCACACTGGTACATGCATGCCCACTGTGCCCACTGTTCTTCTCTGGCCATGTTGCATCCATCTCCTGGCTGTACCTCTGTGCTTACCTGACCCAGTAAGCCCCCCCCCCCATCTGTTGGTCCAGGCCACTGTGCACCTTTGTGTACATACTTTTAGATGGTCCTGAGTGTGGCACATCACCGATGCTGCTTTCACCGTCAGAGTAACTCATGGGTGGGCTCTTGGCTTCTTGGTTTCTTCAAGGAACGTCGTCTGGCTTTGATCTCTGCACACGAGACAGTATCAGTCCAGACTGTTGTGGTCTGTTGTTCCCCTGACAGTGGAACAAGCTACCAAACAGGAGCATCTCTGTGTCTTTACAAAGCTCTTGAAGACTCATGTCCTCTGAGAGCACCTCCTCTGATACCTCTCACACTCCAACATGACAACGAACACTTACTATGCACTGCCACTTCCACTGCACTTCTTTACCTGATCTCCCTGCGCTTATTAAATAGATGTAGTGTAGTAAGGTTTCCTACAGCGCTGAGGCTTTAGTGATGTCCCTCACTTGAAAGTCGCTTTCAATCATGAAAGTCTGGCGGTGCCTGCAAAGTGTGTATGTAAATGTAACATGGGGCTAAAAACCTTGTCTGGACAGAGATCGCTTTCCTTTTCAAACACCGCTTTAAAATGAAAGCATATTCGTGTGGATGTAGCCAGAGGCACGGAGTTATGTCAAGGAAAGTAATGAGTTGCTAACATTTTGCTGCAGCGTGGAGGTGGAAGAGTTTTATAAAGTGCGTAGGTCCTGGCACTGTGTCGACACACTCGATGCAGGCATGGGGCTCGCATTGGCCCCGGCTCTGTGTCACAGCAAAAAATTAAAGATGTGGAAAGAAGAAAGAAGGGAAGAACAGGATGGGAGAGATGAAATTCAGAGGAAAGTGTGAGATGAAAGAGTCGGAGACAGGAGAGGAAAGAGAACATAACACACAGACACACACAACCCTCCATCCTCCTCCACTCTCACACACAGCGGGCTGCATATCGATGCAGACATCCATACACATGAGGTGACTTTGCTTTACCCATCTGCCTCTGCGGGATGTGAAAGTCATATTCAAATATTCATCCCCTCATGTTTGAGCAAACGGAGCCACATGTTCCTCAGGAGCCTGAGCAGAGTCTCATCAGTCCTCAAGCTTTAACCTGAGAATACAGACCTGTCTCCCTAATGACTCCTTACAGGAGTCAGTCTATTAACCGCTGCCCCAGGTCTATTACACCTGAAAATGTAAAAACGAAAATTCGATCATGCAACACCGCAGAGAAAAATCACGTAACCATGGGTTACATTAACCCCACACCTCTCCTCTCAGGTAATACTATAGGTTGTTATTAGAATATGGTCGTAATGGTTTTGGTGCATTGGGTGGCAGATCTGATTTTTGCCCATGAGCAGGGCTGCACCGTGTGTAAAAAAAACATCATATTGCCATTATATGGGCAGATATTGCAATGTATGAATCCAGGCATTCCTGCTCTACAGGAGCCGTTTAGCTGCAGCCTACAGAGCGCACCTTGGAGTTGGGTCAGATTGGAGGTTGGGTTTCATTTTCCACTACATCAAAAGCTTAAATAACACAAAGAAGGATAATTTCTTTGCTGGTTAAGAGCCTGAGACTCAAAGTCGAATGTAGATTCCCAAAGATGATGAAACATAGAGTCTTTCTGTAATGCCAAAAAAAAAAAAAAAAAAATGTCTCTAGGCAAATGTGAAGTTCAAATATCTGCATCCAGTAACATCCAAATCATTGAAGAGCTCTGGTGTCGGTGTGTGCGAGCCCTCACAGACAGACAGACAGACAGACAGACAGACAGACAGACAGACTTCTGGCAAAGAGGAAACACAGCCTGTAGCTCGTAGCAGGCAAGAGCCGAGCGACGTGTTTTACCTCAGCACAGCACTTTTACTCAGGAAGGGTTTAAATGTGGAACTTTTAGTTGTAATTGTCTGAGAGCACAGAAACTGTTCTGAAGGCTCATTACATTCACATTTACATTTACTCATTTGCCAGATGCTTTTATCCAAAGAGACTTACAAGTGAGGGACGTGAGCCCAGCCTCAGTGCAGCAGCAAACCTCGGTGTAGATATAAAGAAGTACATCTACAGCTCATGGTCGAGCAGCACCTGTGTTTTCTTTGTTTTACATTCGTTTGTCAGTTGATAATGAACCAGAAATTTGCTTCTGTCTTTTTTGTTTCCATCTCTATTTCTTTTATTTTTCTTCTCTGCTCATTTCTTCTTTCATTTCCTCTTAGTCTCCTTTCTTTCCTCCTCTCCTTTCCTTTCCTGTTTTCTACATTTCTTTCTGTTATTTTTTCTGTCCTTTGTCCTTTCTGTTATTTTTCTCTCTTAATTTTGACCCCCTTACTATTTCCTTCCTCCTCCACTTCTCGTTCTCTCCATCTTCACTTCCCTCCTCTCTTACTTTACTTACCGTCTGGTTTTCCATTGAAATCTGCCATGTTCCCATTAGCTTTGCTTTGACCTTATTTGAGCTACGGGATCCTTATGATGTGTGTGTGTGTGTGAGAGAGAGTGTGTGTGTGTGTGTGTGAGAGAGAGAGAGAGAGAGGGAGAGAGATATTCGGGGGGCTGGCGATGAATGATGCGCTGGTGTGAAAGCCATTGGACCGTGACTATACTGTAGGTGATAGAGACCCAGTAACATCAATCATACACACTCACACTCACACACACACACACACACACACTGACACACAAACTCTCGCTCCCTGCCCTCGTTATTCCCAGTCGTAGGGCTTTTCTTGATTTTTAATAAAGGATATCTGCAGAGAAGGTCAAGGTTATTCAATTGTTGGTCATTCATCTCCTCTTTTTGCTCTCCCCTGACGCACACACACATGGATGAACACACGCACACATACACACCCCACGGATCTCTCAATCTTCACTAGAGGCCCCAGCTCTGGGACCCCTGTGACTTGCGCGAGTGTGTGTGTGTGTGTGTGTGTGTGTGTGTGCATGCTCGTTGGTGTGAACAATGCAGCCGTCATTTTTGGGTTGTCTGGTTATCCATCACTGGCTTTATATAGTTCTGCCGCTGCGTTCTGTGTGTTTTATCCACTGTGAGAGTTTTGCACAGCATTTAGGAGGTGTCACCGATAATACTACTTCCTGTTTTATCAGACGGCAGTTTGAACTTAACACAAACGTAAACGATGTGGAAATTGCAGGCTGGATGTGCTGTGAGGGAGGGAGATAATACCGCGGCCCTACATGTGAAGTAACGTATGGATTCTTGTAACAGATAAGCTGCAGTCAGGACATGAAGCTCTGAGGTTACTGTGAAGATCATTTTTAATCCGTTTCCTCCTGGGAAGAGAGCTAGAGGTTCGATAAATGAAATCACCGGACCAAATATTATTTCTGATTTTGCCTTTGCCTTGTTGTGAGACGACGCCCTCAGACCCTCCGGTGTGATCTTACAGTGGAGGAAATATATTGATGTCACTTTTATGTGACCACCCCTCTCATCCCCACTGAGTGACTTACTTAGCTCACTAGAGCCATGATGAATGGTCTGTATGAAACCTGAATGTCTAATGTGATCCCCAGAGGGGAGAAAAATTCATTAAAAATCACACTGACATAATAACACATATTACTCTCAGTCAGGGTAGCTGTTTGTAATGAAGAACAGACACTGAAAAAATCCAGCCCTGCAACATAACCTGCATAATTTAGTGCAGTAAGTCAGGCAAAAGTAATCACAAAAAAAAACTAAGCTGTGTAATATTCTTGTTTAGTAGTGTAGTAGCACAAACACCATTTTTTAACAAGTTCAAAACGGTGGCAGGTTGAATTGATTAAAATCAAGGCGGTTCAGATTTTAACCTAAGAGGCTGCAGTAGCTCCTCGTTCATCTCACAGATGTATCGATTGTTATTCTGAGAAACTTTCTCCACCACGTCTTCACAGGGATGAACAAATAAAACTCTCAGTGAGATCTTGTGCTGAGTTATTGAAGCTTGCGTCGCAGCAGTTACGTGGAGGTGACTTCAGGACCCTGTTTGAATAGGTAGATCTATCAAAACAAACAGATAATAAAAGAATACGGACCGTCAGACCCGACATTAATCCATATGACCTTGGATGCTGAAATATTTACAGAGACTTCATCTGTTTGTGTTTGAATAACCTGCGTCTGCAGCTGACACTGAGGAGGTAACCGTAGACTACAGTCTGTTACATGGCTCTATCTTTCAAAATAAAAGCATAAACTTTATGTATATGCATGCATGTGTATTATACCACCTGAAAGAGCACCATGCACATATCAAGGAGGATTAGACAGCACTGGTTTATCTCTATCACCGCTGCCAGCCTCTTCAGGTGGAATAGGTCATTTTTTATAATGTATAATATGGACAACATTCACGTTTGGCTTCTGTTCTCTGACCTTGTTGTTCACCACTAGGAAAGATCAATTCAGCAGGGAGCGAGCGAGAGCGATGATATTAACCTCCACCCCCTTCGGAGGAGGAGGCTAGACTCAGAGGCTACAGGTAGATGCTCGGGTGGAGGAGGGGATTTTGACAAAAAGTGACGGCGGCTTTTAGCTTTTAAAACAGTGTGTGAACAGACCAGCAAAAGAGTAAGTAAAGCACTGACAGCTGTTGGTGCACAGAATAAGCAGCAGGTTGAGTTTCATGAGTGGCCACCAGGATGTAAAATTATGTGAAATCTGCACTGGAGCTTTGTTTACATCCCATAACTTGCTTATGACACTGCGGTCTGGCTTTATACCTGACATCTGACTAAACGATGAAGATGAATAAACTTGAGGGGGGCGAGGGCGGCGGCACATATTTTAGATATGTTAGTCCTGTGAGATACCAGTGGAGCTGCTGCTCTGCACTGGATCAAACTTTTCACTCGGCTAATTGTGATGTTACCACAGAAAAATGAACCTCAGTTCAAATCCCACTGTGGCAGGGTGTTAACTTTCCTCCACTCCGATATCTAGAGCCCCTCAAGCAAAGTTAATACACGGACAGAATTCAAATAATTCAAGCCTATTTATTAATTCACAATTTAACAGGAGAGGCCTGTCTCTCAGCCGAGCAGAGCGAAACCTTTGATCAGCCACTTTCTTTGTGCATATTTCTTCCTGTCTTCATTGAATAGATGCAAAGAGTCCGAGATGAGACGTGCAGCAGAAGCCATGGACTCAGTTTCGTGCACAGTCTGTACTTTGTTCAAACTGAGTCGCACTTGTTTTTTTTTTCATATAGTGAATGCAATGGCAGATTGATTTTAGTACGACCTTTCATTTAGTGTATTGAAGTTCTTCAGGGCGTATATTCAGAAGAGAAGCACAGTCCGTGCCCAGTTGCATTAGCAAGTTGGAGTGGTCCTCAAACCTCACAAAGCCAAGGTGTTCACCTTTGAGCTAAACGTAAACGAGCTGTTTCCTCCAGCTTATAAACGTTGTAAATATCAAATCTCTACTATCGTTTCAAGATCTAGTCACAATGATCCAGCCAATTCAATTCATGCACCTGCCGGACTGTTTACTAATACACAATGTAGGTCACATATACGTTCACCAGTGCTGATGCAAATCTCCTCTGATTGCCCACAGAGCGGCGAAGCACTGGCTCCAGCTTGCATGTGTACTGACTGTCTCCTCGGAGTACATGGAGATCACTGAGGTCTACTGACCAGCGCGTCCTTGTTGTCAAGGTCGAGGTGAAAAACAAAAGGGAGGCAGCGCCTTTGTAGTTGTGGCCCCCCCTCCCTCTGGGATCACCTTGTTCCAGCAGTAAGAAATGCTGACTCAGTGTGGTTACCTTCATTGTTTTCATCCGTTTTCTTTTTATTTCTATGTATTTTTGAATATTTCATCGTACAACACCTCGTAACCTTGGATTCAAAACGTGCTCCAGAGATAAAGCTTTACTTACTTACTCAGTTTTTGTGTGTGGAGTAAAAACCCAGGGAGGCTTTTGAGTGGTGTGTTGTGTATTGTTGTGAATTATATGGCTCCGTCGAGTGAGTCACGGCCATGAGCTGCGTTTCTAAATATGGTCATCTAAGACCATATAGTCAAGGAGTGGTATTATTGTTGGACGATATTCAAGGCTGTGAATTTTTATGATTATTTCTCTTTCTTTTTTTTTTTCTAATGTGTGTGTGTGTGTGTCTTTTTCACGAGGGAGGTGGGGGGTTGATTCCTGTAGAGTGAAGTCATTTCTGGACGCTGCTTCTCTCTCTCTCTCTCTCTCTCGCAGGCTGTTTGGTAATGTTTAAAAGAGCAGGCCTGTAGTGGGAAGAGTTAAAGGCTCCAGTTACTGGGTCAGGGAATGAAAACAGCGAGTGGAGGTTCCTCAGAGTCGAGTTTAACACAAACACGTTACTCACAGTGACGTCACTCTCAGCTGACTGGACGCTGTCACTGAAAGCCTTTGTGTGTGTGTGTGTGTGTGTGTGAGGCTGTGGTTGTTGTTGATTATGTGTTTCTCTCTGGTACGAGTGTGTCACCACGCTGTTGTGCAGCCCGGCGGTCAGAGAGTAGAGGAGGAGCTGGAGACAGAAAACAGCCACGCCGTTCTCATGCTTCCTGTGAAAAGCACAAAGCTGCCGCTTCAATGAGCGACGTCATCTTCTTCTGTTGTTTTTTTTAAAGGAAGTGGACAGACCGCTTAACTTAAGGTCTGTAATTCACTCAGAGAAGAGGGAGAAAGTGGGGGTGTCACACTACACCTTGTCTAAACACATCGCCGCTGTTCCGCCTTAAAAGCCAAGAACCAGTGTAATTTGATTTTCTTACTGGTGCCATTAAAGTCCATTCAATCTTAAATCTGCTGATGCATTAGCTGCGTCCCTTCAATGTGACAGTAGTAGAAGCCAGGACAGATCCGAGCTAACTTCAAGCCTCTGGCAAAGGCTCATGGGAGCTGCAGTTTTTGAATGCTAATGAAGTAGCAGGAAGTGTTAGTGTTATGATATTTTGAGATAAAACAACGTGACTGAGAAACAGTGGAACGTGAGTGAAAGACAAATGACTGTCTTCTTCCTCCTTCCTGCTGCTTCATCCTCTACTTAACACAGGTTTTTTTTTAATTGCAAGTATGTTGAGTAAAATTTTAATGTGTTAATTGTTATCCAGGGAATGGGGGGGGGGGGTAACAGGGGGCCCTGTATATATCCTCATTAGGGTCTGAGCCTCCCTGAAGGTCTGATCCTGAAACTGCCCCCCGGTAAAGATCAATGAATTCAATCGAACTCCAGGGAATATACATGTGTCAGTGGATTTAATACAGGCAGAGAATGAACATGTTGGTTTTCAGCAGATATTCTGTCTGTTATTCTTGTAACCATGAATCTTTTACAACCTAAAATTAGAATCAGGATCGTATTGTTTTTACAGTCTGTATGATGTATGATGGTGTTTGCTAGTGGGCGCTGACACCGAGATGGAGCCAGACAGTGAGATAATCGCCGGGGTGAGTGTGGAGGGAGTGACAGAGGAACTGAAACAGGAGATTTGTACCCACACTACCTGAAGACGTGGGGCTCTATGTCTCTTTCTCTCTCTGTCTCTATCCACCCATCGTGCACTCTTTCCATCCATTTGTCTGTCTATCCTTCATGCATCTGTCTTCTGTACCACATCAATTATTCACCCGGAGCAGATGAATATTTCACAGGGTGCCGGACTCTCTTCCTCCATACCTCATCCCCTCAGCCCTGTCTCTGTTTTATCTCTCTGCTCTCTCCTCTGTCTCCTCCTCTCTCATCTCTCTCTGCCTTTGTGCTGCCTCTGCCTTGGCCACCTTCACCTTCTCAGGCTTTTTTCCCATTGTGTGTATATATATGTGTGTGTGTGTGTGTGTGTGTGTGCGTTTGTGTATTATCCCTGAATAGCCCTGTGGAATCTGTGACTTTGGCCTCATGCTGTTAACTCCTCAACAGTCTGTTGTCTGTGCACATATTTATAACCTTTGTTGGCTTTGTGTGTGTGTGTAAGAGTGTGTGTGTGTGTGTAAGAGTGTGTGCGCTCACCTCATCCTTGCACATGTGCATCCAAGGTATGCGTGTGTTTCACCGTCTCCTTCTCTGCCAGGCTTTTTAGTGGGGATTAATGGGCGAGGCGTTTGGACTGATGGTTTGTTGGGGCTGTAGGAGGCCACTCCAGTCAGCTCCTCATTAACTATGAATGGGATCCACCTTCCACATGTTTTCACAGACGGGCTCAGCGGCTCTGCACATTCTCTCGGCTCTCGCAGGGTTTTCCACTTAACCAGGAAATCTGGGAGGAGAGCAACACCAAGGCTACGTCCCAGTTTCAGGTTTCCTCCTTAACTTCAACTGTGAGGATCAAAGTGTTGGGGAAAAGAATAAATAATAATAATCAAGTAATACTCTGATGGTGTAAAAGTTATTGAGTTAAAGTAGCTTTAAGTCTTTTTGGATAGTATGAGTCAAGATTTACTTGTGTCAAAGTACCATCGTATACAGGCTCAGCAGTTTGCTCTGTTGCTTCCCTGTAGGAGGGTTTGGGATGTGAATTATCTGCCTGGGGCCTTTCTATATGTTCTCCCAGTGTCTACAGGTTTGCTGAAGACTTAAAGTTGCCTTTTTTGAAGGAAGCTGAACATGAATGTGTCTGTATGTCTGTAATAGACTGAGGATCTGTGCAAAAGATCTTTGCAAAAGTTTTCAGACATTTTCATAATGACCTTCTCCAAGCGATATGAAACATGGTCTCAAATGTCAGCATTAATAACACCACTGCAGTAATAAGACCAGACAAAAGACAATAGATCTTATGAATATCACTCCGCAAATCAGGTTTCATCGTCAAGGTAAAAATAAAAAAATAATAATAATAAAAAATCATTTTTCATCGTTTCATCAATATCATCATTTGAATCATGCATTACAGCAGCATGAGATGAATATTTTTCTTCTAATCTGGGATTAGAGCCAGAGGATCAAACTGTGATAAGCATGGAGCGATAGGAGAGATGGATAGAGAGGGAGAAGGATGGCGAGGGAAGAAGTGGAGGGAGCGAGAGATGGCTCAAAGGGGAGACACAACCACAGGGAGCCTCACGTGTCTGTGACCATATGCATTAAAAGTGTACGTGTTGCGTGTTGCTGGTGTTTTATTGGCAGGATTTTAGCATTTACTGTGCGGCCTGTGTCCGGCTGTGCTGCAATCTGTCTGCTCTGTCATTACAGAGAGGCAGCACATTTGGCTCGACACACCCTTAATCTCATGTCCTGACTGATGGTGATGACGGCGCTGGGGTGTGTTGTCCTGGGATCCAGCTCTCGGGCTCATTTGCTCCTTTTTCAGGCCCGTGGCAAATTCTTCAGAAACACTCCTATTATTTTACAATGTGGACGTTTCACTGCAGCATTTCTTCTTTGACGGTGGAAACAAGAATGGATGCACTGAGGACCTTGGTTACTGTACAGTTACCTGGAAAGGCAGCGCCATTGCACACCTCTGGTTCCAGTTGCTGCCACCACCTCCTCCACTGTTTCAAATGTAAACATGACGGGAGCGGTGCCGCTGCAAACTCGTCCTCTACCGACGATGAAGCCTATATAAACAACTAATCTGCAAAAACAAATATGTTTTGCAGCATCTATAATTGTGACTGGATTAGATTTTCTGTTAATCAGGGAATATAATGAGGAAATTTATATTTGGTAAGTCATGTTGATGCAGAGTAGATCAGTAAAAACATCACAGACAAACCAAAGTGTCTGATCGTGCAATACAATGTTCACTTGAAGAATCGTGACCCAGTGAAGATTAAGATCCTGGTTTCGGTTTATGACAGAAACCGTGTTGATTTGCTTTTAACCAAAACCGAACTTTCTCACAAGGCTGTCGTTACCTAAACCACAGACAGGACTGTGGACGCAGGCTCCAGTCTCTGCTGCGACAGTCATGGTTACAGTGCCACCTCTATGAAACTGGGGAAAACAGTTTACTGACCACTAATGGCAGCTTACTGGTATATGAAGAGAGTTTCTGATGAACAGGTTTGACCACTGAGGCGGGAGGCGGGAAAGACAGGGAAGCTGCTGCTCTTGTGAATCTTCTTTTATCTCAGTTCTGCGAAATATTTCACGACTTTGATACCAGGTCTGCTCTGATGAAACCTGGAGTTTTAATTGTTATACGGCTCCAAGTGTTTTTACTCTGGAAACTTTTGCATTCGGGAAAATAATAATGATGTTAGAGCAGGTTGACTGCAGCAGCGTTTAGGACATGGCGCTCTCCATATGCTGGTGAATTTCACCTGCCTCTGCCCATTCAAAGCACTCACACACCAGTGCGGTAGGGGCAGTACACACACCGTTACGCTTTTGTTGTCTGAAAGCACTTTGAGGTTGCTTAGTGACATTTTGGTACGAGGAGTTTTGTGGAGGTTATGGTGCAGAAATAGAAAGGTGAATTACAGCTGAAATAAATGTGTATTTATTATTTTGGAATATGCTTTTTGTTGAAAGTCTGCTTCCATTTAAGCCACTGTAGATCAAGGAGAAGCCTTCGACAATAAGTGCTGCAACACTTACTCTCAGGCACAAGGCTGCAGGTGCATTAAGTAAGAGAAAGTGCATAGCAAGAGAGATTTTTTCTTTCTTCAGAGAGAGAGAGATAAAGAAGATGGAGTGCTGGAGATGGAGTGTAAGTACTCTCAGAAGAGGTACGACTCCAAGTGAGTTTGAGGACAGAGGAAGGATCCTGTCGACTGAACTGAGTTAGGGAACTCACTCAACCACCGTGGGACCACGCACAAGAAATCAGGACTGAGATTTCTTTGCCTCGCAGCGACTGATGGACTTGTTGTCGTTCACCGACTGATTGTTGCCAACAAGACGGCTCATCTCTGGTGGGCTGGTGCCCCTCCAGTGGACGCGATATAGGCAAACACATGGAGAAAGCTGGTTATTGTATGTCGTAGCCGAGTATGTCAAGTGTAAACGAAGCGTCACGCTCAAGTTGTTTACCTTGCTCATGGGCTCTGCTGCATTTTATGACTGAATTTAATCAAATTTCATCCATCAGTGTGTCCCAGCTTATCTTGTTTTATGGTTTTCAGCACGCCAGGCCGACCACGGAGCCTGCAGTGACACACACACACACACACACACAGTAACACTGTGTAGTCCGAGGCAGGCAGCGACGTCTTCAGTGCCCCTGATGTTGATGTGCTCTACTTGGTGCAACACTGTGTGTGTCCGTGTGTGTGTGTGTGTGTGTGTTATCATTTTCTCCCAGTCTTCCCTCCTAGCAACAATGGATTACTTTGATTGACAGGTGTGACCGCTGTTTTCCACGCACATACAACAACACTGGGGTTATTACAATTGCCACATGAATATGTTATGTCGGGATCGCTATGGCAACAGTAAAAATGCACTGTCTTACCTTGAAATGAGTGGGTTGTCATGTTTTATCTGCTCACGGGAATGTTGTCACTGCCACCAGTGTTTCCTTCATACAAGGCTCAGACTGAGACACATGTTCTCCCTGCTGCCCGACAACACACAGTATAACACTGATTTACTTATTTCTGTATCTAGAGTTGCTTTCATACATACTCAGATGGTTTCATACATGAGTTTTAACTTTAAGGGCTTATAATTGTCTGACTAGAGGAGGCGATTACCTGCATTAACCCAAAGTTAGGTAATGTAGGGATGGATGCATGTTACGTCAGTGCTGCATGTTATGCAGCAGCAGGGGCAGGAAGATCCATGTAAATGTTTAAAGAGTGTATGAGTGTTTGTAAGGGTGCTTGATGTAAAGCTGGGTGTGACTCAGCTGATAATCAGACGGCTGTGAGCAGCATGGCTGATGCTAATGCTAACACAGTTTAAACAAGGTGAAGCAGGCGAATATCAAACATGGTGATTTAATGTTAGACCAGATCTAATAATTTTTATGGGACGTACGTGTTTTCTAGTGGAGACTTTGAGGAAAAGACAGGTTTGAATGTGGCCATGAAAGAAGCAGGCAGGCTGTACAAAAAGGTCATAAGACCGTCTTTTTGGGTAGAAACACACTCCACAAACTCATTTCCAATATGTATATGATCTGATTTTATTGTGAAAGTCCTGACTGGAAGTTGTGATTCATATCTCTTTCTGTGGCTTTGACATTTCGTATCAGTCATGTCACAATCAATCTCGCTTTTCACTTAGATCACTTGGAGTACTTGTTGGGGTAGCGCTGTTATTAATTCATGAGGTGCTTCTTGTAAGTATTTTAATTAAAATGTATAGCTGCCTCCAGGCAGGTCTCAGGCCGATAAGAACAGGGACTGCGATCATTAGCTGCAGTTAGTGGGCTAGCTGTTGCTGTTTTAACGGTTGACAGTGGCCTGGTGGGCAACGGTTGAACTTTTGAAAGTAAATATCTAAAAATAGCAACTTTTAATGAGGTAATGTGCATAATTAATGTTAAAATAGATCATCTGTCAAAGTAAGATCATCTATGATATAAAATCACCCACCCCTAGCCCAAGGCTGCCGATCTCTATGCTACGCTAGGCTAACCTAAGCTGAACAAATAAAGTGAAACGAGGGGTAATGATCCTCTAATTTCTCTCCTTGAAAGAAAATGAATTAATTAGCATGTTTCACTTGAAGAGAACTAATCATGCACTAATCATGTAAACGCCTACCAACATACAGTACAATAGGTGACCTTTGACAAGGAGGAAAGAATCTGGCTGCAACCGAAGAGAAGGTGATACAGTGTTAGCAGGGAGTCAAACCAGGTGAGCTCCCTCTGGTGACCTTTGCATGGATGCTGGGGGAAACGTCTAATCAGCATAATCTATCATCTTTAAAGGGAATCTGGCAATCAGCATTTGATACGGCGTGTGAGTTTTCAAAGTTATTGAATATGCCTAAGGGAGCAGAAAATCACCTCAACCTGCCCAATATGAATTACACGTATGGTTCAGCTGCTCCACCTGTGCAGCAGGAGTAGTGATGTGGTTAATTCAGAGTCATTTTTCATGAAATTATTTAAGTTTGAAAATGTTTTATTATACAACTCAAACTATTGTATTGAATTTCCCGTCAAAAGGAACACAATCTTCTGCCTTTTTTTTTTTTTTCAGATGAAGTCTGAGCATACCCGCTGCGTTTTGTTGGTGTCTTACAGATGAAATAGCTTGAAATAAAAAATAAAGAGCACAGCGCTGACTGCTGGCACAGCCCGACATCAGCTGCTGTGCCTCTTAACACTGTCAGAAATCTGTCACCCTCGATCCAGTAGTAGTAAATCTAACACTTCAGTAACAGCTACTCGATGTCTGACGATCTGAATGACACAGAGCCTCCCTGATGTAAGAGCGTATCTCTTTGTCTTGAAGGCTCAAAAGAAAGAAAAGTTTGACAAGCAGCAAAGTTTAGTTGTTTTTGGATGGTTGTTGTTGTTTTTTTTTTTTTTTCCCACATGCAGAGCAGAACCAAGCCACAAAAACTCCAACCTCTCGATTTGATGCTGAGTCTTTTGTTATGTTTGCAACACTTTCTCCATCATCACTAAACTTGGGTCTTTTCTCCCCTCTCGTGTACAGATTGACAGACCTGACGGGCTCGCTCACAGATGGACCAGTAAACTACAAATACAAGACCAAATGCACTTGGCTAATAGAAGGATAGTAAGTATCAGTGTTTTCATCCTCTTCCTCTCATCATTAATCTTACTTAACTTCCACTTTGTTAAAAACAGTGATTTTTTTTTCTGTGTGTGTGTGTGTGTGTGGCCTAAAGGCTGCAGATAAAGAGAGCTTTTATTACTGTGCAAATAGAGGGAGTTTGTCTTTCAGTGTGGTTACTGTGCTCCAGAGTTGCTTCGCACACATTAACTGCTCAGAAAACCGTGCCACACCGTCTGAATGCACACAGTGATGGCTCTGTAATGATATGTAAAGTGCTCTATGTGGTTTATTCCACTGTTGCTTGCTTGCACTAAATGTTAGGTATACAGTGGGCCTGTAACAATCACAAACAGAAAGACAATTGTAATAAAAAAAAAAAATCATTATTTTCTAACACATCTGGAAACAATAAATGGCTTGTTTAGGATTATCCTTTTAATGGGCTGTGTTTCCTCTGGGATGTTAGATTGGCTTTGGGCAAAGGACTGAAGATGTTCATTATCTCCGAGGGAACCATTAAAGGACAGCTTGGGTTCAGCAACATATTAGAAAAGACGATTAAGAGTATTTTTAGCGGTACCAGTGGCATTTCTTGGTGGCAATGAATGGTCTCACAAGTGAAGTCAAGTCAATTTCGTTTACAAGGCACAAACCACACATTTACCCCGAAGGGTCGTAACAGTTGGGATGGATTGCCATGAAATTTGGTGCAGATATCCATGACTACCACCAGCAGGTCAACATTACATCTGGTTGCTTTGTGTCAGTGTCAGTGTAAAGAACATTTGCTCTACATCTAAAGAACAACAACTGTGTATTTATACTTGTGCAACTCAGCTCACGTGTAGGCTGCTACACCCCCTGGTTACTTTGCCTTTCTGCTCACTGTTGTTTTTGATGCGTTCTCGTCTTTCAGAGGAAACGAGTCTTAACGCTGCAACAGAGATTTATAGGCCTCATAAATCTGAAATCACTTTATTGTTTTTGTCAAACGACAAGGCAGTCTGATTTCCCTTTGACAAAGTGACAGTGCACATTAAAGCCGTGTTTTTGGATCTCTTACACATCGCTAACGAGTTGTGTGTGAATGTTCATGTCTTCCACCAATGACAAAGTTTCATAGGTGCAAGAGAAATCAAATCAAGATGAAATGGGCCGACTGCCATGAGAATTACGGAGAGTATTTAACGTGCTCTGCATTTCCTCCGGTGCATTTCTCTGCTGCTGTTTTGATCTCAGGAAAGCAGAGCCATGCCAGGAAAAAAAAAGATCTTTAAAAAGAAAGAAAAGCACAGTTATTGTTATGTTGCTTTATGCTTTGCAGTATAATGAACATTGTTTGCATTCACATACATATACACTTGTATCCTGATTATGAGTCTTGTTTAGCTCAGTTAGTTTGTGCTCCACATCACCAGGATATTCATGAACTGTGAAGGTAGCGTGTGTGTGTGTGTGTGTGTGTGTGTGTAAACACAACAATTGCAGTGTTGTATTAAGCAAAAGTCACACACTTCACATTGATTTCACTTTAGCAACGATACAGAAGTGTCAATTTATGACCATAATCACAGACTTCACACATAGGGGTGATGTTTTTCAAAAGAGAGAAGCATACAAGCTATATATTCATATAGGCCATATACCTGTATATACAGGCCACATATATATAGCTATATATTAGTTTTGTTATGGTCATATCCATCTGTTCTCTCCTCCTCTGCCTGTCTCTCAGCCCTAATGCAGTGCTGAGGCTGCGCTTCAATCACTTTGCCACCGAGTGCAGCTGGGACCACATGTACGTCTATGATGGAGACTCCATCTACGCCCCTTTGATTGCAGTCTTCAGGTAGGCACCTGCTATTCTGAATAGGAGAGCTGTGAGAGAGTCAGGGAGGGGGCGGGGTATGGAAATGAGTCAGGTAGCCTTTGGCACAGCTTCAAAAGCACCAACAAATTTGCACTTATGCAGTCAAATGACTCCGTGTGCAGGCAAACAATGGGCCTCATAATTACCATAGTGCTACAATACAGCAATAATAGACAGAAAATATTGCAATTACTCACATTAGCTCTGGATACCAGTTATTATTTTTGCACAGGACAATCTGTAAACATGAACTATTTCATTTGACACAAATTCATAAAAAAAAAAAAAAAAAAAAAATACTGGAATAATCTACCAACCTCCCACTTTCTACTCTGCTCCATTGAGGCTTATCTCTTCTTGCTCCCATGATATGAAGAGGCTAATTTGGCCCTGGCATTTGAATATGCAGTCTAGACTTGCATAGCGTTATTATCATAAAATAAGCGTACATTATAGATGGGTACATGCTGCTGTTGGGAAAAAAAAAACAGCCATAATTGTAGCAGGGAGGGGGCTTTGACTGAGATTCATGAAGGGCGAGGGTACATTTGCAGTGTATTGAATTTATTAAAGGAGACAGGCTGACCAAATAAGAAAGTGGGAACCTCTGCTGCAAAACCTCATCAAACAAATAAAAACATGCTGCTCTGCAATGTTTTTGTGCTTTAAAGCTAATCACTGTCATATATTTAGTGGGGGTCTGCAATTCCTGAAATGAAGTCTTTTCATCTTACAGCTCTCCAGTGGTGCTTTCACACCATAAAATAAAGTACAGCAGCATTTCAAAGTCTTTTTTATTATTACTAGTTGAGAGGGGGCTGTCTGTCTGTCTGTCTGTCTGTCTGTCTCTCTTTATCTCTCTGTCTCTTTCTCCCTCTGTCAAACTATTCTTCAGTGGTCTAGTGGTGCCAGAGACCAGGGGTAATGAGACAGTCCCAGAGGTAGTGACGACATCCGGCTACGCTCTGCTTCACTTCTTCAGCGATGCTGCCTACAACCTGACCGGCTTCACCATCACCTACTCGTATGTGTAGATGTCAGCCCCCCTTTTACCAGTCTTTATTCCCCTTCCTCTCCTCATTTGTCTGCCTTTCTATCTTAGTGTGTCACGTTTATTTACACATATCTTCAGCAAAGTCTCCTTTTTATTTTCTGTAGTAACCATGGATCAAATTACTGTGTAATGTCAAAGGGCGCGACGGCCCACTGAAAAAAATCACCAACTTTGCTCGCCAGAGGTTCAGGGAAACGTTGTAGTCTTTGTTAAATTTATGTAAGGAAAAAAAAAATCTGTCAAATGTTTAAAACTTGAGCTGCTTCTGTATTATACCAATTTGGACGTCTCTTGGGCTGTTACCGTGCCAACCCGTACGTATTCGGCGTAGCATGTACGCACGTTGACGCCCGTGCGCTTGTTTAAACAGCAAACGACGAAGGGGAAGAAGAGTCTGACCAATCACAGCTCTGGATTCGTTCCCATAGAGACCAATACTGTCCAACGGGGACGATTGATTAACATGTAGACGTCATATCAGGACACAGTGGGAGGGATTCACAGGTCAGCAGCGACAGTTTCCCTTCCCTTTCCCGATCCCCTTCTATACACCGACTGGCAGGTTCTCCAACTGACGACAGTTGTCTAACTCCTTCATTAACTCATTGAGTGCCAAAAACGTAATTTTACGTTTTTCGTTTTTTTTTTTTTAATAACGAAAATAGACACTCTTAACACACCGTATGTGTGAATTTGGGAACTCTGTGATGAATCGAAGTGAAATAGATGACAATGGAAACTCATGAAAACTCACGATCTGAACGTTTTATCATAACTTTTCGCCGCATTGTTTGCCGCGTGGTTGTCGAATCAGCGGCGCGTGCGTTACACGGCAACATTAGCCGCGCACGTTTCGGGGCAACCGAAATAAACGGTTTGTCCCCACTGAAAGCATAAAGTTTCACCTTTCAAATGCGCCATAGTATGTGTCCATAGCTGTAATACAAAATACGCTGTGGCTCTACAAATATCGTCAACAATGGTCTAGATTGCTAAGGCTAAAGCTTTGGAAAACAGCGCGGCACTCAATGAGTAGTGAAGGAAGCTAACGTTAGCCAACGTTGCGTTAAGCTAGCTTGGTTGTTTACTCGTAATTTGAGTTGCCAAATTAAAGTTTTGTTGTTAGTAATGGTTAAAAAGATTCAGTTATATTTATCAGTGTTAGTCGATCTAAACTCAGCTAAACCCAGCTAAAGGCACTCTTTTCAGGACAGTAAGTGTTTTGTGTTGTTGTTGTTTTTGGCTAGCTAGCGAACTGTTGGGGATAACATACAAGGTTGTCCCTGTAACTGTGCTTCGTGTAAATGACGAGTGAAAGTTTGTTTAACGTCCAGTGTTAATAGAAACTGCAAAGTGAATGGGTGTGTGACGTTAGACCATAGAAATGTCTTTTTTCAGATATAGTAATCTTTACACATAGACCACTGTAACTGCTTGTAGGTGGTTGTAGTTGTTTTTCAGCCAGGGAGGTTCACTTCCTACAGAAACTAAAAGCTCATAGAGCATCCATCAGCATTTCTCCAGCCAGCTAGTGAGGTCCTCTGGCCTCCCAGGTTGCAAATTTGGCCAGGAAAACTACATGCTCGTAAATGACAGCGAGGTAGAGGCGGCTGAGGTAACTTTATGAGTTCCCCTCACCAGACAACCTTTCATGGAGCAGCAACTCTAATACACTTTCTGTCCACTGTGCCGTTCAGAGCACATTGCCTGAGCTAGCTTTGTCATGCTCCAGCTCTGCTTTTAAATGTTCTGATTCATGGATGGCACTAAAATTTGTTCCTCATCATCAGTAGCCTCGGGCACAACCTTGGGTTGCTAGTGACCCTTTGTACAGAGCATTTGAACCTAAAGAAAAGGATAAATTAAATCTGAGGATTTAATGAGGGTTTGATCTAGAAAAAATCAAACAAGACGGAGTGTAATATGGGCATTTGTACCCATGCTATGCATATAATGATTAAAAATATCCACTTTTTGTTAGTTTTTCCTTTTATTTCTTACTTAAGACTTGCAGTGTAGAACAGCACATCATAATACTGTCTACACCACCTCCTCCACAAACGCATACCAGGCTGCTTCATAGCAATGATGGAAAATTGAATGATATGTGGCATGTTGAACACATGGGAGGAGTGAGGACAGTGTACAGTCACATAGCCTCAAGGCTATCATCACACACACACACACACACACACACACACACAGATACACACTGGGGGTAGGTAAGGTTGTCATGACGACCCTCTTGTAACAGCAGCAATCTCAGGTTTTTTTCATGAACAAAAACATGATTTCTGCCTCTTGTCCTTGATTCATTTTTTCCATCTGTTTGTCTCTTTCTGCCTTTTTATGTGTCTGATGGTACAAAGAAAAGCTGTAATGTAATTCAGTAATTTAGGTAAGGCTCCTAGTCCTTTATATCTAATCGTCTCTTATTGAAAGACTTCTCTTTTTTGTTTTGCTTTGTATCCCTCTTGCAGCATCTCTGTCTTTTAAACTGTATTTGTCCCGCTTCATTTCCCTTATGTGCTCCAGTGTTCCTTGTTACTTTAGATTGCATTAGTTGCCAGCTGCTTTTGTCCAAAGGCACTTACAGTGTGTGTTTATAAACTGGATAAGAACAGGACTCGAAGTGAATCTCTCCCAGACAAACAACTACATATACACTCTTGTTCTTAAGCACTAGCCTTTTTTGGGGGGCTTTTCTCCCTGAGGTTTATTGAAGGTTACTGAAGCATAAGGAAGAATCCACAATGGACCATGGAGATGTTGAAATTATTGCAGTACATGTGACGCAGTGGAAGATTTTCCTTAGAGAGTACATTACTTCTCATAACCATATTGTTGTGAAGTATAAATCCAACCTTCTTAAATGTGCTCTTTAGCGTAACATGTATTAAACTGTTAGTAAAGCAAACAGACCTGACCGACCACAAACCCAAGGAAAGACAACTTCATTTGTGTAGCACATTTTAAACGCAGAGACATTTCAAAGTGACTTAAGTATTAAAAGCTATAAAGTTGAAATGAGCAACAAAAACCAGAGTAAAATTGATGGTGGTCCTGCTGTGAATGATATGTTTGCTGTTGACATATTCAGCAGGCACAGAGCAACTTTGTCATTTATTTTCAATTGTGGTTTGATTATTGCTTTTTCATTTTACTTTTGGTTGGTTTCTTCTTAGCTCTGACAAAGATGGCTGGAGCTTTAGCTGCTGGAAATGAGGCTGGTGAGAGCACAGAGTCACTGAACCAGAGCTGCAGAGGGCCCTGCACTATAACCCCTTTAGTTAATCTGTTGTCATTTGATCCATCGTTAAAATAAAAACATTGATGAGTTAAGCTTTAAATAATATTTAGATATGCATAATTTTTAATGGCTGCTTAATGTTGCCATTGTTTTTTTTTGACCTGTCAACCTTGCAATGAATTTTACAATAAGCAAACAATTTTAATTGCCTCAATTAGTATTAATTTAATGAGGCATCCACAGTTTCTGACACTATGGTGTCACGTACACTCTGCGCCTGTGGTACTTCATAACCTTGACGAACTTCCTGGACTTGGTGTCTAATTGTGTCTCCCTCAGGATAAACTCTTGTCCCAACAACTGCTCGGGACATGGCAGATGCAGCACAGCGAACTCGGTCTCCGGTCGCGTGTACTGCGAGTGTGAGGACTACTGGAAAGGAGAGGCCTGTGACATCCCGTACTGCAGAGACAACTGTGGCAGCCCCGATCACGGCTACTGTGACCTGACTGGAGAGAAGCTTTGTGTCTGCAACGACAGCTGGCAAGGTAAAGGAGCAGGACAAACAGGACGGAGGAGGAATGAATTTTATCAGGCAAATTAAAACAGACATATGGGTGGACTGAAGGAGTCTATAGAGAGACCCTTGGTTTCACTGGGGAGCAGCCAGAGTGGTGAGATACAGTATGGCTCTTGGCCTGGAGCTAAGGGACTTAGAAGATGATTGAGAGGTCCTGGGGTTAGAGAGTCTTTGAACCTACTCATTCACTGTATCTTAACATGATATCCAGTTCAGTATATACTGATTTGGTCACTGGAATTAATCTGCATGTTAAAGTTAGTTTTTATTTGGTTAAAAAATGAAATTCTTTCATAATTGCATAAAATATAGGCATCTAAAAGCATTTGAACCAAATGTTGTCCAGTTTTGTCTCTTGACCATCAAACCCAAAAATCCATTTGTCATTGATATATTTTCATATTAATGCTCCGTAAATGAGGGCAATACCAGTGTTATTTACCCTCAAAACAGAAACTAAACTTCCCAGGAAGCTTGTCACAGGTAACGTCTTTTTGATGGTTCTGTTTTGTTCAGTGTGAATGTGAAGGGAATCAAAAGGGAAACAGACAAAGGGAGGAGACACAAAAAAAAAACAAAAGTAGCTGTATGCCTGTTTATGTCAAACATAACGTTGCTCGGTTCAATATTATTTGGTGTCATAAAACAACAGATGCAATGTCCTGGGGAATCTTGCTTTGTTGTGCAAAATATATATGTGCCTTCATTATTTTTGTGTTTTATATTTCATTTGTGACAACTTTCCTCCTGCAGCAGCTCCTCTCAACAGCTTTATGATACACTGCATCATGGTTTCTGACTGATAGTAATTTTACATGGGTGTTGTCCTTGTTTAAAAAAAGAAGCATATTTTATGATGCAAATTTGTGAAATCTGAAAGGGATGGGTTATAAATATAAAACACAAAAAAAGTAAATACACTGCTGTGCTGATTTACAAGTTGTGTTCAATAACCATCAACTAAGTTCTTAATGCAGATGAATCCAAACCCGGTTTTTCACTAGAGACAAAAATATCGATAATAATCATTTCATTATCTCGGCTCAGGGTCTTCAAGTATCTTTAGATTTGTATCAGTGTGAAAGCCAAAATACCGCTGGTGAACAAATTAAGGAAAAACTCTTCAACAACCCGTCTTCCTCTGCTCTGAAGGAGGACAAGTATAAAGACAACTTTACTATCAGCCTTGGATTATGCTGGCATTTTATACATGCATGCTTTGGCTGCAGCTCTGAAGCCCTTGGATGCTGCTTGTAACTGTGCGCTAAGATTTATCACTGGTGGTAATTATAACACTCATCACAGTGAGCTGTCTGCTAAGGTTGGGTGGCCCTCTCCCTCTGTGAGGCATGATAGACACTGGGTTTATTTATTGATAAGGCCATGGCAGGCATCTCTCCCCCTCACATTGCTTCACTGCTGTTTTAATGCAGGTCCTTTACAATCACGCTCTGATGATTGGGTTATGTTGCGAGTGGCGGCAGTTGTCACCCATTTTTCTGATTGTGCACCTATAACCTGAGATAACACACAGAACAACCTAAAGCTTACCTCATTTTTACCCCTGCGGCATTTTAGATTTTAATTTATTCCACAGCTGTGCTTGTTTACCTTGAATCAGTTGCTTTAGGTTTTTATAGCTTTATTTACTCTTCAGTTTTTATTGTTTGACTAATTTGACTTTTTATTGTTTATTTTTCATGTCAGTTTCTTCTTTGTGTCTCTTGGTACCTCGATGAATCTTTTGTTTATTCTTTGACTTGGCTGCATTGTGAAGCTGTTTTCTACCTCAGAGTTCAGGCACAGGTTGCTTGAATGAGTTGAAGGAGCAGTGAATGGCTTGTGGATGCTGCCAGTTTCCTTTGTGATTGTCTCATTTGTTGAAGGCAATTAGTCTGATGTCCCGGTATTAATATGGTAATTGTAGAATCTTCACTTATTATTCAAATTGCATTTGTTTAAAGCGTCAATCTGAGACATGCATGTAATTAATATCAGTGCTAAGACGTTTAATTGTCCTCTATGTGTAATTTGCCAACTGTGTCTATCCCTTAGAACAATTCAGATTCAATATTGTTTTATGTAACAATGATATTTTTTAGTCAAACCCCACCAGAGGTTTCAGTCTGGAGTCAGATCGGGAGGTGAAGCACTGCCCCCTCCTGGATTAACGTTGTAATCACAAAGAGAAGCAGTCTGAAAGGAGTGAAGCCTCACTCCACCTCTTTAAATGTTGTTGTAAATCTATGAGGGTAGATGAGCTGTGAATCGTATCATTTCCTGTATGGCAGTAACATAAACAACTATATTAATGAAAAACCATATGAATGTGTCATTTAAATTTTACATTTATCTCAACCCAGTGATTTTTCACATTAAATTAAAACGCTGTCAAGTCTTAATCTGCTTTCTGAAGATGTGAGCATAAATCAAACTGTAAATAGAACCAATAAATGCGTCATCTAGAATCTTGAAGAATTAAACACAGTGTAATATACATGAGTAAAATCTGTTAAACATCTCACAAATTAAGGTTATCGATTAATAATTTAAAGGGACTTGGGGCAGGATCAAGAAATAAGACTCAATACTGACACGACGGTCTTTGCGGGTAATTGCGTTTTGATTGACAAGATGCTGCTGATAAATCTTTCGTTTTCTTCTTTGTGGGACTTTTCAGTGGACTTTGTGTGGTGGCGGGTCGTTTGTTTACCGTAGCAGAGTCCATTGATGAATTGCAGCATGCATTATGCAGCACACACCCTGTTCAAGGCAGTGGAGAGATATGTGGGTGGGCTCATTCTTTTTGGTTTTAATTGAATAAATTATTAGTTTTCTGCACAGAAATGCAGGGACTGACGTGAAGAATTTGCACTTATGACTGGACTTAGTTCATTCATAGAGAAGAAAACGCTGGAGGTCAAGATGTTAGGGAGGCAGAAAGAGGTGTGTGTGTGTGTGTGTGTGTGTGTAATGAATCAGGAGGGTGCAGCCGTACAGGCCGAGGGCAGCCATCTGAGACACAAACAGCGCAGGTAATAAAGGGCTTTTGGTTGCCATAGCAACCGCTGTTTCACAGCAAAATATATGTTTTTGTGTTAATGAAAAGAAGACGTCGTGCCATTTGTCCTCCTCTCATCGCTCCACAGAGATTTGTGTCATGTAAATACAGTCTGCATCAATGAGACAACTGTTTGTCCTCCTCATGTTTGCGCTCCTCTCTCAATTGTTACCTGCTGAATGCTGAACACTAATCAGACCCGCCGGCCGGCCCCCTTAGAAAGCATCTGATGATTGTTGCCTGGGGCCGGTTTCTCAGAGATACTCCAGACTGGTGTGTCGGGCCAAGTCTTGGCTTTCCTCACAAATTATTCAAATGCAAGGACTCATTGTACAATGAAAAAAAGTGAGACACCTTGCCCTGAGGCTAACCCAGGTCTAAGACCAGTGTTACCATGGTAACAGTCGGTACAACATGTGCTGACCAGTTGTACCCAACACAAAAAAAAAAAAAACAGGAAAACATGGCTCAGATATGTGGAGGGATAGATGGAGCTGAGTGGTTGAATGCTGTTACTTTTATTTTGAAAAAAGTCTTGTAAGACCAACTACATTGTGGTGCAATGGATTGTGGGTAAATCCATACACTTTTTTTCAAAGTGGTTAACTGAGGAAACACATCCAACAGCTTGCATCTTCTTCTTCTTCCCCAGGTCCAGACTGCTCTCTGTCTGTTCCCTCCACTGAGGCCTTCTGGGTGCTGCCCAGCATCAAACCATCAGCTCAGTCTTTGGGTCGGGCGTCCCATCAGGCCCTGGTGCACTCCGGGCTGATGTGGGTGGTGGGGGGCTACTCCTTCAACTACACCAACTACCATATGGTCCTCAAGTAAGTATCCGACCTAGCAGGTTTCTGTCGGTCCTGTGAGACTGCGGAGTGAAGGGAAGAAATGATGGTGAACACATTGCTCACATAGAACAGCATGAAGGTCAGTTTGTTTTGGCAGCGAACACCAACAGACCTTTGAAAATATCTTAACTTGTCACAGAGGTATTTAGAGGTCTTTTTAATTGCTGCCTTCCACTTAGTTGTTCCAGTGACGTTTCCCAGGTTTTGCATGTTGGCTGAACGTTTTGAGCAATCTCAGAGAGTGGAGCCATCATTAATCTTGTTTGTGCCATCTGTGCATGGAGGGAGAGACGAGGTGTAGTTTGAGTGTGAATTTGTCAAAAGAGTCATAACTCATGTCTGACAAGTTAAGATTCAACATGACCAGCACCATCAGAGGTATCACCCACTGCAGATAAATGTCCCCAGTGCTTCTCATAACTTCATAATCTGCTTGAAAAGTTAAAGCTGTACTTCATTTTTAAAGCACTCCGGTGATAATTGTCTGTGCATGCATGGATACATTGCATGCATGATTTGCTAAAAGCTAATTTTCAAAACTTTAAATGGTACAAGTGTTGCTAAATGTATGCTAATCTAAAGTCTGTGGCCCCACAGGGACAGACTTTAGAGAGTCTCCCTCACAGAGTTTAATTCCACCTCATATCTCTGTAGGACTTTAATATAACACCACTTATAGTGTCTTAACTCTGCTAAACTTTGGTGTCAGCAAGAAAAGTGGACTAAAAATGTAGCCTAACGCTCAGATCATCAGCATTGAAGTCTTTTCCTTTGATTTCCCCCCCCTTTTTTTTTTTCTCCTCTCCCTGCAGCTACAACCTGGAGACCAGCACATGGGATGCGGTGCCTGTCAGCAGCAGCCCTCTCTACAGATATGGACACTCACTGGCTCTGTACCAGGTAACAGCTGTGGCTGCTACAGTAACATGACAGAGACAAGTTGTCCTATGCCGCAAAATATGAAAATACAATACTATGTGAATGATGTGGCGGCACGGTGGTGCAGTGATTAGCATAGCAAGGGGGTTCTAGGTTCAAACCCACTGGCCGGCTGGGGCCCTTCTCTGCGGAGTTTGCATGTTCCCATGTGTGGGTTGTGAATGGGAGTGTGTACCCCGCTTCGTGCCCTAAGTCAGCTCAGATAGGCTCCAGCTCCCCCGCAACCCTAGTGAGGATAAGTGGTACCGAAGATGAATGAATGAATGTGAATGATGCTTTACATTATTGCAGTAAAGTCAAATGTGGATCTGGTAATCTACAACAGAGACCGATGTGAACACAGCACACTTAAGACTCCCAGAGAATAAGCTGTAAGTGTCAGTGTTTGTTCATTTGGATGGAACGTAATTGAGCTTTAATGTGTCGTCTCCCTCAACACCTGAGGGTCAAACACCTGGACACAGTGAACAGAACAGTGTGTGTTCCACACCTGTGGACGATTAAAACAATCAACACCTTTCACAGCTTGCAGCTCTTGCATGAGCTTAGATGGAGATTGTTCCATCATTTTGAACAATTTGTCCTCCCTCCCTCTCTCTCTCTCCCTCTCTCTCTCTCTCACACACACACACACACACACACACACACACGCACACACACACACACACACACACATATACACTGTTAAACACATTTGCTGTTCCAGGGACATCAGTCTTCCTGCCAAGTTTCCATCAGCAAGACATAAAAATTCTTGTAGCTTCGTTTGGGGACACACACACACACACACACACTTTCTCACACTAGTGTTGTTGCATCTGGAGACGGCTCAGTGTAAATTTAAATTCTGCCAGATTTATTCTACTAAGAATAAAATGATGCTGCAGCTCATTAGCAGAGAATAATTAATGATCATTTCTACCTCAGCATAGTTTCTGATCTCTGGCCTAATTATAGATCAGAACATGATGTCGCAAATTATCCAAACTTTGTATTAAAGTGTTCAGTTTTGACCATCAGTTTAAGACCTCAAAGATCAAGTTGTTGATATCTTTGATTTTTGACATTTTGGTCTGTAGGAAAAAACTATATTAAAACAGAACTGTTTGCCTTTAAATAGTATGTCATGATATGGCTCTCTCATTATTTCTGACATTTCACAGTCTAATATTTGCTTTAAAATTGAATGCACAAATGACTAATTCACTGTTTTTTGAACCATTTTTATGCTCTGACACTCTGACACAGACACAGGCACATTAGTCACCTTCCCTGTGCAGAAATGAGAACATGAGAATCATCCACGTGTCCCCTGTAGATCACTCACGTCACAGTCGGGAGCATCAAATGATGTGTCACTGTTCAAATACGGGGACATGTGCTTATTGTGTGTGGAAGGAGTCGTTTAATGGTGGAGGAGAGGAAATAGAGCGAAGACAAATCTCTGCTCTGCTGTGATGATGAAGGTGAGATCTGATGCAGAGGAGGTCAGAGACTGCAGCCGCAAGTAGATTGTAGGCAACTTCAAAATGTTCCTGTCTGTCACACTGAAGGAGTCGCTCCGATTCATCACAGAAGTTTGTCTCCTTTTCAGGGAAGATCTTGGATAACAACACAGGGCAGAGGTGCATGTTTTGTTTGTATCCTCACTTTTCACCTCTGGTTTTAATTACTTGATGACTGCATAAAGTGTCTGTTAGGGATCATTAGTTTATTATAAGATAACTATAAGTAACTTTTTTCATATTTACAGTTAATCTGTGTTAGGATAAAATGTGTCAGTAATTGAGTTTGAGAGGGTGGAAGAGGTGGGAGCTAAACCAACAGGCTGCTGACTCTGAGCAGTGTTGACCTTTTTTTAATCCAACATGTTTATGTCAAAATACCAAGATGTTGATTCAAAGCAGCGCAAGACCAGCAACCACATCCACAGGGGGCGAGGTTACAAAGGTGTGCTTCAGTGTGGTGTTTGCAGGTTGTCACACTGCCCCCAAGTGGCCAAAGGTTGTGTTTGCCTTCAGAGATCTGACCCCATAACATTCAGATGTGCATGAAGTTCCCTGTGTAGTAAACAAATGATACCACAAAGACCTCATGACTTTCATGGCATCACTGATCAACTAGTCAGTACAAAGCAGATATTAGCTGTGGCTAAACTTTACAGGGAAATAATGGACAAAGTGTATATTTTCCTAAATGCCATTATCACTCAAATGACCAGCTCAGAGAGGATCATCCTTAATGCTGAGCTCTGACACACACCTGATGTATATCACACACTTACCTGTGTCTTTGTCTGCACATAGGACAACATCTACATGTTTGGCGGGAAGCTGGAGGCAGGATCCGCCAACGTGACAGACGAGATGTGGGTGTTCAACATCCCCAGGCGCACCTGGTCACTACGGAAACCCGCCCCACCTCCTCCCTACGCACTCGAGGGACACACGGCTCACGTGGTGGAGCTGGCCGACGGCGAGCCGGTGATGCTGATCTTCTTCGGCTACTCGCCAATCTACAGCTACATCAACAAAGTTCAGGAGTACAACATCAGTGAGTGCACCTGCTGACTCTGCTGTCATTGATTCAGCTTTTTTTTTTTTTTCTTTCTTTATGGCGATTGTTTTAATTGTTTTTTATTGATGGAAGTCAAACAGCTGCACTCTTCAAGTTGTTGTTGACATTTTCCAGAGGCTATAGTCACTCGGGGAATGTTTTGTTTGGATGCTGCTGCACAGAAGAAACCATTACTTTTTGATTAAATATAGCAGCAACACTTAGCAGCTAAAAAACACAGCACGGTTTTCTTGCACAAAGCTGTGAACTTTACATGATCTGCTTTTATTTCTCATTCGTCTTGTCATGTTTGTGTTGGTACTTGGCAGCAAAGTCGTAAACCTCCGCAGCTTTTCGGGCTTCCCAGCTGCACATGACTTCACGCTACATTTAGTCACATATATCTGAATACACAACAGGAAGCAACACACACAGTCAACATAGATCATTACCCCTGTATCGGATGGTGTTGTATTTGCGTCTGGAAACAGCTGCGTGAGATGTTTGAATGAAGCACACAACACAGCTCAATGACACTTTTCGTTCTTATCAGCACATTAATTATCAGCAAATTTATTCATATATATAATCACATACAAATTTTATCATGCCTTAATGTGTTGAGCAGCGTCCACGGCCTTAAGGTGGGAGAGAGACGCATCTAATTAACCAACTCTAAAACTGACAGCCAGGCATTTTCTCACAGCTCCCGAGGTCTCGGCTTCGGCTTCAGTTTCTTCTTTCTTCTTCTTCTTCTTTTTAAAGTTACTACACAGGTGAATCTCGGGATTACGCCTCAAACAATTCTCTCCACATTAAAGGAAGTAAAGTCTTCATGTCTGCGAGTCATACTGTGTGCAGCTTCAAAGTTTAAAAGCCAGCCAAGGAGACTTTTCAGTACCTAAGTCAACTTTTCTGATTTGGCGCTGCAGTTTTTCTGGTGGAGCAAGAGAAGTCCAGCCGTGAGGGAAATCTTTAATTGGCAACCAAATTCTTTTTTTTTTTTTTGTGTGTGTGTGTGATATGTTTTCATTACGTTTTCCAATAATGTCTTGTAATGTTCACTTTAATGCATTATAGTTTCTAACTTTGCAGTTTTCAGTGATTATTTCTAGAGTTGTATGGCACCTTGACCGCAGAGAGGAAGGAGCAGCTTTCATCTTACATATGGATCAGACAGACATCTTAACCTTTTCCTGTAATTTATACTCACTCACTGAAACCACATACATGGACTCTACTGTTTACATATCACACAAGTCTGCAACATGCTCTTATTGTGGAGACTCTAGCTTGTGGCTTTGCGTCAGTAGTTGTGTGTTCGGTGTTTTCCTGTTTCGGCCTCAGGTTGCCCTGGTGCACAAAGCCAGGTCTAGACCAGACCTGACCTTAACTCCATCCAAGACCTTTAGGATGAACTGGAGCACTGACAGCGAGCCAGACTTCACTATCACCACCCTCACTATGATGTTGCCAGCATGGCGGAGCTGCTGTACCCATCCTCATGGCATTTATTTTACTGTTTCCGTCTTCAGCCAGCAGATGGCGGTGTCATCCAGCTGTGTACAAAAGAAAGGGAGCTGTAATTTGAGGTGGAAAAGACACACATCCATGCTGGTGTATGCACCATCCATTAGACACAGGACGCACTGAAAGGCAAACCTGTGTGCATTCTCTCTCACACACACACACACACACACACACACACACACACACACACTCAGAAAGCGGTCATTAAGAGGAGGTGGCACCCGGGCTGGACTGTCTGGTACAAGACAATGATTAATGAATCCACTGCATTCTCTCACTGTCCTGCCTCCCTGCCTTTCTGTTTTTCCTCCTTTTCTCTCTCTTTCTCATCCCTCCTTCTTGCTCTTCTTTAAATCCTCTCTCTTTCTCACACACACACACACCTTGCCTTGCTCACATCCACTTCTTTATCTCCCTCTGTCTTTTTCTTTTCATTTGGCTGCCCTCACTTTCTGACCCCCACTGTCATCACTCCTCCTCAGTCCCCGTCATCTCCCAGCTCTTCTCCACTCACCTTCTTTCCTTCCCTCTCACCCCTCATCTGTCTATCACTTTCATCTCCACCCGCCTCCATCTCTTCCTCCCTCCCTCCCTCATCCTCTGGCAGTGTCTGCACCGAGCATCATTAAGCTTCAGAGGGAGCGACTGAGAGAGTGTGTAACCAGGAAATGAACAGAGGGGAGTGGAAGCGGCGTGTAAAATATGAGATAAAAGTTTTTAATGACCACTTGGAGAGGCAGGTTTGCAGCAATTAGCTGCCAGAGATGAGATAAGAGTTGACCTTATACTTTCTTGTTGCCTCCTCATTGCAACCCCACTTCCTATTACTGTTTCTCTTGTTCTTTCCTGTTCTTCTTTTTTCTCCGGGCCTGTGTTCTGCCGTCTGCTGCTGACTTTCCCTCCTTCATCTCTGTAACTTCTCAATTGGGGTGTTTTTCACTGAAGCTTTATTGGCTTGTTTTGATCAGATCAGAACCTGTTGCCAAACCAGCAGAGCCAGATCGCTATCAGATCTCTGAGGCTGATTTTGACTGGTCGACAGGGAGCGAATTTAATCCCTTTTGATTATTTATAATAATGTGAGTGCTCCCTGGCAGATTGGTGTTTGTACAATTTATTTCAGTACCACTGAGCCCATGTGTTGGTTCACTAGTCTTTGACTCTGGTGGGTTCTTTACCAACCCCTTCAACTAAACTTTGAAGGAAATGTGTAGTAGCAGCCTCATGTTTTACTGAATAAACACAGATCCCTTTTTTCCCACAGATATAGATACATATGTGTCACGAAATCTTCACCAGATGTTGCATATGAAATATTTAGACATACAGACATAAAGTTTTGTTTCTCAAACACATCATCTTACAGAATGTCCGTGTCTGAGACATGCGTTCAGAAATGTATCTTTGTTTTTATGGATAAAATTAAAAAAAGATTAAAATTTGAAGTGAAAAGAGAGATGTAGAGGAGATATTCATCTCTGGGTGCTTTCTAGTTCTTTTTGTATCTTGGCTTCTCAGTTTCTCTCTGTCTTCTCTCAGCACCACTCGTGGTCTCGGGGGTTTACAGTTCCAGATGATGGCACGTTTTCTCAGGCTTTTGAAGTTCCCCCCTCCTGCTAAGGCTTTGTTTGTTGTGTTGTGTGTGCTGTGCTCAGATGATGTAATCCCTGCCTGTTTTTAATAAGATTTTCTATGCACCTGAATTAATCTGTATGCATCACACTGGTCTAATAAAAGGGCGCTTTTAAATTCAATAAACTCTAATTTCCTCTGGCCTTGCACACACTGTTTGGCTCGCTCTCTCTCTCTCTCCCCTCTCCCCTCTTCCCTCGCTCCATCTCACCTCCAGAATTAAATGTGCTTCTCTTTTTGGCATCAAAGTGAAAAGCCAAACTTCACAAAGCATCAGAAACTTTTTAAGTGATCAACTTTTATCTTTTTTCTGCATGAGCGTGCTGCATTAATCTGAAACGCCTCCGTCCACTCGTTTGTCTTAGGGTCGGACTCGTGGCAGGTGGTGTCTGCTGGAGGCGCAGTGGTCCAGGGAGGCTACGGCCACAGCAGCGTGTACGACGAGGCCAGCGGCTGTGTGTTCATGCACGGAGGGTACAAGGCACTCAACAACAACAAGTACGGTCTGGTGGACCACATGTACCGCTACCACGTCCACACGAGGACATGGTGAGAGCACAGAATAACGTTACACACCTGTAATACATTTTGTTGTCCTGGAGGAACACTGCGAACTGCCAAAACGAGCACAGTCAGTGACCACAGTGAGCACTGCGAATCAGTTGCCAGATTCATTTTGTAAAAACCCATTAATCCATTCTGTAAACCATTTGTCTTGTCCGAGGCCGCAGGGAACTGGAGCCAATCCCATCATGCTCCAGGTCATAGACAGGGTGCGCTCTGTTCACCAGTCTGTCACATGGCTCACACACACATTTAGTCAGATAAACACATTCACATCTTTTAATTCACGGTTCACAGCTGTGACTGAAATATTCACCTCAGTTTTTCAGTGTTTAAAATATAAATCCAAATATATTTAAATGTTTAAGGGAAGTGTTGAACATTTTGCTGCTCACGGGGTCTGTTTGTGAAAGAGGAACCAGTGGTAATGTGAGTTTGTACATTGACTCTGTGTGACTTTCATTTGCTCTGTCAAAGGTCATATGTTATTTTTGTTTTGTTTTGTTTTATGTCTTGTTAAGTGTGTCACTACTTTCTTGTTTATTCACTTTAGATAAGAGATAAAGGTGATTTTACTTTTACAAATAGAATAAGACAGCAACAGAACAGATCCTCTCAACCCCAGAAACACTAATACTCTGAGTGTTATCTTTTTGTACATGTTTGAATGTAACAGAAGAAATCAGTACGTTGGAGTCAGAAAGAGGAGAGGAGGGTGAGAATAGAAGGATTTGACAGGAGGTTTGACCTCAGATGACCCCAGGCAGATGGATGGGTGAAAGAGGATTCTCTGCTCTATCAGGTTTTTCCTATGCACTTAGCGCACATGCACATGGGTGCGCTCACACACATGCAACACATCCACAGCTCACACATGCAGCCTGCTGTCTCTCCGTGGCTCTCACTTTCCAGCTGGAATTTGTTGTCGGAGTCAGGTGTCACTTTGCTTTTGAGATTCCCGGACGGAAACATTTCTGGATTTCACAGCTCTTAACTGCCGTGACGATCGTCTCTGCTCTGTCAGCAAAAAGCCACTGACAAGCCCACCATGCTATGATGGAGTCCTGAACGTGACATCTGTATGTTAGTGATTCCCAACTGGTCCAGTTTCATATTCCACATTTGTCTTGAGCCAATAAGTTGCCATCCACACAATAAGCAACTCTAGTTCAGTTCTACATGTTGGACTAGTATGAATTACAGAAAATATATTCATATAAATAAAAACACAAAGTAAGTATTTTGACAGCTTCTGTTTATCCATATATCAGGTATAATCTAGATGTTTTTTCTCACCCAACTGCAGCACTCATACATCCACACCCTCCCTGGAACTGATCTGAATCACAAGTGATGTATTGAATATGTGCTGACTGTTTGCAAAGACAGAAACAGACTCTAATAACACAGAGAGTCTCTCCAGTCTGAAGCTCCTGCTCCGGTCACATCTCCCCCAGTTTGTTCCTTTAACAACTGTCACAGAGACTCTGCAGTTAATGAAGAGGCCACAGATAGCCACCACATTTGGTCTCCACTATGTGACCTCGGACCTCAGAGAGGTCACACACCACAGACAGAGACCTCCTACAACGTCTGTGTTTAGTGTGTGTGTGTGTGTGTCTGTGTGTGTGCCTGTGTCTTTGCCTGGGCCTGCTGCTCCCATGAAAGAACAGTTGGTATGAAGGGCAGTCACCACGGGCCAGGTCACACACTCAGACAGACTCCATCAATAACATGGCACCATGGAAATAATGCCACACACACACACACACACATGCACACACACACATGCACACATGCACACAGAGCTGACAAATGAAACTTTCCCTAATATCTCTTACTCCACTGACTTACATCCTTTATCTGTGCCTTTGTCACCTCACTGTGTGTGTGTGTGCAGGTTAATCCTCAGAGAGAGCGGCTTGGCGCGGTACCTCCACTCTGCGGTGCTGCTGAGCGGTACCATTCTGGTTTTTGGAGGAAACACTCACAATGACACGTCGCTAAGCAACGGAGCCAAGTGCTTCTCTGCCGACTTCCTGGCCTATGACATAGGTAAGAACAAGTCTCAAATAATCACACACACTCCTGAGGGTGGGTCTGGGTCCTCACTGATGTTTCCCAGTCCACCTCAGGGCTCCTCCTTTGAGTTCACCCTCTTGTGCATGGTCAGGATCGTATCGATGCAAGGTAACTTAAAAACGTCTTGGCTCATTAAGATTCCTTACTCATTCTAGGGTCTGTTCTGTAAAAAAAAGTAAAAAGTCTGCTTTTACTTTTTTGTACATTTGCACATTTTCCTCTGAATTTGGAGCAGCTAGTTCTTCCCTGCCTGCAGTCTCTGTTACTGTTAGGAGAGCCGCATGCTTCCTCTGTCGCACATGGAGCTGATGAACTACTTCCTTACACCTCCACTGTTGGTGACTGCTTAGTCAAAGGCTGATATGAATACAGTATTCAGAGTTTCATAACAAAAAGCAGATGAACCAGTTTTTGATCCTAGTAGTTATTCCGTCTCTTTCCTTTCACACAGAGACACATATACATACATGTGTTGTATTTTTACTACCTATTTCCTATTTACTACCTGGTGTGATTCAGCATTGTGCAGCACTGTTTGATTGGTGTATACTGTAGAGAGGGAAAGAGAAGAGAAAGTTACAATAGCAGAGTCAAAAGACAGAAAAATAAATCTTAAAGGCAGAAGAATGTGTTAGCAAATGGAGACTGTGGTATAGGTAGAGAGAGTGGATGATTAAAGATCCCATTACAGGCTACCCAGTTGCACCATAGACCAGATGGCATGAGGCTGTTTCCACCCCACGACAGGGACAGAATAAAAAAGAAGGATGATGGGAGCGCTGGGAGAGGAAAAGAGGGATTACAACAACTCTTCACAGGAGAGAAACAACAGGGAGCAGAGAGATTAGCCGAGAGAAAGACAGATGGATGTATAGGCATGTAGACAGACGCCGTGTGGTGCAGAGTGGGGGAAAAAGAAGATGTCTGACTTCTTTAAGGGAGGACAAAGAGAGTGGAGGTGGAGGCATGCTGGTGGCTCAGCAGGTGAAGCCGCTGCCTTGTCCTCATAATGCTGCGGTGAGGTTGGGCAGCGAATTGTATTTTATATTAAGATGGAAGAATGACAGTCAGAGAGAGAGTAAGAGTAAGAGAGAGTCAGTAAATCTGTTCGGCTCCAGGTGGAATCACTCTGTATCAGGTCTCTGCTCTGGTTTTTCTATTTGTCACCCAGGCAGATTTAGGTGGAATCTATCAGCTCTGATAATGTGAAAATGTCCTTTTGAAGGGAAGGAGAAGGTGAGTGTGACATGTGACATGCAGAGAAGATGACATGTACTGACGTGTGACTTATCACTGGCACTTTTGCTGTCCTCTCCTTCAGGTTGAACACATTTTGAGTTTGGTCTTTGGTCTGGTTTTGTGGATTAGGGCAGGTTTCCCCTTGGTCGTGTTAGACAGAATCTGCCATATAATGTGATGTGTTTTCTCATTGCTGTTAAAATCTTAGTTACAGCTGCAGCATCCTTCAACCAAAAACAATGCAGCACACTGAAGTGGGCTCAGATGACACAGCAGGTTGTCCTCTAAATGTCAATGCTTTGCACTTGAAAGGCACTTTTCTTAAGGTGCTCTATAAGTGATGCCTCATTCACCCACTCACACACACAGTCAAACATCACAGCGATACCTCAACGACACTAAGATGAGGAGCAGTCTGGGGATCGAACCACTGACCCTTAAAATCCTGAACCACAGCACATGGGGTGGTCTTGATCAGAGTTGCATCCGCGTAGTCACGGAGCTTCCTAAATACATGAAGTTAGTGTTCAGAAGAAGCTGTAGAAAAGCAGAACCTTGATTTATATGTTTTTGCATTTATTTTTTATTATATTCTCTTTATTTCTGGCATTATCTCCTCTTCCCTCTTTTTTTCTTTCATGTTTTATGTCACACTGTGCTGTAAATTACACAATAAAGGCAGAAATACCAGGGAGAATATTGGTGAGATAAAGCAGTGGATGCGAGGAAGCAGATGAAGTAAGAGAACGAAGCAGTGAGGAAGCAGAGAGAGGGATCTGCTCAGAGCGGGAGAGAAATAAAGAGTAAATGAAGGAGGGATTTAGGGAGAGAAAAGGAAGCACTGAAGACAGAGAAAGAGAATTACCTAAAGACAATAAAGGTATGCCAAGATAACGCAGATAATAAGCTCGTGAATAAAAGGCAAATTCAAAGGTAATAAACAATAAAGCATTTGTTTACACAGCGTCCCAGGCCTAATGAAGTTGGAAACAACATAGTTTTGAATGCTGTGCTTTTTTTTTTTTTTTGGCCCATCAACACTGGCAATAAATGTGTGTATTTACATGTCCCTCAACACTGTGCTAGCACACCCCTGTCTTTATAAATATCATCATTTATTCATGACCGCTCGTATCTGCAGATCTGCAACTTTATCGTCCACCAGCTTTCTCGCTTACTGTAGAGAGGGAAGGAGGAAGGCGGGGGGTGAAAGATGGGGAAAAAAAACAAACCAATGGAAACTGAAACTGGATGAAAGGAGGGAAACTTCTTGCACACTAATAACAATAAGCCACTGTTCCTCATAGGATCACAGATTAAACTCTGACCGATAACACACTGACCGTGTAGCTCCAGTGGAGTCAGCTCAGGCTCTGTAGCTTCCACGTCTCTGCCCTGATGCTGCTGATGTGTGGTGACCTGTTGGTCGTCAGTGTTGTGCAGGACACGGTTACGTTCACAGTGTTTCCTGTGTGTTGACAGGGTTCAGCAGCTTTATAAGCAGAGCGGTCTGCAGTGTGTCAGTGGTTCAGCTCAGAAATGACTCAACAGTCTCTTGTAACCCAGAAAGGGATTATGTGGAATTAAACTCATCTGCTGGGCCTGCGTGGTGACTGTGTAACACACAGAGGGTTATGACGACCTTAAGAAAGGGTTTAAACCTGAGCCAAGTTGAGAAATGTCTCAGCTTTTCCTCTTTCTCTGTTTTTCTCTCTTTGTTTTGCTGCAGTTTCCCACATGGCCTCAGTGAAAAAAGGGCAATTTAAGAAAGTCCCTCTCTGATGCTAATGATCCTTGTTCTCATCCAGTATAAAGACTTTTTCCCTGTGCAGTTTTCATTAGAATAGAAAATTGTTTTAAGGTCAGTGTCATTCAGCTTAATTCACTTTTAGGTACCATACTAATGTTTGGAGTGGAAACAAGTATGAACAGAGGCTCACATTGATCTCAGCAACAAGAAACTTGATGATGACATGAATAATGAGTCGGTCAGATATGAAAATATATGAAATATATTGCTATTGAACTACATTAAAGGTCAGTCTCTTTTCCTTACCTAGTTTTTTCCATTACCATGTAACTTAAAACTCTATGTATGTGTGTGATCATGTACTTACCGTAATCTAATTAAAAGGGAAACTGATAAATTGTTCACTTGCAGTTGCGGCTCTAAAGCTTTAATAATATCTAGTTTGTTGGACAGAAGAAAAAACAGCTTTGTTTGGTGGACGTCCTTGTATAAGCAGCCGATACCATCTGAACTGCATAAACTGTAAAACGCTCTCGAGTAAATGTTGATTCTGAACCTGACACATGTCCTCGATCACCTGAGTAAACATCCAGGCGTGGCAGAATCTGCTGAATCTCGGAGCCACCTCTAGACTTCAGTGGAAATATTTAAATATTGAAATCAACACTTAACAAATTTATAGATGCGACAATGTAGCGTGTGTTTATTGTAATAGAGTAGTTCTACCAGGAAGTGTTTCCTGGAAATTACAGCTGAAGTCGATGGATATCAACTGTAATCAAGTGTTAAGTTTGCATCATTTCAAATTTCTTGGGATTAAAGAACAATAAACAACAGCTCTCCTCTCCTCTCCTCCTCTCCTCTCCTCTCCTCTCCTCTCCTCTCCTCTCCTCTCCTCTCCTCTCCTCTCCTCTCCTCTCCTCTCCTCTCTCTCTCATCTCTCCAGGACATAATTAATTAGTTCCACCTGTGGAAGTCACTTCTCGCCATCCTTTTTTTTTTTTTTTTTGGGTCTTCATTTGCTCCTCCGTTCCTCGCTGCCTCCTCGCTCGCTGCGAGCAGAAGGGTTTCGAGTGCTAATTTGTTTTTGTTTTGCCGCGCTAACCTTGGAGGGGCGACGCGGTGTTATTAGCTTCTCCTGCTCTTCTGCTGCCACACATTAGATTCAGGTCGACACGGAAGGCACTTTTCATTTGGATTTAATTCTCCCCCCTTCAGCTCCCACCCCCCCTCCCCTCCTCTCAACCCTGCCCCCCTCACATTTCTAATTAGATTTGGGGGGAAAATAAACTCTGATTAAAATCGTGGTCCTTTCCAACTTGACACACCACAGGCACACACCCACACACTGTGCGCTGCACACAAACACACACCTGGCACACACACAAACACATACACACATGGTCACATGGCACAACCCGCTGAAAAGCCCAGGGCAGGCTGGGAGCTTGTTTGGAAGATGCTGGAGCTGTGATATATTGGAGGAGCCGACAGTGGCTGCCGTTCAAACCACCTCCTCCTCCTCCTCCTCCTCCCTTCTTCATCAAGACCTCCATTAGTGCAGATCAGATCAAACTGTCAATCAGCCCGTCCTTCCTGCCTGCTTCGATCTAGACTCATGATTTCTCTCTCTGTCCCACCATGCATTATTAACACAGATTTTCTCATATCCTGAGAGGAAATTAAAAATCTGTGTTGATGTGTGTGTCCCTGCATATGTGTGTGTGTTGTGGCTTATAAGTATCTGTTGAGCCGGCAGTTGTGTGGCAGGCAGGTTGGCAGCTCCAGTGTCAGGGTGAGTGGTTAAAGTGTGTGTGCCCAGTGGAGTCAGGGGACAGGATCAGAAGTTACTCATGTGGTTTTACATGTATTCTTATTTAGAGGCAGCAGGTTTTAGCTGCGGGTGCAGGTTGGAGCTCAGGTGTGTTGGGTTCTTGAAACTATTCTATCACAGCAGCTGTTTCATGTGTCTTAAGGCCATTTTTTTATTTTTAACAAACAAGTGTGTAAAGTAAAAAAAAAAAAAAAATCATGATATATTGTGAAAATATATTTTAAAAAAAGCTCTAAATGGAGAATAAACAGTTGAGGTGCCAAACTTTCAGCTCAAATGAGTAGGGCTGTTTTCAAGTGCAAGAATCAGTTGTGACTTCCCAGCAGCACCTGGGCTTATTTTAGAGCTCAGAGTGTCAAGTGCCAAAAGTAGAAAAAAAAAAAAAACCTTTTAACTGTCAGCATCACATATGGATTTTAGCTGAGAGTGGAGCACACCTGGAGCGGCTGCTGACTGAGGAGTACCTGAGCAGAGGTGTCAATGTGATGCAGGGCCTTACACGTACAGCTGATAGAACATCTGTGTTTGTGCAAGAGCTGTGAATAGATTCAAACATTCAGATCCTCAGACTGACTTGTCAACACGTCTGATGCTAATTTATACTACAACTTTGTAGATGTTGGACAGAGCACAACCCAGGATTATACTTGGACATCGAGTCAGTGATCATGTTTTCTAGACACAATGACATTCATGCACAGCAACTACAGTGTGGTTGAGTGTTTGGTTTTAACAGTCTGGTTGTGAGTGATGATCAGGACAGTCACCGTCAGTTTATCTACCTGTCCAACTGAACTGTGGGAATAAATGCCTCTGTAAATACCAGCTGCAGCATCACTAAGCTTCAGTCTAGTATTAGTCTTGAGGATATGTTAATACGCCTGACCTTTGACCCCCCTGCTGGTGACGGACTCATTGCTCTTGGTGCTGATTAGGCCAACCCCTGTCTCGCTGTGTCCTCTGTCGCATCCCTCGCTCTTAAACAAGGGCTGCCAATTAGCACACCGCTTAACGAGGTCGTTAGCAACCTGGCGTCCGCAAGTCTCCGACTCAACCGGGCTGATCTCCGATAAAGCTCAGGGAAGGCTCATCTGGCTAAATGGGACATTTACACCAACACAGCACACACGTACCCACACACACATTTTGATATTAATGTAATAGGAGCACGTAGGAGTCATTAAAACATTAAAGAGTTGTAAAATCTAAACAGTAAAATACACAGAGCTGAGAGCTCCAATGACAGAGAGAGAGAGAGACTTCATGACAGGATTTTATGAAGTTATCTCCTGGATTGTCTTCTCTATCTTTTCCTTATCACCATCATTTTATGTGAAAAGCTAAAGATAATGAGCTCCTATTCCTTGTGATGACATTATGGGAGCGGGTTGAACTGCGCCTCACCCTCCAGCTCATTTTTCTCTTCTCACTTGCAATAACTTAAACGCTCTTTACTCCCAAAATGAAATAGAAGAAAAGGAAACTCATAGAAATTAGACTGATAAAAGATGAAAATATTATCAAACCTGTTTTTCATAGCTGATGGTTGGTGTTTGCTGCTGCTGTTGAAGAGTCTCCACGGAGACTTCAGCCTGATCCAAGTCCAACATCTACTGCTGCTCTGGCTGAACAGGAGTGAATCTCTGCAGCCAGCATCCTAATTGTAGAGCATACAGAAGAGGAGAGGCTCTTAGAGCAGCAGCACATGAAACCCTATCACACCATAAACAGTCGTATGGTGAGGTGTCCGTCTAAATTTGGCCATATCTACTAATATCGTCACCGATTATTTATATTTACTTTCATATTCATTGTTATGTCACTTTTACTGTGTGTCATAATGACCCAACTGCTATTAAACTTCTGCTCCTTTGCAGAGGATCAGAAGAAACACAGTTTTATCACCTTTTAAGTGAATTCAAAATTTCAGCCCAGATTTTTCCATCTGTAATTTTTCATTAAATCGTAAGTGGTTCATGAAAGTCTCTGAAAGACTGAAAGTAACTTTCCCTGGAAACAAGCTTTCTCTAAAATTAAACCCCAGGACGCAGCGTTTCGATCCGTGTTTTGGTTTCTGTGCTCAGCTGCCCAGGTGAAGGCACAATGGACTTGGACAGCTAAACTTGTGTATTCAGAGACATGTGTATGTGTGTGTTTGTCTGTCCTCAGCGTGTGATGAATGGACGGTCCTCCCCAGACCAGGGCTGCACCGGGACATCAACCGCTTCGGGCATTCTGCTGTGGTGAGCAACGGGTGAGTCCCTCCCTTCATCATCAGGGAAGCATTTTGTTTCATCACTTCTGTCCTCTGAGGACAACACCTCTGAATGTATGTCAGATTGAATGTGTTGCCTAACAACACTTCAGCAGCGTTCAGTCGTTGGCGTTCAAATGTCCTAAACCACTCGATTGTATTTATGCAAATCAAACCCATCCACTCACAGTCGCAGTATTCCTCGGTACATTTTTACATTTCCTTGATGTCTTGCTGCAGTGTCCTCTAAGTTTTGGAAGCGACTGAGAGTCTCGGTCGACTTTCGTCTCCGTCCTTCAGTTTCTCAGTTGTGACGGTTTGATGTCTTTATCTCAGCGTTATATTTAGTTTGAGTTTACACTTCTGTCGTCACGTCTCCCTCTGCCGGCTTCTCTACAGCTCTCTGTTCACAAACTGTGTCTCTCCAAACTCGGCTCTCGTCTGTATGTGGATATTTTCTTCTGCTTCACACTCTCACTACTTTTTCTTTACACGTCTATGTATGGATAGAGTGTATATGTATACGTATATGTATATATGCACTGTGTTCTCTTTATTACCCTGAGAGCTCTATATATACGACTGCAGTTTCTCATTCTGTGTCTCTGGATTTTGTTTCATTCACAGGAAGCTTTCTAAAATAAGTGGTCTTTGAATGGCTGCATTGTTTCCTGTCAGACTGGCACTTCCAAAGAGAAAACCCTGCGTAGAAACAGAGAAAAAAAAAGTGGAATAAGGAAACAGCTGTTGTTGATGCACCTTGAATTCCTCAGCCGATGTTCTCTTGTGTATTTTTCTCTCTTTACCTTGTGAAAAACTGAAGATAACTTGACATCCTGTAGAGGTTTTCCACAGACTCTGAATCATAGTCTGATAAAGTGCTTTTTCTTACAACAGTCAGAGCACAGGGCCTTTTATAGGTCAGTAAAATACAGTAAAGACATGGCTAACATGAAACATAAAGGTGTTCTTATTTATAGTTTGTGGGGATTTGGAAGGAGGTTATTAATACCAATCTAATCCAATGCTACACCTTACCAGATGTACCAATGTTTCTTGTTAGGCCCTGTTGTTTGACATCATTTTCATATAAATTAGATTAAAATTTATAAATGACATAAGTTTTACAAAGCACCAAACATATATGGAGCACCAAACGGCTGGAGCATGTGTCACTGCAGGATCTCAGGAGTGCTTCTACACATACGCTGGACAAAAGGCCTATTTGTTGTGAAAAGTGATGGGAAATAAAACATGAATGACAACAAATTCTCAAAGTTGAAAAGCCTGGAAGAGTTCGACCATGATGCAGAGCAATTCAGCGCTGACCCTTTAACACCATTTACCCACCAAAAAGTCAGCTTTGAGCACAGAAATGTCAGCTTTGAACTTCAGAGGAGCAGCTTTGAACGATGGTTTCCCCTGTTTTTTTTTTCCTTTCTTTTTTCCCCCAAACCAAAGTTCAGGTTTATTTTTAAAAGGTTTTCCTGTTTTCTTATCATTCCTTTCACTGTCTTCATCTCTGCAGACATTTCTTTGTCTCTAGAAAACAAACTCCTGCTGCATGCAATGTCACTTGCCTCCACAGCCATACACTCATGTTTCTGTGTAATCCTCTCTGTATCTTCCTCAGCACCATGTACATCTTTGGAGGATTTTCGGGGCTCCTTCTGAATGACGTTCTGGCCTACACCCCACCGTCCTGCCAGGCCTTTTCCAACCAAGCTCTGTGTGCCACTGCTGGACCAGGTCTTCGCTGTCACTGGGGCAAAAATAAATGTGTCCCCTGGGAGCCCAAACCACCTGACCAGATGCTGCCTGCTCCTTTTTGCCCCGCACGACCTGGTGCGTCACACTGTGCTCCTGTCTGCCCTGCTGATTCTTTGTCATTCATCCATGTCTGTGACTTTCTCCCTCTCTCTCTCTCTTTCATTTTCATGTCAAAACTTTGTGTAAATGCACATCACAATCACACGGGACTGCTTTCTCCCAAAAGACCCATTTTTTCATGTAAATTTTAATTATTTGCAAGTATTTGGCTTCTGAGGTTAGTTTGCATAACATAATTATGGGAACAGAAGGTCAATGCTGCAACAATTACCTCATTTTAAAGTAATTAGGATTGGTCTAAACCCTCCCCCACCGCCTCCTCCTCCCCCTCCTCCTCATCTGTTTTTGCCAGATGTAGATGCTGTGGCTTTTCCAGGTATTCTGCTGCAGGCAACTCACTGCACATTTAAATTGAAAGCAATTATGAGAGTGGTCGTTCTGTCCCTTTTAAATAGAACAATACCACACACAGACTGGCTCCAATAAGAGACGAAACCAGGGGTTTTGCATGTGAAACACGTAGTACAGGACATATATACTAAAGAACACTGAAGACAATTAAAAAAGAATAAAATAAAGGAAATATGTACATCTATATATCCACAGGATAATCATCACCTATTGTGCAAAGGGCTAGATATCACTGTCACGTCATGTATCAAACTTTTTATTAACTATTTAAGAAACCCACTGGTTTACGTTCATGACCATATCATCTTAAACCCTTTCAACATGTATGTACATACACTTTCACAGTGAACATCAAGGTTATTTTTCAGCGTAAGGGTTCAGGCCGCTAAATCTACAGCGTCTGAGTCTCAAGCTTTAGGACCTCACGCTTTTATCAGATTGACATGTTCCAGATCAATGCTCAGCCTCCGCTCTGAATCTACATGTGTTTGTTTCTTCTACAAATAACCAGATTGAAATATGTCCGTGTGTAAATAACTGTTAATCACATCCAAGACATAGAAATCACATGTTAGTTTACACTTGCTACAATAACAAAGTGTAGGTGCTTCCACATGGACACCACATGAGTCTGTGCTTCAGGCTCCTGCCTTAAACCAGGGTCTTCCAGTTTTCCTCATGATGTTCACACTGAACATAGCGAAAGTAAAACCTTCATTGTGTTTGTATTTGTGTGTTTATAGTCGTGTTTGTTGCACTTGTCTCCTGCAGACAGCACCGATGAGCAGTGTTTCCGCTTCTCAGACTGTGCGAGCTGCACCGCCAACACGTGGGGCTGTCAGTGGTGTGAGGACAGGAAGTGCATCTCTGAAGCCAGCAACTGCACCGTGGTGAGTACTTTTCACGAGGTGTCAGTAGGTGTTTGACGGTGTTGCTTATTGTAGAACAAACCTTTGACACTTGACACTGCAGGCTGGATTTTGATTGTCATACTAGACCAAAGTAGGTCTTTGAAATCACAAGGGTTCACTCTTCCCAGGGAGGCATGACTGTGCTGTGGAAATTACACTGTAATCAGCTAAGTACATTATAAAAGGTGACATTTGATGCAAGAGGTGCTGCACTAGATGAGAAGTAACACAGAACAGAAAGGGTGCATACTGGTGACAGGTTGAAGCTTTGAGCCAAGTGTTGCTACATAAAGGTTTGGAAAAGCTAAAAGGAGTCAAGATCTCAGCTGTTCCTCTTTTTTAAACTATCTTACATGTGTTTTTTTTTTCTGTGATGATCTTGTTTTAATCCTTCAGCATATTTAACGTTAATTTAATGTTTCTGTTCATTTTGTTTCCTCTCTGTCTCTTTCTCTGTATGTGTTTCTGCATGTTGCTTTTTTGTATTTTTCTGTGTGTGCTTACCTGGATGGAATATATATGAATGAATGTGTGTGTGTGTGTGTTTGTTTGTGTGTGTAGTTGACTCTGGAGCTGGCCCAGCAGCATGGCGGCGCTCTGTCTCTGTCTCCACCTCCATCCATGTTGTCTGAGCATCAGCTGAGCTTGTGGAAGCACGGAGCCAGGAGGAGGGGACATGTGTGTATTGTCTGTTGACACTTGACACCTCTTGTTAGGCTGCGGGTCAGGTTGAGTTTGAGGTCAAGAGGTCAGAGCAGACCCTGAGGTGATATGCAAATCGGGGTGAATCTGAGGCCTAATTCACATTTAATGCTCCTTCATGCCCTGATGACAGCCTTCACTTGACCTCCATTAAGTGACACAAAGTCACTTCACTAACCAGAAGCTCATACATGAAAGGTTTTTAGTATCTTAATAGTAGAAAATGCACAAATACATGCATCAAGGAAATGACTAAAATGGTTTGTTTGCCACGAAATGTCCTGTGCAATATGAAATATATGATCGACACACAACCAGCATGAAGCTGTATGTTGTAAAGTTAGACATTTGTATTATTGAGGTGTAAGTAAGATGTACAGGGCGCATACAGTAAACACACATTTCTATAAAAAGTCAGTCTCAATATAATGTGTCCCTCATATTGATTTCTCTTTTCACTCTGCATGTTGTGTTTGGCTCGACCATCACACTTTATTCATCTTCAGCCTTTTGTTGCACATTGTATTGATCTCTCCAAGTTTATTGCATCAGCAGTAGAGGAGGACACCGATAATGGAGTCGAACTGGACTGATATTATCTCCTCTGTGTGTGTGTGTGTGTGTTTATGTTTGAAGTCGGTGAGAGACCCGTCCAGGTGTAAGCGCAGGGAGGAGCAGGAGTGTTTTAGATTGGCCAACTGCAGGAGCTGCTCCCTCAACGTCCACTGTCAGTGGGAGCCACAGCAGCAGGAATGTCAAGCACTGCCAGGTGAGGACACACACACTGACAGAGACCAGGCACACCACAAATGCACACACACACACACACACACACACACCATTATGAATACAAACAGAGCATTTGCTTGAAACCTAAGATTAAATTCAGATTAAACTACAGCCATGTACCATTAATTTACTGTGTCATTGCAGAAGAAAACAGATTTTTTTTTTCCTCTATCTCCGGATGTTTCTGAAGGACACGGCTCAAATTAAATTCATGAAACTCATTTTATTCAGAGAGAAATCTTTGGGAAGAGAAACTTAGTTTATAAGCTGCTTCCTGAGGCTGCGGCATTATGCAGCAAAAATTAAAACACCTTGAGGATCTGCACACAGATACTTGCATCAACACTTTCACAAATGCACGCGCGCATAAATTGTACTTTCATAAAAAGCCACGTGGACCTTTTTCTGATTACATGCAACACTGGAGTGAATTGCTGTTGATTGATTCATTATTAAGAGTCTGGCAGAGTCTCCTTCACAGTCGTCGTCTCTCAAGTAATTGTATGTATTTTTCAAAGCCGTTAAAGGAACACTGTCCTGTGTTGCACATGCAGAACAGCACACACATGACACACTTAGCTTCAGAGCGGCCGCATGTTCCCACACTAAACGGCTGCATATTTTCAGTGGCCTTTGCAAATAAACACCCTCATACATCCATGCATCCATGTGCACATCCCAGGATTAGCATACATTCATGAACACACACTTCAGAGATGCGCTCTTCACCCAGCTGCAAGAAGAACTAGGCCAATTAGAAGTGTTTACTGGATGTTCTGGATTCAGATCCTTGGCTGACTAACAAACCCGAGTCCACAAAGTCTTCTGTACTCTGGAGCAGCTCTGGAGCGCAGTGTGCTAGCTTTGCTGCTACCATGACTTAGGGCAAAGGAAGTACCCGTGCCATTTGAATCCACAAATGATCCACTTTCGCAGGGTGTCGCCAAGGGAGAGCCGAGCCGGTTCTACTCAGAACTGGGAGTTTGCAGTAGCTTTAAGCAGAGGATGGTACTGTGTTTGCTCCCTTTCTTCTGTCCACATCAGAGCCCTGCAGCCTGGTACACATGTCCTCCCTCGGTTTGTTGTGAGCTACTGCTGATTTAAGGAGAGAGGTAGAGCGAACATGGACAACTGTATCTTTAAGGTTTTGTTAATTTGCAGCTCTAAAACTGATGATGCCTCTACATTTATCATCATTTATTTATTAGGTTGTTTGTAACCTAGATTTCACAAAGAAAAAACAGTTTGACCCAAATCTGAGCTGTGGCTGTCGTAGTGCGGTCACTGTATTCTGTGGTTGTCAGATTGAACCTCAGACCTGTTTCCCGACTCATCGTCTGCGTCACAGATGCAAAGTAAATCTACACCATTTTTGAAATTATAATTTTGTGACATGCAGCGTCGCTCCAACAAGCCTTTCAGACTTCACACGGATGAAATGAATATCTCTTTGTCTGTGTCCATTAGTGTGATTAGAGACAACGCCTCGGTATTTTCTGTGATTTTCGGTGCACATACATGTGCAGGAACAGTGTGGCTAAAATGAACCCAGTAAGTGGAAAGTAGCTCCACCACCATGGCGGCTGTGGCCTTTTCTCTAGACACCGTGTTATGACTGATTATTCTAAATGGCCTGACATGTTTATCTCTGCTTTTACACAAAGACCGTAACCTAATCTGTGTATTTATTTTTGTACTCCTCTCAGTCCCCCCCCCCCCCATCCGTCTTTCTCCTCTCATTTCGGTTGATTGTTGCTCATTTCTATTGCACCAGGGGGATGAAAAAATGAAGAAAGAAAGCAGGTATTTCCTTTTATGTAGCATTAAAAGGTTGGTGATGGAAGCCATTATGGGCCTGTGAATGTAATCAGTCCTGCAGTCCTAAATAAACACCAGTGCTCAGTGGAGGCAGAATGACTTTTTCTTCTCTTTCATCCCGGCAAATTGAACGGCCTCCCAACTATTACATCGTTTCACAAGACGCTGCCCAGTGACCCTGATAAGAACAGGGAGTGCGTGTATGAGTTTTTATGGGTGAGTTGTCTGCCAGTCTTACTCACCCTTTGTTAATCGAATCCTCCATCATTACAGATAATCACTTTTCTCTATCCCATGATCAGGTCGCTACAAAGCAGGAATGTGGTCTCAGGTCAAAAACAACATCATAGATCAACAGTTGGATCAGCCTACTAAATATACACTAATGAGATCATGTATAAACTACATTAAGTAGAGATATTTCTGGCTGCACAGTTCACAGTGTCGTTCCTCCTCGAGTCCACCAGTTGTCCTCCATACTGTCCACCCACCTGCACACCTGCTTTTCACTTTATGAACCCTTGACCAGCAGCTCTTTACTGACAAGTTCTCCTCTGCTTGTTTTTGACATGCAGCTGTTATTATGGCGAAACATCTCAGGTTCCAAGTGCAGACAAAACAAAACAGAAACAAACAGTGGATTAGAAGAGTTACAAAGGTTACGAAGGTCTGAAGTGAGGTGAAGAGTTTCTGGGAATCTAAAGTCCACAACAAAATCCGAAACCAAAAAGAATAATAATAATAATAAAAAAAAACTAAGGAGCAGCAGAGTAAACTGCATCAAAGAAAGAGGAGACAGCGGGGAGAAACTGAATGGAGACGCAGGTGCAACACATAGGGCAGGGCAGACAATCATTATGGTGGAAAATTGGATCAATAGATAAAGTAAAAGAAACACGAGATACACAAGGTCAGTAATTTCAAAGTAAAACAGGATATAAATTAAAATCCAAACATTAAGTCCGTCATGACGATACCTGCCTCCCTGTATTTACTGGATATGTTTGGTTCGGGATCTAGTTGTCATCTCATAGAGTCTGTTTCACCTCAACCAAGTAAAGATCGTTTTCTCCCATCCTGCACTCTGCTTAGTCTGTCACCTGTTGCCAGCATGCTAAACACAATAGGACAAACATGAACATAAAATACTGATGTTGAGCTTGAAATGCAGTAAAACCATCAGCATCAGTCCATGTGCTGGCTTTGAGTTTAATGCTGCTCAGCTAATCAGATATTATAAAATATTTCCACTGTACTTAAGCTCTTTCCCGCTACCAGACTTTCACACTGTGGTGTGTTCGATGTGATTTGAATTCATCCTAATACAGATGCAGTGAAGGTGTGTTTGTGTGTGTCTGTGTGTGCAGGCCAGCTGTGTGGAGAGGGCTGGCACCACGTGGAGGAGGCCTGTCTGAGGATCAACTCCAGCAGAGAGAGCTACGATAACGCCCAGCACTACTGTAAAAACCTGGGAGGAAACATTGCGTCTCTGCTCACAGACAAACAAGTCAATTTTGTGCTGGAAGAGCTACAGAAATACCAGCTGCAAGACAAGGTGGGTGGTGTTTAAAACAATGGGGAAAAATAAATTCATGAATAAAGGAGATGTGAGGGTTCCTGCATGTTAACAGCACTGGTGAAAGCCACTCAGGCCACTAGCAGGCTCAGCAATCACACCATCAAGGAAGAACATTCATTCACATGCTAACATTTCCTTTTCAGCTTAGAAACCTCAGGAACGTCTCCTGCTGAGCTCATATTTCCAAGCCACTTCTGATACAATATTCACATGCACATACTGTAGATTAGTAGCAGGAGTTACAGACTGCTGAAACCATTCATACTGTTCAAACTGACCATTAAGATCAACATCAGTGAAAGAAAAGATGCCACCCCCACAGTTCTGTCCAACAATGAAATTTTAAGATGAATTTAATGACCCTTCAGGAGTTTGACTCAAGTTTCCATCCTCCACGTTTGAAATCCTCTTTGTGTTACTGCCTCTCCACTGTGGCTTACCATGGAAACACTATAGAAAGTCACATCGACCTGTGAAGAACTTGGTCTGAAACAGCCTGAAGTTGACGTTTTATGTGGTTTTTAAAAAACATACCAAACCTACCAGAAAAAAATGCAGCAGTGTAACAGAACTGTTTGTGTTTTCATGATGCAGCTTGTAACTTTGTAATTAACAATAACAGGTTTTTCTACTCAAACACTTAAACTCTGGAGAATCCTGGCTTGTTCCAGGTAACGTACGCTGCTAAAGCTAAAATTCTCTTTGCTCTGTCAGACAGATTTAATATGGACTTTTTCTTCAATAAGGAAAATACATAACGCTGGTGTGTAATGAAAGTAAGGAAATATGCAAGATACATTTGTGGCAGCATGTCATACATATGTAGATATGATCCAATCAAATCAGTGCATCTGAAAGTAATCAAAGCTTTCAGCTTCCTTTAGCTTTCCAGGAGAGAATGAAACGATGTGTGGCTGATTAATGTGGACAAGTAGATTGAAATGCAGCTCCCCAGAGTTCATTATATGACATAATGTACATAACAGTGCTCCAGTGACAGTGTGATTTATTCTGAGATGCCAGACAACGTGTTACCTCTGCGTCATAAATCGAGAGTTACTTATGATGAGATGTCAGGGAATGTGTGGTCTCAGGATCATAAACGCTGAGTTATTTAACATGAATGTATCACAACAACTAATCAATGATGTGAAAACGCACCTACCTCATCTGGCTCTACAGGCAAATTATTATTGAGAGGCATATGAAAGCTCAAGACGTGTCAAGAAACATTTTAACAGCACCACAGACTTTTGATATCAGCAGGTGCAGAGGAGTGAAAATCCTGATATACATATACATATATGTGTGTGTGTTTGTATATATATGTATATGTGTTTTTTTCTGCCATAAAGCAATGGCATAAAGAATACAGTGTTAATCTTTCACTCTCCATGAAGCACAAAAATCAGTTTCATCCGTTTGGCCGTCAGTCACGAACCCGGACGTCGTAGAAACAGCTGGCAGCCGGGACGTGAGTGGCAGCTTTTCACTGAGATGTCTGTCAAACATGAGTCGAACAGATCAATCACCTCTCCACTCGTTATGTTTATGGTGAAAATGTTCTTTGAGAGCCTGACACGTTTGACCGCACACAGAGTTTGTGATGAATGTGCGGGCGGCAGGAGAAATGTGAGAAAATATTTGGGAACTGTTGAAAGAACGTGTCTCGTTTTCTTCATCAGCTCCAAAATGGACTGTTTTTATTCCATTTTCTCATGTTTAAAGTTGATGGTTGTAAATCTTCTCTGCTCTTCTCCGCTCCACTCTGAGAACCCTGCTGTTCTCAGCATTCATTTACTTTCTCAGCAAAAGTGATTGCAAAGGATTTTCAAACAGAGCTGCTGACTTAGACTTAGTGTGTTTGGATGCACGTGCAGGCACTGATGCTCACAGATCCAGACACAAGCTCTTTGTGATGAAGTTACAGCTTCGAGCAGGAACATTGTCGCACTGTAACCCGACTGGAACTTTTTTAAAATGCCATTATTTGTTCAGTGATCAGGCCGTTGATTACAAACTATTTTCTTTAAAGATTAAAGCCAAGCAAAGGTAGAGGAGTAATGGGTCTGTAGTTTAGTGCTGAGTAATGTGGACTGGTTTGATGACTTAAAGGCTGAGACTGATCGACTTTCCTTTCTTTGGTTTGTGTGTGAGCAGCTGAATCTAGAGGGTCTGAACTTATCCTTAAAAGCATCAACGAGGTGGTCAGCTGAGCCTGTGATCAATGGAGGAAAAACTAATGCACCAAATCTGCAAACCATTCAGTAACTTAAGTGTTAATATTACAGCTCACAGTAGCAGTGGTGTGTGTGCGTGTGTGTGTGGGGGGTGGTGTTAAAAACACATACGTGATCAGAACCAACCTCCTGCAGGTGTTTAAATCACAGCTGTGGGAAAATGTTTGATTTGACATCATTATGTGTCATTTTTAAGTGAATCACACTTGTTTTGTCAGCAAATAATTCACATATTCACTGGACTCCACGTAATGAGCTGCTGTAATTAGAGCTCCTGCTTTCAGAACCATTACAGTCGTCAGAAGAAGGTTTGATTTAGGATCCACTTTCATGTGAAACACAACATTATCAGACCTGGTAAAAGGAGATGCGGCTTCTCCTCAGCTGCTTCACTATAGCATGTGAGCTCCAGTAACATATATATATATTCTGCTCACATTTTTAGCTGTTGTTCCTGATGTTGTTGTTGTTGTGTTGTTATTTTCTCCATGTTTCTAGGACACTGTCCCTGTGAACATGTGAACTGCATGCAATTAGAGCTCATTATTTTCCCTTTCTTCATTTAAAAAGAAACCAAACAAGAAAAGAAAAGAAACAGGACTTTATTAAGATTCATTTTCTTTATCGCTGATTAAATGTTTCTCAGTGTTTTTGCCATTTCTCCATCCTCTCTCTACTTCCACTGTATCTTGCTGTGTTGGCATCTCTGCGAGTTTCCTCAGGTTGACCTCACCTCCAAAGCGCAGCGGCTTGAAAGCTGCAGTCGAGCTTTTGTGTTTTGTTCATTCTGCAGATTAAAAGAGGATATTCAAATCATGGCCAGGATTTCCTGCCACGGGAGCTCAGCAGTTTTAGGCTGACTGACCTTGGTGCACTGATTTTGTACAGTGCAAATTACCAAACATGAAAAACACGATGGAAAACAGTCTTTTACACTGGAATCAGGAGCAGCAAATACATTTACTATGACTGTTAAAAAAAGAGATGTTCTGTCAGTTTTGTCTGAATTGAAATGAAATTTGGTCTTTTTAATATTCAGAAGAAATAGAAGCCAAAGGACCACTGCCAGGAAGTTAAAGGGGTTGAAACTGAGCAACACGTCCTCAGCCTTGAAAGAGAAAATCTAAGTCAGGTGTATTATATTTTACATAATCACCGCTTCCTCTTTCTCTTCTCCTCTGCAGAGGTTGTCTCCGTGGGTCGGCCTGAGGAAGATCAACGTGTCGTACTGGGGCTGGGAGGACGCGTCGCCCTTCACCAACACCAGCCTGCGCTGGTTACCGGGGGAACCCAGCGACTCGGGCTTCTGTGCGTACCTGGAGCGGGCTCAGGTGGCTGGACTCAAAGCCAACCCCTGCACTGCCACCACAGACGGCCTGATCTGTGAGAAACCTGCAGGTGAGGAAGGACGAGTGAGCTAATAAAAGAGGGAGCGAGGGGGAGGTGGGGTTGAGGAAGCAGGTCAGAGTCTGAGTTACAAGAGGAAAGACAGTAATGTGGGTTTTTTATGCGGTAAGCACCGAGCTTCAGTTTCTGAATTTAATTCCTAAGTAAAAATCTTTTTCAGTGAGTTCCTTGTAAACTTTTGCTCCATCTGTCCCACTGCTCAGGGAGTCCACAGAGTCAGAGCGCTCGTCCCTGTAAGACGCCCTGTGCTCTACGCACCAGCTGTGCCAACTGTACCAGCCAGGCCATGGAGTGCATGTGGTGCGGCAGCGCTCAGCGCTGCGTCGACTCCTCGGCCTACGTCATCTCCTTCCCCTACGGACAGTGTCTGGAATGGCAGACCCAGGACTGCACTGGTGAGACTTCCTGATGTTTCCTCCTCCACACTTCAGGGAAATACTTGAGCTTTTACACCATTTAGTTCATATGACAGATGGAAGCACTGAGTGTTTCCTGGTTGTAGTTAACAATTTAAATGGTTGATTTTCTTACGCGCTGTATTTTTCCATGCGACTTGTACTGAAGTGACAAGTTAATGTACTTTTTCTTTCCTTCCTTTTGGCAGTAAGCAGTGTAGAAGCATGGCTTTTGATTTAATCACCCCTTGTAAAATTCCCAGCACTTTGATTATTGATCAGCATTGTAGCTCGCCTGTCTCTTCACACTGACTTTATGTTTATTGGCTTATTCTGACTTTATTGTCCAAGCAAATGAACCAGCACTAGTTCTCATCATGTAAGAAGTAAAAGTGTGCAGAGGTGCCGTAACAGCAGGAGAGATTTTAGACAAGTCTTAAAGTAAATCAGATGATCCTCTCTTGTAAAAGTGCATATATCATTAATCCTTGTTTTCATTTGAATATGATGTCATTATAGGAGCAAACACAAAGCGTGCAGTTCAAAAGAATCCCTTCAACATACATGTGTCTGGGAGCAGGACACAGATAATTAGATGGCTGAATAAAGGGGCGTCAAGTGCCCTGTTAATACCTTTCATGATGCAAATGTGTGTGAACATGGAGTCGTTATAGACTCCTATTGATCCACTTCTTATCAGCAGTCTGGTCTACGCCTCTGTATCTCACACACACACACACACTGACATAAACAGAGTCCAGCAGTGAGGCAGTCCCACCTCTCCTGTAGCTCCAGGGCGGAAAATCGATCATCTACAATGACACACGACTGACTCGATATGAAGTCTGCACCGCTGTCTTTTAGCATCCCTCTCATATTAACACCTCCCTGGGGGCGGGGAAGTGTTTTCACTTTCACCACTGCTGCTGTGTGTGGTTCTGTTTGAATTCAGGGATGTTTGTGTACAGTAAATGTGAGAGAGGGATCATGAGCCATGGAGCCAGTTTCTGAACAGGAGGCTCATCAAGATGTTGATTGTTTGTTGACATGAAAGGAGTAGTTTCCCTTCTAAATAACATTTCTGTAGTGGATGCAGTCGGTCATTACCTGTGTTTTCATCCGTAACTGTTTATTTGACAGCAGGAGTACCCAAAAACTACTGAGCCGACTTCTCTGGGACAATGGGGCACGGGTCCAGGAAGAACCCATTAACTTTAGGGGCAGATCCGAATCATTGACTATGATGCTGTCTGTCTGTTTTTTTTGGTTTGATCTGTGCATGTTTTTTTAACAGTGGCCTTAACAAAAAAAATCATTGTTACATTTTTTTTGTTGTGGTCAAAAGTAAAATTCAGAAAGTTTGCAACTTTAAAAACCAGAGGCAGAAACGCAAGAAGTTGTTGTTTGGCCTGTTGGCAAACAGAAATCCACTTACAAAAGAAACAAAGCAACTTCGGCATCAAAATCAATGTTACATCTTGTTGAATTCACAAAACTCGTGTGTTTACCTCAGTGGACACGCTCTGATCAGCGCGTATGGCCTCACAGAGGGGAATATATTTTTCATTTTGCTGTCCTGGATGTAAATTAATTGAAAGGTATATTTAACATCTCATTTATCTATTTGATTCAGTTCAGCTTGACGTGAGCTGAGGCAAGACATAACAAGTTATTTGATATTAGATACAGCCCAGACACAGTTCAACTAGATGTGAATGAAACCACCTGTCGCGAGGAGGAGCTGCTTGGTTTCTATGATGTTCAGTAATGTTTAAATTAAAGATGTTCAAGAAAACTCAGACATTTTATTTTTCAGTTCAACAAGTTTCTGGAAGAAAAAAAAGAGATTTTCCCTCCAATGTGAAACTTTTTATTGGTGTTTTCTGTCTTTTGTTAGACAAATAGTCAATGTGTCAAAGTCAAAGTGTTCTTGTTTCTGGAGTTAAGGAAACGGATTCAAAAAGTTTGAGCCTTTTTTTTTTTTTTTTTGCCTTGTTACTGGTGATTATTATTCCTTACTGCTGGTGCCAGCAGTCCTGAGTACAGACAGCTCTTCAGCCTGCTGTTAGCAAGCTGAGATTGTTTTCCTTTCCTTCGTTTTTACTTTCACTGCTCACATAATGGCACTTTTTTTCTGTTCCCCTCCCGTCCTCATCTTTCTCTTATTATTTGTATTTGTTTGGTGACAGCAGGTGTGTAGGAGGTGTTTGTTCTGCCGCTGTTTACCTTTGTTGTTCAGTGCATGGCATATAACGTGAAATATGACATTTACGGTCGGTCACTCTGTCCATAGTTTCTCATTCCTTCGTTTCTTATGGATTAATCACATCTTGTTTTGGAGAGCAGGCAGCTGAAAGATGTGTGACCTCTGCTTTCACAAACAAAAACTGCAGCTTGTCTGAGGATCTAATTTGAAGTGGGTTGTTTCTTTATCAGATCAATTTGGCCCAAGGCTTCGTGTATCATTCCCATTTTTCATGTCGGCCGGGGGCTAACTATCCACTCCTCAACACAACCTCTTGAAATAATTGGCTTCAGCGCTGCCCCAGAAGTCCTCCTTCAAAAGGAGGCTCATTTTTAGTCCCAGGCTTATTGTGCTGTTGCTCTAATAAAATGGACTTTCTTTTGCTTAAGTGACAACTTTGAGTTTCTCGCAACTGTTTCTTTTTTTTTTTTTTTTTTTCCATCTTAATTTCCTCCTGTCTTTCACCTCTCTGCCTCAAGCATCTGGTCCCTAAAGCTCCTGTACCTGCTGCTCTGTGTCAGTGATGTTGGCTGCGAATTAGTTTGTTGATACAACTTTTCCCGTTCTAGATGTTGGCAGCTCAACATCACTCGTCTCTGTAGTGTGAAAGGTCAGCGTTTATATCTGGTGTATTTCAGCAGAAGCTACGTTTATCCTGCAGCTATCATGTTGTTCTGTTGGTAGTTGTTATTCAGTAGATGTGGAGGTACAGAAAGACCCGACTTTTGCAAACAACTGTTACTGGTGAGGGAGAAGAGCTGTAGTGATGTATCTGCAATCTGGGAGCTCTCAGCCCACAGCACTCACAGCTACAGTGCTCAGATTTCAGCAGCGTTTGTTGTAATGCACATACCAAAGATCAACTAATTAATCAATATCAAATATCTGCAGCTGAGCAGCAGAGACCTCCATCTCTTTGCCAACAAAGGAGCATAATGGTGGCTTCATATTGTTGCGGCTGATGCTAATTACCAGCTGAAGCAGTGAATCACGACATGCGGTGCAGAGCCGATCCCACGCTGCTACAGCTCAGACAGGAAACACCAGCTCCCACAATGCAAACACACACTGCAGCCTTCCTCCACACATATCTGTCCAAAGGAATATCTCTGCACTCCACACATATTTGGACAGTGACACATTGTTTTTGTTGACACTCAGTACAATAGTAGCTGCTGATGCTCTGCCAAACCTACGTGCTCCAGTTATGAGTGTGGTGTTTGCTGCAGAAAGACAATAACACAGGCGCTGAAACAGAAAAGTAAAAAGGTGCATTGGTTTGTAGGAGTAACTACAACTGGAAATTAAATTTAGTGATGTAAAAATTACATTATTTCTTCCTGAACTGAATCAAGATGGAAACAAAAATTTGAAAAATGTAGATTTATTCCAAGTTAAATATCTTAGTAAATGCACTTACTTTCACCCCACCTCTGGAAATCTCATTCCCTAGGTGCGTTGTCCTAAAATCGGGGTGTCTGTATAAATAATAAAGGGTTAAACATCATCCATTAAAACTCCTCAAAATCCTCCAAAATCAAAGTCAGCACTTTAACCTGATACGATTTCAACACAACAAAAAACCAGCACAAACTGCAGCATCTAAACACCTTCCTGCCCCGCCACAGCACAAAGATGGGATTATAGACAGGTGTATTGGATTAGACACACACACACACACACGGAGGGTAGAGGATAGAGGATGGTTATGTTGTTTTAGTTGATATTGGTTTTGCTGCGGAGAAATAGTCTTATTTTCTCTGAGGCAATCTTCACAAGATGTGTGTGTGTGCGTGTGTGTGTGTCCCACATGATATGTGCTGTTTTGTAGCTTCACATGCTAGTAGAAGAGAAGGCATCTTATGGCTCCTTCACTTGATGTATTATGCATGGGAGGGGGGGGGTTCACAGATCTGTATGGTACTGGCTGCAGCGAAGCTAACTGTCAACCACTGTAGGAGCAAATGGATTACACAAGATGAAGCCAGATGATACGAGCCATCCAGGGACACCGCATATCAAACCTGGTTAAAACTGAATGCGGCACCGACGACGATTGTGCCGAGCACATTTTTGAGGAGATGAAAATTCCTTCAGTAGGAACAAACCATTATTTCTGTTATTTCTGTCATGACGACGGCAGATACACCGATTTCAGCAGAGCCGTATCTGGAAAAGGTGCAAACGCAGAGTAGAGTAGAAACATAGGTGGAAAGGCATCAAGGCTCTCAGTGAGGAGAACTGGTGACGTGTGTCCTCGTGAATTTGACCTAGTTATTACATTTATGCATTTGCTGTTCATCCTCATTTACATGAAGTTGACCAAACCAAACCAAACCAAACCAAACCCAGCAACACTGGATGATGAGCTTAATGTAAAGCTATTCATGTAGGTATTAATGCCTCAGATAAGTAAAGTTTAATAACTTAACCTATTGACCTTTCTGCTGCGCCGTCCTCACGCTTCTGTAGACACAGCTGCACCACCACCACAGCTGTTACAGAGGGAAAAAAAAGGACCATGGGTAATTTTTACAGTCAATAAATCATATGAACAGACCAATTATGTTCTAGTTTTGAGAAAACAGTTTTTTGATTAAAACATTGTTGTCAGCAAGGCAACATTTGTCTGTTGAATTTCCGCTTCCCGCTGAATCGAGCATCGTTCTCTGTCATGCGTGTGTTAAATTAGCCAGCCCTAACTCATAATTTAATTGCAGTGAAATGCAATAAATGGAAATTAAATTACAGCTATGCCTCTTTGCTCACCTCCTGTCGTGAGCACAGGAAAGTGTTTACTTTGCTGCTGAGCTGTGTACACAGAGTGAAGTCAGAGTAATCATCCCGTTTGGAAAAGAAATTACAGGAACACAAGCATCTGAGCAGCTTTAAGTTGGTAAATCACTGTCATTATGTTTTTTATCTCGACGAATATTCACACAGGAGAAAAATAGCCAGAGGTCATCGGTTTCATCCCTGGAGCGCAGTTAGATCATGTGTCATGAAATATGTTCTCCACCCTCGTGGGAAATGTAGGCTTCATCCAAACGGACAGTTACTCTTTGAATAGCCTGGAGCTAACGGTTCAAGGAGCTGCAGACTTCAACTAAAGCCTGCAAACCCTCAGGGCACATGCTTCATGTACCTGTTTCCATTTGTCTCCCTCTCATCCTCATCTAGCCCAAGTCCACACAGCTACATGAGACAGTAGCCTCCTAATTCTTTCCATGTGGAGCACAATTGAAGCCAGATAATTGGAAATGCTGCTAAAAATAGAAAAAGACCGCTAAGACAAAGAGACCATGTCAGGTAAATTATATTTGCACGAACCACAGTTATGTAAGTGAACATCTAAGGACTTCATGTTTTCAGCCCATGCAGGGATTTGTTTTTGCTGCCGTCTCTCACTCCTGTATGTGCTGCTTTTACCTCCTCGGGGCCTATTTCATCATATTTGTGGCATGGAGGCTGGAGCTTGAATTATTCAATCCGTTCGCACTTACAGATTTTGACATGTTTCTCAAATGAATTGCAGTCAAGAGCAGCAAATGCCCCTCGCAATGCGCGTTCAGGGAGGCAGTCTGTGTGCAGAGATTAAAATCTCCAGCAGGATATATTTCATAAGTGAGAGGTGTGAGTGTTATGTCGTTCTCTGTGGCGCGAGCGCTCTCATCTTCCTCACATCAGCCTCATATTGGTGATAAAAGTGCGACCACGTGAGAACCCTACAGCCCTGCAGAGACGAGACAACAAACTTTGGTTGGAATGTGATTCTGCAGCTTTTAGCGTTTCTGCTGTGAAATAAGTTCCCAGTTGTTTTGAAGTAATTGCTTTGCAAAGCCAGACCACATCTCCAGAGCTCGGTGTTTATGAGGTTTAAGTAATCATCATAATATAAGCTCTTTTCTCTTGAAATTGATTTTAAAAAAAAAACTAGAAGGTACATATTTCACACGGGTCGAGGGACCCATTAAGGAGCAAGTACCACCCCACCCACAGCCCCAGGCAGCACAGGCAGGGGACCCACGGTTAAGTGCAGGAGTTGAGAATCAAAATCGGTAAGATTGGATAAATTTTGTAGGAGAAGAAGTAAATAAAGCATGTTTGGAAAAAAACAAAACCAGTGTAGGTAGCTGGGCAAAAATGGACTAAACTCATACTAACAGATTAGGAAATTTTGTACAATATACTAATGTTGTGGTCAAGACCACATAACCCGAGACCGAGACAAGACCAAGACCGACACTGAGACCAAACAGACACGAGACCATTATTGTGTTCAGTACCAGTTCTCATAATAACCATGTGGCCTGATGTTTAAATTATCACCAGCAGAAGAACACAACACAGAACCTGCTCAAGTCTCCAACTTCTGACACTAGTACGACCAAGTTCTTCAGATGGTTCACAAGCATATACTTTTGTTGAACAATAGACGTGTAAGTTGAAATTGCCTCGTCTGTCGTCATCTCATTGATGCAGGTGACAAATTAAAAGGACAGGCTGCCAGAAGAGCTTCACTTTTTCCATCAAGACGTCGTCCCTCGTCTGTATTTGGATATTTTATATATAACACACACAGAATTCATGGATTTTGTTGAAAAGTTTATGAGGAACGCAGGTGTGGGTGGGGCTCTTGTTAATATGAAGGGAGGTAAAGTGTCAAGCGAGTGCCCGCCGAGCGTTACTCGGATCATTATGAGTGAAGCTAAACTGTGGGCTGGCACTGTGAGTTTAATAAACCTGACCTGGAGGGACACAAATTAGCCGTCGCTAAACGGTCGCAAATTGGATCCATTAAATCAAAGAGAAGCAAAGATGTCAGTTCCATTAAAATGTGAAGGTTTGGCAGAAGGAAAAGCGTGGGAGTTACAAGGAGCAGCCACTAATTTTCCACCATTTGAATCATATTTTGAAATGATAAACAGGACTGGTGTATTTATTGGATATTAAAGTCTGCTCTTGGGTATGTAAATATGTGCTTTTCTAGCAAAGGGATCCCTACTGTGTGGTGGATTAGGGATATTCTGTTGAACTGCCTCTCTTTGAACTCGTGACTATAGTGGAGATCCAGTGAATTGTTAGGGTAAAAAAAAAAAAAAAAAAGGAGAGGGGAGGAAGTAAGAGAGGCGGTGAGAGTGAAAACCAGAAGGAAGAACAGGGTGAGAGGAGATGAAGAGGAAAAAGTGAAAGAGTTCCATCCTTTGTGATTTTATTTATGCCTGAAGTGTTTTAAAGTAATCCAGAAAAAAATCTAATTAAATCAAAATGGCAGGAAATGAGGGGGAGGGGGGTAACGGTGAAGAAAGCAGCACTGAGTGAGAGCAAAAGGGGAAGACGGCTTAGTGAATAGAAATAGAAAATAAGATGCAGGAGGGGAGGATAAAATGTGGCAGCAAGGAGATAAAGAGTGAATCTGAGAAGGGGAGAGCAGAAGTTTGTAATTATAAAGAGGGAGGGAGAACAAATGAATCAGCATTGCTGCAGTTGAATAATGCAACGGAGGAGCTTGCAAACACATTCAGAGGAGGAGGGGGGTATTTCAAGCAGAGCTAGCTAGCAGGGACACACAGAGAGAGAGAGAGAGATCCAGGTTCAGCAAGAACATCTGTGGCTTATGGAAATGGCTCGTGTTCAAAAGAGATGCGAACTTATGGTGAAAATGCTAATTTGACTTGATGCTGCATTTGAATCGTCTCACCAGGCTATAAGAGACAACACCTCGGATCGCTTCCCTCAACCTTTTGGGTTTTTTTCCTCACGCACACACACGCCAAGATACCCACGGAGCCTTACCTTTCTCCGCAAGCGCGTGTTCCCACCCTCACTTTGTAGACTGAAATTTATCATGACAGGGGAGACGACTTGATGTGGAGAACGAGGAGAGCAAACCCAAGAGTGAGGGGTTCAAACAAACAAACAAACAAAAAAAAAAAAAAAAAAAACAAGTTGTAAAGTTAAACTTGGGAAGGCCGGCTTCTCCAGGAAAACACTTGATTTCTTATTCCCGTCACCTGTCGCCTCCTCGCCGCCACATTCAGCGAACAAAAGGCAGCTTCAGTATGGAGATTCAAGTTTTCCTTTACAAGCACTGAATGCCATGTCACACACACACACACACACACACACACAAAAAATAAAAGTGTCATTTCTAATTTGCACCAGTAAAACGTTTTTGAATGTCACGTCCACTTTATGAATACAAATGCTTTTCCTCCACACGTGGAACAGTGCTGGGGAAGGAAAGTCAATTTCTTTATAGATGTTGGGGGTCAAAGAAAATGTGAAAACAGAAGAAGCAAAGTACATTGGAGGAGGCGGATTACATCGTTAAAGGTTTCTATTGTGTTTACACTTTAGTTGAGGCTGTTGGGATTAACCACAGAGCAGGGTGAAGGACAGGATGTGCTCACATGTATTATTTAAACATTTTCCATAAGAACCCGACAAACCAGCTGCTCCACAGAGAAATGTCAGGAAATGTAAAACTATAACTACGTCTTCATGATGATCAACACTAAAGCACAGGAAAAGTGTAAAATATCAATATTCAATCCAGCTCATCTGAGAAACAGTGACTTGCTCTGTATATATGTGTGTGTGTGTGTGTGTGTGTGTGTGTGTATAAATTTGCTACAGGTTGATGTAGACATGTGTTGTTGTGAGCAGCTTCTTACCGCCAAGCCATTTTCTGGTCTGACGGGAATAAAGAGGCCATTTCATGCTGCTGTGAACAATTATCAAAGATAGAAAATGTCTCACAGCTCATTTTATACGCACGTGTTATGACACGAGTTTCCATTTCCATGTGTGAGCAAAACAAGAAACCTCACTTGTGTCTAACTTTTTCTTCTTTTTTTTTTAATCCTCCAGCCCAGAACTGTTCAGGTCTGAGGACGTGTGCCGACTGTCTGGAGAGAGCCGAGTGCGGTTGGTGCGGCGACCCCAGTAACACCGGTAAAGGCGTTTGCATGGAGGGTTCCTACCGAGGGCCCCTGAAGCCGGCGCACCCCAGGGCCGGGTCCAGGGACCACAACAGACTGCGAGACAGGGACATGCTGTTGGACCAGAGTCTGTGCACGTCTGACAGAGGCTACAACTGGGCCTTCATCCAGTGTCCGGGTGAGTGACCCCCGCTGTGTCGATACACTCAGAGCCGCGTTTGTGAAACCAACGCCACTGACTACAGAGTCACCGTGAACTTGAGTCACCACCTTTTTTAAAATGGTTTCAAATATAGCTTATCATTATAACCTCTGTGGCGTTAGTATTATTGCAGGGCTGCTACATGAGACTGACTGTATTTAATATGTGTGTGTGTGTGTGTGTGTGTGTGTGTGTGTGTCTAATTTCTTCTCAGCCTGTCAGTGTAATGGTCACAGCAGGTGTGTGAACGGCAGCGTGTGTGAGCGCTGTGGGAACTTGACAGCGGGGACACACTGCCAGAGCTGCATGCCCGGTTACTATGGTGACCCCATCAACGGAGGGAAATGCAACGGTGAGTGCGTAAGGTCACGGGGGAGGGGGGGGGGTCCAGCCTTTTGTTCATTTTCCACGAAAATGTTGAACTCGTCATTAAGTTGAAAGCTGTCACTTTGAAAGTTGAATGAATGTGAGTGAAACTGTAGATGTTTTCTTTTGTGTCCTGTCTCTGTCTGCACCTCGTCCTCTGTCCTGGCTCTGATTTCACTTCATAAACATCATTGACTACATGACAGGTGCATCAGCAGCCTGCCACGTTGCAATAGACACAAACAACCTGATGGGGGCAGCGTTTAAAAGCCGTGAGTCCAAACTTTGATTTCCACAGAGCCTGTGCTGGCCAGCAGGGCTCTGGAGCAGGAAACAGGAAGTGAAAAACAAAAAGTGCGGAGAGGAGAAGACACTGTGGGAAGGAGCTGTGGTGTAATTTCTCATGGATCATAGCAGAGAGGTTCGAGTCAGGGGAGGACGGTGCTGATGCACGAACGCTCAACACATGCTCACACATCATGTGCATCCATATTTTCCTGCTTTGCAGTCAGTCAGTCAGCAGTTTTTCCACGTTTTGTTTTGCTTCATATGGATAGAATCACAGCAAGTCCCAGAGCTGGGATTGTTAACAGCAGATTATACGTGCGAGTCGGATGATAGAAAGCAGAAAGCAGCAGGAGAACGGGGGCGCGTGCAGGTGATTTGAAGGCTCAGGGGGCTCGGTTTGGGACGGTGTGTGATACGGGCCTAGACAGCAGAAGCACATCAGAGTGTAATAAATGAGTGAGTGACTTCTGGACTGTGAGAGAGAGAGCGAGCGAGGGAGGGAGGGAGGGAGAAGTGCGAGGGAGGTGCAGCAGCAGCATCAGTCGCGCTGTGACAGATGTGCGTTTTGGCTTGACGGCGGCGTGACATTAAATCGCTCTTAATCATTTTCTTATTTCCTGAGTTGACTGGTGTCTACGTCCCTGGCGGCTTCTCGCAGCGAGTGGGGCGCTGATAGATGCACGGCGCCACTCTTCGCCTCCGTACAGGACAGACTCTGATGCACTTTCTCTTCTTCTTCTTCTTCTTCTCTTCTTCTTCTTTCCTTTGCCTTTTCTCTCCTCTCTTCCTCTACATCCTGCCACTCTGTTTCTTTTTTCTTATCCTCTCTTTAACATCCTCCTTGTCATGTTTTCCTGCTGCCTCTCTGCCCACGTTCCATTCTTCACACCTCTTTTGTGCTTCCTTTGCTTTTATTTTATCTCACCATATTTTTTCAATTTACCTATATCCCTCTCTCTCCTTCATCCATTGTCATCTCTTCCCTCTTCCTCTCATCTCATCTTCTCTCATCCTCTTACCTATTCATTCTTCTCCTTTCATTTACTATACATTCCTCTCTTATCATTCAGTTTCCCTTCTTCTCTCATCTTCACTCCTTTCCTTTCCCTCTCTTTTCCTTCTCTCTTCCCTTTCCTTTCCCTTTCTTCTTCTTTTCTCGTCTACTTGATTTAGCTCCCTGTCCTTGACTTCTTCTCTCATCTCTTCTTTCCTCCCCTTCCTCTCCTCTTTTCACATTTCCTCTGCTCTGCTCCCCAGTAATGTGCTGGTTAAACTGGATTTGTAGGCAGTCGTGTGTCACTGGTCTCCGCCTCCACGCGTCGGCCCGTCCACCTCCATCCTCCTTATATCCATTTACCTTCACCTCCTCTCAGTTAACCCTTCATTTTTCCCTCTCTTACTTCCTCTGTCATCCCTCTGTTCACAGTGACTGTCTTAAACCCACCCTCCTCTGTTCATCCATCCATCAGTCCATTCATTCTTCATTTTATCTCCACCTCTCTCTATTTCTCTTTATAAAAGGGACCACTAGATTTACCTTGGGCTAAACGGCTGGGAGCTGATGATGTGTAGCTGATTAGGGTACTGAGTGATAGAGAGACAGCTTTGTTGCTACCAGTGAGAGGAGAAGGCCTTGGTTCATAGGTTGTAAAGAAGATGGAGGGGTGAGAGAGCCAGTGTGGAGGGGGGGGGGGGGATAGATGGGGAGACAGAGTCAAAGACTGGCAGACAGAACAGAAGAGATAAAATCATGTGGTGAGATATACAAGGTTAATATCAGTGGAAAAGGACAGTTGCTCCTGGATGGAGGGATGGAGGAGGAGAGGGAGGGAGGGACGGATGGAGAGGAAGAGATGGAGGACAGACAGAGGAGAGGGGAGTCTGTCCGTCCCCACGTCCCTGTGACAGATGATTAACTAACCTTGTCAAATCTGGATGAAGAGTGTGTGTGTGTGTGTGCGTGCGCGCGCGGGGCATTAGTGTCCCTTTTCTCTGACTGTACCATTAACCTTGTCCCGCATACATACGAAATCAAACGCACCCACACCAAACTTGAGAGCTGCAGCTGACAACATGATGGATGTGTGTTTAGACTCCCCGGCCCTCGGAGGAGAGTGCGTGTTTCAGAGTCTTGACAGGAAAGCTGCATGTTTTTATGCTCATCCTGGGAGCCTTTGTTCTGCTGCCTTTTTACTGCAGCGGCGACGTTTTCTAAACATTTCCTCGTTTATCACTGGAGTGCGCTCGCTCGGTGTGCAGGTAGACACAAGTACACCTGCAGTTTGAGTTACAGGGTCTGTTGTTTGTTTAATGGCACATTAACCGTGGTGTTTAAGGACAAGAGACTTAAGGTGGATTCGTGTGTCCATGTCAGGGTGTTAATGTGCTGTGGCCACATAACTCTGGCTCCTCAAATCTGCGACTCAGTCTTATTATCAGTGCTGAAGCCAGTAGTTAATTAGTCGTTTAATTGAATCACATAAAGTGATTTTTTTTTTTTTAATGTTGTTAATTGAATACGTTTGGGTTTCTCTGGATAACACGAGCACTTTGAAGGCATCACATTTCAACCAAGTAATTGAAAAAATGATCCGGAGAGGAGTCGTTATAGAAACTGATGTGATTGTGAGTTACATCCCAACATGTTTCTCTTTCAGATAAAAAACAGATCAATAATCATCTGTTGTGATTTATATATATATGAATATATTTCTACAGCTGACCTCCCCACTGTCGGTGCATTTCAGACAGTGAATGAAAGAATTACTGAGCACCAGAGCTTCCTCAGGACGTCTGCCATACATCCATCAGACAGTGAGGTGGTGATCTGGCAGTCGATGGGTTAAATCCTTCAATAAACGAAAAAATCGATTCCTTGGCTCGGGGCATCAACAGCGAACTACAGGGATGATAATCAGGAGTGAAATGTGTCTAATGGAGCGTTTGTGTGATGTGTTAATGACATTTCATTTCTATTCTCCTCCATAGAAGAAAGTTCGTCGCTGCCTCTAATGAAAGTCAGTGATCACCAGATTTGTTGTTTTAGTTTGTAGTGTTGCAGAAGCTGGAGTTACTCACAAGCCCTCAACCCGACTGGTGTTTCAACATGTGCTGTTTCACCTTCACCTGGTTCCTCACTCCCATCATGCTTTGTTGTGTTTTATTTTGAAAACTCTCTGCTGGTTCAGTGCGGTATCGCCGTCAGCAGACAGACCGCTGCGTCGCAGTGCTGCCCTCTGAATTGTCTTCCAGACTTCCAGACTTCGGCTTGTATTATTTCTTCTCGTGCTTGTTATCTTTTCCTGCCCGGCGCTCTGGCGTATAACGCCGCTCTGCCGTCGGCGCCTCACGCTCAACAGTTTTATTGCTTCCATAAATTTTGCATGATTCACATCAGTAGCTCGCTGTCTCCCACCTCACTCTGATACTCTATCTCTCCCTGCACTACCTGACTTGCTCTCTCCGGCTGTCTGCGAACACGCTCAATCACCGCCGCCCGTGTCGTCCACAGAAACACCGTGCAAGTCAGAGGTTGCTCCTGGGTCTTGAGGACGTTGTGGCGATCGGCCAAGAGGCTCCATCATCTCTTATGAGTTCAGCTCAGTTCAGTGTTCTCGTTTCATGATGCGGCTGCACAGGACTTGGTGTGGTCTTTTTTTTTTCTAACAGGAAATCAAGACTAAAAGATAAAATCATTGTAATTGTGTTATAAGTTCACCACAAGTTGAAAGGCCACATTTTGAAGCCGCGAGAGGTTAAAGTGGACACGGGATAACTTTAAGGGAATGAGACGTAGTTCCAGGTCGTTCAGACGTTAACCAGCCTGTTGGGTGTGAGCTTCTCGTCTCGCACCAGCGCTCGTCGGTTTCTTTTAGGCCTGAAACTTAACAGAATACATTTATCTACCTGTAGCAGCAGGAGAACCTCCAGACGAGTTGTGTGATGTGCTGCTGTGGATGAGCTCATTCATAGAAACATGTTTTACCCACAGAAAAAGAAGCCTGTATCAGTTGAATTTCACTTTATCTTGCAGGTAGGAAGCCCTTTCTTTTGAAGCTACAGCTTGTAAACCATGGGGCTCTTGGATTTCTGTGCATCGCTGCACTAATTACTGCACAGCATCATTTTAGGTGCACAAGTCAAGGTGTGGTAGTTGAACGGCTGAGAAGAAATGTAGTGTCATTGAAAATAGTCAAAATAAAACAAAGTTGAAGTGACTGTGGACGCATGAAGACCTGTTTTCAACCCTCCTACCTGAACTTAATGAAACATCGCAACATGTTTGTTTGAAGAAAGTTAAGACACTTTCAATATGTACTGTGAAAAAAGTGAGGCTGAGGAAAACTTCTGTCTTCACACTGTCGGTGATTTTCAGCATTTGAACAAACCAGTGATGCTGTTATTTTTAGTGAGGTGATATTTTGTGTGAGCAGAGCATATATTGTTTCCCCCTCCTCCCTCCTTCCGTCTCTCTGCCTCCCTCCTTCTCTTCCTCCCACTCTCTGTCTCTATCCGGTGTCCTCAGTTTGGAGGTGTTGATGTACACTCTCTGAGCAGGGTGCAACAGCGGGAATCCTTTGTAAATCTGTGTTCAGTGCAGGAGCTATAGAGACGTTGAGTGCTGTCTCTGCAAGAAACTGGCAACACAGCAGCATCAACCAGAGACTGGGAACGGCAGGACATCAGTGTGTGTGTGTGTGTGTGTGTGTGTGTGTGTTAGTGTGAGAGAGTGAGATGGATCACACAGAGCCAGCTGTTGTTGAGCTTCAGCAGCAGTAGAGTAGCAGAGGATGGAAGCTGCCTGCGGAGTCATACCATTCAGTCTTCTCTGTGGAGACACTGCCAAGCACACTCTCACCTGTTGTCCTTAGCGTGTGCTGTTTGTGTTTGTGTGTGTGTTGTGCTGTGGCTTTTAAATATGTACATGTGTGTAGATGGATTGTACCTGTGGAGCCCTGTGGTGGAATTGCAAAGTACCCAGCATCCTTAGCGCCATCCGGTAGGAGTGTGACGATACACTCAGCTCATGAGATGAGAGGATACACGATATTGAGTTCATGAGAACGAGACGATATTTGAACATTACTTTTAATAAAACTACCATGACAAAATATAAGACTGGACTTTTTGAAATGTTTTCTAACTTTGCATGCATGACCTGAGCATCCAGTCATCCTCCCTCCAGCAGCTCTGTTTCTGGCATCTGACTGGTCAACATATGGACACGAAGACAACACAACAAAACCCACAACCTGCCAACACACAAACGTGATTTAAACGGCTTTTGAGTCCTTTTTGATCTACAGTAATGCAGGTAGTGTTTCTTCAGATGTGACTCACGTCTCATGGAGAATAAGCTGCTTTCTTTGGGACTGTGTTTCTTTGTTTATGGTCCAAATGAAACAGACATTAAACACACATTTTATAAAACCAGCTTGTATATTATAGAGTTCAACAAACAGTCGTGCAGAGTGTAGCCTCTCTCAAATCAGGATGGCGGTCTGAGGCCTTGGTTTTCTACCTGAAAGTAGTGGACTCCAAGTGAAGGAGGGGTTGCAGGGGTCTTCACATAATCTACACATCACATAATCTACAGTGGAGTTAAGTGTTCGAGTTTTCAGTTTCCTTAAAACTCCCCTTCAGTTACATATTTTTAAGATTTTTACTTTATTATATTCTTACATATAACCTTTATTTATTTAATTGTTTTGTTTTGTAAGTTTATAGCTGAAAAGTCAGTTCCATTGTCGTGACACTGTGAGGTATTAGGACATAAATCCTGTGCAGACAGAAACTGACGGTGCAGGTGAAATGATTGAAGCTTTGAAACTTCCCACATTGAAGGTCGACAGTTCACTGACCAGATTCTGCTGAGGGAGGGAAACTGTATTCAGTGGCTCTTTGATGTCTCACAGACATGAAAATCATTTTATCTTTTTGAATGCAAATGTGTGTGTGTGTGTGTGTGTGTGTGTGTGTCCCATGTATTTTACTCCTTACATCTGCCCCCGTTTGGCCCTCAATCTTCCTCCACTGCCGCTGATTAAAAGCAGCAAAAGGGCCTGTCCGCTCTTATCTCAGCAAACTGCCCCCTACGAGGAGCCGCACAAAGGAAAAGCAGGAGTCAGCTGAAGGTGGAAGGTGACATTGATGATGATGATGATGATTAAGAAAATATTCCTGGAGATGAGTGTGTGATTGATCATAGTTTTGGGGAGGGCAGCAGTGCGCTGGAGAGAGGCTGCGTTAGAAAAATGTGATATTTTTAATGTGTTGTAGTTGATTAAATTGGAAGTCATTTTGATTCCTGCAGCAATTTAGCTTCCTGGAGAATCCCTCATAATTAGGTTTGTGTTAAAGTTCCTGTCTCTTATTTAATTGCCGGCATTGTTCTCACCCTCTGAGTCAGTGTGTGTGTGTGTGTGTGTGCTCCGTGTTATTATGGGAAAATGTTCCTGGAGACATGTACTGCAGCAGGAGCTAACACTGAGCAGGTTTGTGGCCTTCACTGTTTCTATGTCTGAGTTTATCAGCAGGTAAAAGATTCAACTGCTCAACATTCGGCCATGAAACTTTGCACATGTGTAGTGGAGATCAAAATGAAGGCTGAGTACTCCTGTAGTGATGTGCAGGCATTCAGGGGTCAGAGCGTTTGTCATGTTTTCATTGGCCTGACTGGAGCCTGTGTTGCTGTGGTAAAACTGTACTGTTTGTAACTGACTGTGGTCAACACAGAGTTTCTGCAGTGATTCAGACCAAATATTGGCAACATGATGATTTTACATCTTAATCACAAAGTCTTAAGTGTTAATAAAGGAATCGGTCTTGAATTAAATGGCCATTAATAACAATTTGATAACATTTTGCCTGGTACAAAGTAATTATAGTATATTTTATATTTCAGTTTATTTCCCCTGCTGGTGATCAGTGATGACCAAACGCTCTCATCCTGTCTCATAAATGTTTTTGTTCTTTCTCAGAACTCAAACGAGCGGTTTTAACGAACTAACATGCGTTTGGTGAGTGGGTTGTGATTTTGGTGGTAACACCAGAGTGCAGGCTGCTGCTGCTGCTGCTGCTCTGTGACAACAAATAAACCGAGAGAAGAAGAAGAAGAGAACAAAGCACAGATGTTTGTTAATTAGCTGCCTCCCGTGTTAGCGTCATCATCCCCGTGTAAGAGTGCATTCACACATGTTGGTCGGTCATCGGTCACAACTATAAGCACATGGACCCACACAGCACACACACACATCACACATCATACATGATTTCCATACAGAGCCTGACCCGCAGGCCTATCAACACATCTGCAGGGTGTGAGCAGGTATTTTCAGCAAATCCAAGTTGACAACACAGCTGTCTTTATATCCAGCTTCATGACCTCTAATTAGAATCACACACACACACACACACACACATTCTCCAGCATGTGCAAACATGTTCAAAAGCTGTGAGAAATAGATGTTGATTGTGAACCTCTAAGTTCTTCAGAGTAATTAAGAAAACTACGCTGTGTTTGTTTTTAACCGTACATGAGTATATTACACTTTTTATTTTCTAGATTAAAAAACAAAACAAGCTAATGATGTGTAAACAAGGTCAGGGCCACTGCTGTAGTTTGCCCCACAACAAGGCCTGTTCTGAAAAGTCCTGTTAAATGTAACAGGGATTTTTACTTTACATGAGCACATGCATCAGTACAGAGGTGATGTGACAGGACGAGGTGGTGGTTTGGTTTTCAATGTGCATTTTGTTGCCTTTTCTTTTCTTGCCCGATCACTTGATGAATGCATGCTTTGCCTTATTTTATGTGTCTAATAGTTTTAAAGAGAAATGATAAAAAAACAGAGCAGTTGAAGAGTCTTGAAAGGAAAAACACTCCAGCTATAATTCCCCTGGTTGTCGCAGTAAAAACAGCTTTGCCTTATTCCTTTATTTTTATTGAACTTGTTATTTTTATTCCAGAGCGGAGGAGACACGGTTCAGGTTTCCTCCACACACATTTTCTGTATTATTGTGTTTAGAGGTTTATGAATGGACGGATCAGATCTATTGAGATTGTGTTTATAAGTTTAGCTTCCTTAGCTTAGCTTAGCTTAGCCTATCTTAGCTTGTTAGCCTGTTTTCATTCATAATTTTATTAGAGTTATTTGAAATATACAAAAAACAAAAGAAACGGCGTCAGTGGAGGATTCACAACCTTAAGAGGTATCTGCATCTCTCTCTCTCTCTCGTCCTCTTTCTCACACACACACACACACTGAGGAATAAGACAAAGCTGAGTGTAGAAACAGATAGCAGGCTCAGAGAGGATTGTTCTCTAATGTTTCCTCATCTCTGCCTGTCTCTGACACACTCATACAGACACACACACACACAGACACACACACAAACACACACAGCGACAGACCAGTTCGCACCTAAACACTCACAAACACACACACACTCAGACGGAGCCTGACAACAACATGCAGAAGCAGTGGAGTGAGAAATTGTGCTCTCTTCAGGGGGCTTGAATGAGTCATGGGAAATATGATTTATATCAATTCAGCCCCTTTTTTGCTAAGAGATCAGGTTTCTTTTTATTGTGGCTTATTTCTGTGTTGTCAGCAAGTGTGGTGCGTGATGTGCTTTCTCCTCCGTCCATTTCATTCATTCACCCTCTCCTTTTATGATTCCCCTGCTCCTTCCATCCTTCACCTCCCGTTCTCACAGAATTGAGTTCACTTCCTCTGGGCGCTTTAATATGATTGTGTCTGCAGACCGGTTGGATAGTCAAGTGCTTATTTTACTGTAAGGATCTCCATGTTTGGTGAGAGTGCCTTATTCAGTTTGACTCAGCATCACTGGACTTTATGTGCTTTATGACATCCTGTTTGACCTGTCATCCTTCTTACGCTCTGAGAGAGAGAGGGAGAGAAAGACAGAGAGATAGATAACAGAATAAATGGCTACTTGTGCTACTGATAGTAATTATTATTCCTATTCAAATCTTTGAAAAGTGCAGTGTCATGTTTTTGCTCTTCAGACAAATCCAGCTGAGCTGTTAGCTGTTAGCTTGTTAGTTATTGTGTCAGACATGAGAGTGTGTTTAGCTTCAGTTTCTCAGTTCAGTTTTGAGTTTGGAGCAGTCGTATCATTTCTGTAAATAGATTAAAAGCTACAGCAGATTTCTATCTCCACTTCCCATCAGAGTGAGCGGAGCAGGGAGCTGGTCTGTGCTCAGACTCTCTGCTGGAAGCAGGATCCTGCTCATTGCTCAGGGGATTACAGTGGTTTCATGTTAGTTTGAAGCGAGGGGGGCCGGCGGGCGGGCGGGGGCGGGGGGGCTGGTGCAGTCCAGTGTCACTCAGATCTGAGATCATTTAAATTGTTGTCACTAAATGACAGGTTCAGAAGACTGTGCTATGTCTAGCTCCTCTCGTGTCCTCATTTAACCTGTGATTTGGTTTTGTTACGTTACAGTGAGACAGTGAGAGCTGAGCGCGGTCTGCATCCACTGGCAGCCTCGTTACCAACTGCCACGAACTCTTCTTCTCTCGCTCTCCGACCGACTCTCATTCTTTCTCCCTCAAGAGCCATCGGCAAAATCTGTGCGAACGCATGCATGTGCATTTCTTTGAGCTGTGTCCTTTGTTGACTGTCCACTGAATCAATATTGTATGAACAGCAGGCAGGGTGACCCGAGCCGGCGCTAACACACACCTGTGATTTGTCTATTATCTCAAGTCTAAAAGTCAAGCTTTTGTTAAGGCTGCGTTATCACTGAACCCCTTCTACAGTTCAGTGTGTGTCTCTGGGAAAAGGTGTTTTTTCTGTCTTTGTGACGGGTCGATGTAATTTCAAGAAATAGATTGAAATTGTATTTTGTTATTGATGCCACGTCTGCCGTCGGCGGCCTCCAAAACGCACCCATTCACTGAGCAATCTTGTTCTTCTTTCACTCTGTGTGTGTGTGTGTGCTAGTAAATGTAAATATTTAAAGCTGTGTTTATGTCTGCTACCTTGTTTTTGTTCCATGTAAGCAATCAGATCATGCAGGGGAGCAGAGGGGATAGAGGAGGCTGTTTTCCTCTCATTATCTGTCGCTGCCTTGGCTTTACCTTGACCTGAACGCACCACTGTTTTATTACACAGGTGCCAGAATAAGAGCCAGAGCACAAAGTCAATTCACTTGAGGGGGGACACAGGCGAGTGTGGCCTTGTTTGGTGGTGAACACACACATGCACACACAGGGATACGGGGAGAGTTCCTGTTTGTCTCTGCCATTAGTTTCCCCATGCAGAAGTGATTCGGCGTCTAAATTAGAGGCTGGCTCCATGTGAATCATTCAGCTACATCGTGCTCTGCCTTTACATCACTAAATGATTAAAAGGATCAGACTCGTCGATGCTGCCATATCCACGGCTCTAATCAGAAGCAGGCTACCAGACCAACAGACCAGCAGACGAATAACTAACCTGCAGACCTGCAGAACACAGATTTCACCGCTCAGGTTGTTTCGCCCCTTTTGTCTTCTTTCACCAAAGTGAATTCCACCTTTCATGACATTTAACAGCTTGTACAATATGACCAGGTTTCCTTTCTGATGTTTGGCCTTCAGTTTATTTTCCCTGTTACAACACGACTGCTCTGTATTTTTCTACCTTATTCAACACGCTGATTATTTTTGCTGTCTGTTGCGACCCACCAGTTGCCCGGCTTAAGATATTTAGCTTGTCCTTAGGGTGGCCCGGAGGACTGAAGGTGAAAACATCTACAAAATAGTGGAAGATTAAGCTGCTAAAGAGCCAGATATCACCCTCTGGGGTAAAAGACCAAAACCAGAGCGAAAAGCGAGGGGCACTTATATTTACAGTGAGCAGGCGGGAGAAACACGATCCATCAGGAAGATTTCAAGTTGGTCTTCAAGTGGTGAGAAAAGAAGAGGAACTTAACACCTGAGTGTTGGAGTGAGAATGACTGAGCAGCGTTTTTTATCTCAGAAAATGAAGACTGATTTGCCCTTTTTTATGTTCTGCTCTCTCAGTCTTTTTCTTGTTGCTCTTTTCTCTCTTCTTCTCTTCATCTCTCCCTGCTTCACTCTCCTTAGTGTGCTCTAAATTGCCACCATGTTTCCAACCACCAAGAGTTTCTGCTTCAATAATTCAAATATTAAAACCTAACACACTCTCTCTCTCTCTCTCTCTCTCTCTCTCTCTCTCTCTCTCTCTCATCCCCTCTTTGACCTTTTGTCTTCGCAGCATGTAAGTGTAACAGCCATGCCAACGTGTGCCATGTCAACACGGGGAAGTGTTTCTGTACCACCAAGGGCATCAAGGGCGACCAGTGTCAGCTGTGAGTACATGATCACATTTACTACGATTACACGCCCATCCCGGCCGCGTCCTGCTGGCCCGTCACTCATTAGGTGATCCATTTACGTCGAGGATGGAGGTTTGGGATGTGCCTAATAAATTTCATACATTCATCGAGGTGCTGTGTGGTTCTCTATCACGAAGAAAACTCAATCAGACCAAACAAATCTGACGAGGCTCCAGGAGTATTGAGGTGTCATCGCTGTCACCCAGCTAAGGTTACACTTTGTAGGGATTGCCATGAAGCCACAGCCTTGCACAAAACCCATAAATCCCATTGACCTCATCTGATGCATGTGCACCGTTGTGCAGGCGCTCCTACCCCCTGAGAATTATAATTCATTTTTCTTATTAAGCAGCAGTTAGAAGAGGCTCATTGCTCCGCCTGCGCTTGAATCCCAATGAAGGGATCTGTAGCAGATCTCTCTCTGACTGAACCAAATGTTTTGACAACAATCAGCACACACTTCATGAAGTTGGCTGCACAACGGTGTGTCCGAACACGGCGGCTCGGTCAGGGAAAAATTTGGCGTTGACATTGAATGTCTTTAAGCAGCTGTTTTTCCGATTGTAGGTTAAACAGCGCTTGGTTGCCAGAAAGATACAGCGATGGACAAATGTTTGTCTGTGCACAGCAATTGTGTTGGTGTGTGTGTGTGTGTGTGTGTGTTTTTCCCTTGACTGTGCCAGACATGACCACTGCAGCACTACAATATCCTAAATGGCTTGGCGGAGCAACGCACCATGGAGACAGACTGAAAATTGCTGCATCGATAAATCTAGCAGGCGAGGCTAGAAAGCAGACAGAGAGTACATTAGTGTGTGTGTGTGTGTGTGTGTGTGTGTGTGTGTGCCATGTCAAACAAAAGGAACATACAGTACAATGTAAGAAGAAACTGAAGCACCATTTGTTGAGACCAAACTGAGACCATGTTTCATAGGTTATTGATTATAGATAACATGAACACGTGACGAGAAAATGTTTCATCATCATGTTTTTCCTCCTTGTAACTGCTCCTGTTGTGTGACAGCACCGTTCTTCAGGATCCTGTCTGGGGTCTGGGGTTTTTGTCTGAGGAAGTTTCCCGTTTGTTGGTGAAAGTAGTGGTGTTAGGTCGTGTGAGGTGTTTTAAGGTGGAGGTGGTTTAAGGTGGAGTTAGGTGGTGTATGTGTCGGTGTTGTTCAGTTTATTTTCCACATCTTGCACTAACAGCTGCTGCGTTTACTATTCCCACACATGCTCAAAAGCTCACACACAGCTAAAGCAGAGATTAAACAACAACTGCCAATACGCCAAAGGTGGGAAACTAAGTATCTATGTGCAAGTTAATGGTACATCAAACAGTATTTACTGTTATTACCACTGTAGCATCTCCAAGCACCAAGCATGTCTGCACACACACAGACATTTTAGTCTTTTATTCTCCAGAGAGCAGACTGTTTGTAAAATCACAAACTTCTTTGTTGATGCTGTTAAAGTGAAACTGCACAAAACACATTTACCAGCCCACAAACAAACATTTAGGTCAAAAATATAAAATATAAAACCTCCTTTCTTCTATCTGTATAAATTTTTGTTTGTCCCTTTACTTCAACTTTGACCTTCACCACTTGCTCACCTCAGCGTAACCCTTGAACGATCCCAGACTCCAGCTCGGCTCCTCTCGGTGACATGAGTCAGAGAGAGGCCGAGCCAACCTGCCCCTCACCCCCCGCCCTCCACATGTTCGCTGTCGCCTCTAATCAGTGTGTTTCAGCTCTCAGTGTGGTCGGACGTATCACACACAAATTTGTGCATGACTACACATGGCTATAGATACCTCCATAGGATTACTAACACACTTCTACTATCCCACCTCAAGTGAGCCCAAATGAAAATGTACTTTATATTTGACAGTATTTTGTCCTGAGAGTCTCGGTGTCTTCAGATGAAATGTGTTCAGGATCTGTCACGTTACATCCATCACAATTTTAGAGCGTTAACAAAAATTAAAGGCACTGAGAAAAACCTACAGAGCGAGTCACAGGATGAAGAACAGGCGTCGTCTCACAGGGAAAACGTCGACAGAGAAATTCCTGTGAAGCAAAAACATGAGCCGCTACCAACAACTTCTGTGTCAGCGAACACGATGTCAGCGGGACGGATGCGTAATCGCTACTGACTGGGTAAAACAACACCTCCTCCCCTGGCAGAAAACACGCGAAGGGAAACACAAAGGCAGTTATCATGCTAACATATCGACAGGTCCTGAACAATACCCAGCTGCAGATGAGCACGAGTGATGAACGCTGAATTGAATCGACCGTGGAGCCTCACTTCTCCTGTTCACCTGGCACTTGTGTCGGGTTTTTGAGTGTAATGGTTTCTTTCAGCACGCACACACACACACACTCACACACACACACACACACACACACACACACACACACACATATCGCATTATTCTGGTAGAGACTCCACAGAGGCTGAACGCAGAGAGGTAACATTTGTGCATCTCTGAGCCAGTGTGCTGCAGTCGCTCTCACCTTTTATTTACTCTGACTCCATCCCTCTCTCTCTCTCTTTCTAAATGTCTCTCTATCACAGCGTTGTTTATTTTGGCTGAGTCACTCCAAAAATGGTGTGCAGCTCAGAGGGCCATTTGTTTGTCGCTTTGATTATGAACAAGCAATCTCTCCCAGGGGGGGTGGTAATGCCCTCAGGCCTGCGGCAGGTGTGTGGATGCATATTTCTGTGTTAAAAGTCACAAATGCTCCGAGTCAGAAATAATGGGGCCATTAGGTAAAGCAGGTGTTTTGTTTCTGTGTGTGTGTGTGTGTGTGTGTGTATCCTCATGTGTGTCTCGTACTGGCTTTGTGTGTCTCCTTTTGTCTTCGCCTCCTCACTGTGTGTTTGCTTCACAACATGTTTCTTTGGCCATCATCAGGACCTGCACACTGACGACAAGCTCCCACAGGAGCACAAAGTCTTTCTAAGTTTCCATGGTTGAATATAAAGTATAATCCCTTCTGGTGCTTCACTTTCCTGCGAACTGTGCCCCCTCACACACACACACACACACACACCACTGTCATCCCACCATCTTTACTTCTTTTGGTCCAAACCGAGCCGAGCTGAGGCCTGACACATCTCAGCGCCTCTCTGAGCTCTTTGCTGCAGTAACAAGTCTCTCCATCACCGCCCTGACAACGCTTTGTGTTACTTCTGACTGCACCGTTCATGGAGGAGAAAGAAAAAAAAAAAACTTGTGCGCCTGAATGTTACTGTGTTTCTGTGACAGCCTGCAAGTGTGAGTTGTCAGTGCCAGATTTTAACAGAGGTTTTCAGTGTAATGATTTCGATGTTTAAGTGTGTTTCACAGCCCTCGGCCTGTTCTCGCTGCAGGAGCCACTGGTCTGAACCCCGTCAGCTGAATTTGCCAAAGGCTTCCAGTGTAAAAGTCCATCCGTCTGCTGCGGAAGGTGTCACGAGTAACAGCTGCTGTGCAGACAGGTAGCTCTGAGCGTGAGGGTGAGAGGTCAGGATTGTTGAACCTCAGCTGCAGATACTCAGGTAGACGCTTCAGGTAGTTTGCTCGCCAGATGTTGTCCTGCCGTTCCAGTGGTTACAGTTTTAATTAGTGACATTCATAAATAATTAAATCCTAACCTGTTGTATTGGCCACGCTGGTTGTGTGAGTGAGTGAGTATTTCTCATCAGTACTCAAACATGCACTTTACAGAGGTCTCCACTTTGTTTTCTCCCATGATGCATCATGTCTGACTTGTGTTGATTTGGCTTTTAATTGCACTCTTCTATGAATGTGAAGAAATCCACTAATTGACTTCTAGTTTTGAAATTTGCAAAACAGAATTTGTTGCTCTGTGTAGTTTGTGTCGTGTCATTTTTAGGCTTTTAAGAATCAAATACACATCAATAAATAGATCACACACACACACACACGCTCATTTGTATGTATTTGTATGTGTGTGTAGAGCGGAGCACTTGTCACCTGTTTGTTTGTGTTTGTGCACGTGTGCGTCAGAGTGTAGCTGAGTCACAGTGTGTTTTAAGTGATGAGGTAGTCCCGTCCTATGTGGCCCTTATCCTTTCCCCAGTAGACTGTTGTAAGCAGCTTAAGTGTCCATCCCCTTTTTTGTTGGAGCTCTGCATCCCAGACTTTAGTGTCCCCCCAGGAGAGAAAACGTCCCTCTCCCCCCCCACACACACACACACCCTCCAATTTAGCCTCTTCCAAGACTGCTTATCCCCTTCTCTGTGGGTCTTCATGTTGGATTTAGCACATTCACATAAACCTGAAAACCCTCTTTAGCCACTGTTAGCCTCAGGAGCTACAGCTAGCTTTGTTCTTGTTACTTTTTAATGTGGTGAAGTGTCAGTGTTTTATAGATGGAACAAAAGCTTTGTTACTAGATTGAACAAACTTCCAGGATAGCTGGGTGGCTAACAGCCATTAGCTCACGAGTCACCAAAAAAAGTTGTAGCTCCTCCCACTTGATGCTGTGTTACGTTCATGAATCAGCATAAGTTAAAGAGGATATTTCCTTTCACTTTGGTCTCCTGTGTCATGCTTTTTGTGTCAGGAAGCGTCCACCCTGCTGATATCCTTAAACAACACTGGGGGGGGGGGGGTTCCTTTAATATTATGAAATCCAACAAAAATACATGACAGAGGTGCTTTTAGATCTTCGTTGACTCAGAACGGGGGCCCTTGGCAATTCATGAGGTTACATTTATCACAATAAATCGTCTTGTGCTGGAATAAGCTCCGTCCTCAATGTGCTCCTTTGTGTCAGTCGGCTGGGAGCAACTCCAAAGCTTTTAAAGTCACAGTCCTCATGAGAGGAAGCTGCTCGCTCTGCTCTGGATCCCACACTGTTGGTTTAATAAGCCTCTTTCATCCAAGCTTAAGCTTCACTTCTCCACCTCTGCAGGAAGTCTTTCTTTCTTTCTTTCTTGCTTTCTTTCTTGCTTCCTTGCTTGCTTCCTTCCTTACTTCCTTCCCTCAAGTGCGGGATAAAACCTTATTTTCAAAGCTACCTCCTCTATTCACCGGTAAACTGGTTATTTTATACAAGGAAACCTAACTTCTTCTGATTTCAACGTTAAACGGTTTCTTTATCTTTCATTGTTGTCGTATCCACAAAGTGTTTTTCCGTATCAAAGCCGTAGTTCACAGCAGAACTACAGAGCAGCGCCAAACCGACGTGAAAGTGAAGCACTTGTAGCTTCCAGAGAAAGGACTCAACGGTCATTTTTATAAGTGTCGTCCAGGATTCACGTGTGTTTATGTGCTGCCATTAGAGGAAAAGCGTTTGCTTTTTAGTGTTGTTGTAAACTCCAGGCTCAGGCTCTGTGAGCTCTGTGAGGCTGCTGTGGTTTAAGACCTCGTCCTTGGCCGGGGTTTATAGAAGAATGAAATATTCAGTATCCGGCGCTGCTCTGTGACCTGCTGCGGCGCTACGAGAGAATTCACAAACACACAGGCTGTAAACCTCACCTGCCCTCCTGTTCTCCTTTTCTTATCCCCCTTTTTTCCTTTCTTGTTCTTTCCCTGTGCGTTCTTTCACATGCTCTTTGTTTTCTCCACCACCTACCTCACTCTGTCTTCCCTGCACCCACCTCACCCCACCTCCCCGTTACAATGGGAAACAGAGCAGTGCAGGCTGTGAGGTGCTTTGGATGATTTATTGTCCATATTTAGTAAAGCCTGTCAAAGACCTGCATGTGGGTTTGATAACCAGCGAGTTTCCTTTTTTCATCAGGCTGCTGTAATGTCTGCAAACAGGTTCTGATTTTTCTCTTTGTTGATCCGATCCAGTTGAAAATCTTAGATCTAACAGAGCCACTCACACTCTTCACACACAAAATCAGATTCACAGTGATGCAAACGTTCTTTAAAGACATGTTAAAAGCTCTGACATTATACTGTAGTGACACTTACATTTGGTTCTGGCTCTCTCTTTAAGAAGTCGGCTTTTTGTTCTTGACTGCCAGGCACTAATTTTCCTATCTGTGGTCTGAACTGCTTCAGGTACACGTCGTCCATCTTGACACTTTAATAGCTGCAAAAGCAAGCACATCGTTGCTTGATGATGACTCAGAAAAGAAGCAGTAGCCCTGATATTTTCCTCTTAATTACACTGACTCGACTAAAATGTATCTTGTTCTTCGGAGACGCCGGTTTCTGGACCTCGGGACGCTCATGCAAATCCTGTATGAAAAAAATCATTATATTTCAGTCTTTTTTTTAATCTATATTGTGTGATGGTGGAGCTTACTGGTCGTCAGAGACTTTCTCTTAACCTAAAGGTCACAACTTTCAACCACAGCCAATTACTGTCCATCAGTGAACGTGTGCCTTTTTAAAAAAGACACTTGGCCTCTGTCTGGTCACTGAGAATAACAGCTGAAATGTCAGACGGAAATGCAAATGAAAAGCTGAGAAGGTTCTTTGACATAAGTGACTGACAGAGCCTGATATTTCATAGTTTATTTATTTTCACAATGCATTTTGTTATTGTCATTGTTCTTTCTTTTGAAAGTATATCCATGATGTGAGATATATTTGTCACAGTGAAATGTCACAGGGATTTGGTCAAAGTTTCCTCTTTTGTTTTGCATTGATTCATGCTCATCAATCAGTCAATCAATCCACAGAGCAAATCATTCCTCAACCCTGAAAGCTTTTCCACAGCACAGGAGAAATCTGCTCCTGGAGCTGAGTTAGCTCCTCCTGGATCTCCATTTGAATCCATCATTGTTGTTGCAAATCAACTGCAGCCTGGAGTTGTTTCAAGCTCAGAGGGAACGACGAGTCTTTAACATTCAAGAGGCTTTTTCCTTCATGACTTTTTCTTTAACCCTTTTTCTTCAATGGATTGTGATGTTCTCAGATGGTTTATAAGAGTCACCTCATGTGTCATTGGCTCCTGCATCTTTGGACCTCTGTCTCTTAGGGTTATATCCCAGTTTCATTATTATAATCAGGGAATTTAACTTTCACATCAATGATTCTCTCTCTCTTCTCCACTGATTTCCTTCATATTGCAAAGTTGTTTAACCAACTACAACATGTTTCTGAGTCCACACACAACCACACAGCTGTGGACACTCCCTTGATGCTAAATCCTTCGTACATGACTGATTAGATTTCTGACCACTTACACACTGTATGACGGCCCCTACAGTCAGCTCTGAACTGTCCAGTCTTGCATCTTTAATGATGCAGCTCCGCAGCACGCTTTTCAACTCTGCTCTCTGATTTGACTCTTTGATTTTCCAATATTAATGACTCCACTAACTGTGCACCTCTGCTCTTGATACTGTGACTCCAATTAAGTCCAGACCGGCCCCAGTTGTCAACCTGTCCCCTCGGAAAGATGGATTGTTCCATGTTGAGCAGAGACGGGTGAAAACAAAGTTTTTATGTTCACTACTGTCACATGCAGGAGCTTTTAATGAACTCATCAAAAATGCAAGAGCGGCATTTGCTGATAGTCTAATCAAAAATAACAAGCTTAATTTTTTTTTTTTTTTTAAACTTAAGGAATCAGCTTTAACCAACAGCTCACTCATCATTTCTTCCACTGATAATTTCTTAGTTAGCCCTAGCAACCTGAATAACCTGCTGAATAATATTGCTAAAATCACACCTATGCTACAGTGCAACCTTGCTGCTGTACAAGCTGGCCTCTTGTTTTTGTTCCTCCATCAGATCTGTGCAGCCTGTTTGTTTTGAAACACTGATAAAAGCTCATATTGTAAAGGTTAGTGTTTTTATTGATACTCCATTCTGTTATTTTGGCCGTTGGCTTTAATTGATGTGTATGGGTTGATGGACGGATGGATGGATGGATGGATGGATGGATGGATGTAGATAGGCAGGAAGATACACAATCTTATCAGTGATGCTCTTTACAACAGTGTGTTTTAAAAAGGGCCATAAAATATAAGGGTGTTCTCTCAGATACTTATTTGTGTAGTGTGTGTGTGTGTGTGTGTGTGTGTGTGTGTGTGGGCCTCTGGGAAAACAGATCAGCTAAGGCTAAGACAGGACTGTCATGGGAAATCACCGTGCAAAGAGTTGGGAGAAGACAATACCTGCAGCGAGGGCCCACCTGATGCGCGCACACACCTCTCACACACGCACACACACTTTTACAAGAATGTGTCTTAGTAAAAACTTGGCCTGTGTTGAATACTAATGTTGTTGTTTTTCTTTCTCTCTTATTCCTCCCTTTCTTTCTGCCTCTGTCCTCTTCCTTGTGTCGTTCCAGATGTGACTCAGAGAACCGTTACCTTGGAAACCCTCTCCGAGGAACATGCTATTGTAAGTATCCTGCCTGTCGCCACAGCAGCTGAGTCTCCCTAACCTCTCTAGCACCACACACACTCACCCTGCTGCTGCTCCTTACCTTCTGACTCTGACTGACTGAAGTTTTGTTTTCCTCTCTCTCAAAACAATATTCAATATTAAACAACCACTCTTTGTAGATGTCGGAGGTTTCTGGAAGAAAACAAAAGTTAAAACATATAATCTGTGGAGAACAGAAGCTGTGGTCAAATAGAGTTACCGGAGGTCATGTTGACTTCCACTTGTAATGAACAATCACACAAACGACTTAAAAAATCCTCAAAGTTTTCATAATATTTCTGCAGCAAGATTCGCTTCTGCTGTTAAAATAATAACTGCAGTCCGACATTGTTTTCAACACAGTTACAGTTGAGCCAAAATATGTTTAAAAACAGCTTTCAGTGCAACATGGAAGCTTCAAAGACAAAAAATCAGGCTATTGAAATGTATTTTGTTGTTGTTAACTCTTTGGGGCATGGAGCATCAACAGTATGACACACTAATGTTTGTGTTTTCAAACCTACACAGCCTCTTCATTCACAGCCTGGTCTCTTACAAAACAAAAAATCACCTCTTCTGTTTGAGTAACTAACAATAAACTAGTAAAACCTTTGATCTGGACATTTCGTCACGGCAGCAGAGCTGTTGGTGTCAGACAACCATCGAGAGGACTGGTATGTTACCGCACGTTTAATAACATAGAAGCTCATCCAACCAAACATCAGAAGCCTCCAAAACAACCCACATGCTTAGTTTGCAAAAGGCCTGGAAACCTTTCTGAATGTGAATCCTCCTGAGTTCAGTTTGACTTAAACTAAACTTAGGCAAAGGAGAAGAGAAAAGACATGATCATACTCATATTCTCATGTGTTTACGCCACATTTCTTATAAAGTGCACCTCATCGGCCTCTGTGACCTCCAACCTATAAGGTCTGGCTGCAGTAATAACAATGTCATACCCCCTCTGCCCCTCTGCCCTGCTGAGAGAGGCAACACTTGACATGATGTGACCACAGGAGTTTACGTGTCGCCCTGATTTTGTTTAGGACACGATAATCGTTACCAGCCAGGCCTGAGAAGACTCGTTTCTGTGTAGATGGGTCCCTTGTTAACATGTCAGGAGATGAAGTTAAAAAATAAAGTACCAACTTCGCTGCTGGTCACAAAGAGTCTCCTACTTTTGAAAGAGAAGATGGATAAAGAGAGAAAGAGGGGGTGTCCCCCTCCAGGTCTGTGATTTCCTGTTTCCAGATGCCGGCAGCGATCTCACTGACTTAGCTCATTTGCAACAAATTGCTGGTTTTTCCTTTTAAAGGGCAGACAGAGGAGGAGAGCTGTAGTCAAAACAGATGTTTTGTGGCACAAGCACATGTTCACTCACTCTATAGATCTCTTTCTCTTTCCCACACACACACACACACACACACACTCCCTCCATACGCCCATTCAGCCGATGAACTGCCATCATTGGCTTTAATATCATAACACACTAGAATAAGGTTCAAGTCCTGTCAATGTCAATAGCCCTCCAGCCTGAGTCGGGCTATCATTGCTTCAATGACGGAGGCTCAAAAGGATGCAGCAATCAGAGGAGTCGATCCACAGATGGCACCAGTCACCTCAAATCACAAGAATAACTTCTGTTCAAGAACGTGACCGTGACATGTGTTCACCTTTACTGCTGCGCTGCATTTCCCTTAAAATACCATTGATATTTCTCCAAGACAGAATCAGACATTCAACCCAGGGGAGTCTGCCCTCACTGGTCTGTAAGCAGAAGTAACTTCCTGTGTGTGGGCTTCAGGACTGAGGTTTGGAGTCACTAGATGGCACCAATGCAGTGCCCTCCTCGCCCAGTGTTGCTGTGGAGGGGCCTCAGATAATAATGCACATGCATACAGTCAGATAAAGAAACACAAACACACACTATTTAAAGGCTCTTAACCTCTGTGGGTGCTCGGCTATTCGATGTCACCATGGCTACAGCTGAGGTGGCGTGTGTGTGTGTGTGTGTGTGTGTGTGTATTTGACTACATTATGTTCTGTCATTAATGTGACATTATCTTTTCTGCTGTTTGTGAAATGGGGTTGAGCCTTGTTTGAATAAGAGCAAGTGCACTCAGATGCACACACATGAACGCACACAGTGGCCCTCTCTCTCTCTCTCTCTCTCTCACACACACACACACACATGCAGAGGATGCGTGTATACATTACTGATTTAGAAGCCATCCATTTCCTCGTACTCCGAGGAAAGCAGCTACGATTGCGGCAGAGGTCAATATTGGCCTTAAATGTCATTGTTAGAGGGGAAGAAAAGCTTTATCTCTATGAAATTAGATGCAGAGTAAACGAGAGGCAGCAGGGGCCTTGTTGTTGGAAACAGTTTTACAGTAGAAGTGAGAGAAACCTGCACAACCTGTCGACTTAATTTGATGTGTAGAGATGGTGGAAAGTTCTCAGACAGCTTTCAGTATTAGCTAATGTTGATAGTCCAAGATCGTCAGAATAAAACTTGGATGACATAGACGATGTTTCCTGAAGAGGTCTGGGAGGATCCCAGAATCAGTATCATACTGATCACTCAGCTCGTCTCACTCAGGGAGAAGGTGCAAGTTCAGCCATTCAAAGTTAAGTCAGACTCCTGTCTGCTTTGCTCCCTGAATGTGGTCACTAAATTTGAGCTCATGCGTTGTGAAGCACTGGACAGTTTTATGGTTGAACTGCACATAGACATTATGTCATGAGAGGATCTGAGCTTTGTTTTGCTTCAAACGGCCACAGGCGACCAGCGAACTGCTTTAGGTGCAGGAGGTTTCCAGGGTTGGCCCATTAAAAAACCTGTAGTCCTGTTACAGATAGACCGTCATGAGCTGCATAGTTTGAAGGATGCAGCTATTTGTCTCTGTATCCTGTGTGGATTTGTGATGCTGCTGCTCTGTAGGCTGTCCTAGTTGGGGAGGAGGTGAGGCTTCAGTCAGCTTAACTTAAGCCACTGCTTCTTCAAGGGTGCCCCTGAAGTAACACATTTACTGTATACGGCACATTTTCAAAAAAAAAGAAAAAAAAAGTTGCTGCTGCCTCCTCAGACTGCAGCAGGATGGATTTATTCCTTCCATGTAGCAGCACCTGTCTGCTTGTCTGCTTCACAGAGCAGCAGTCCTGACACAAAACACTTACAGGGCTCCAGAAGTCCAGGAATAGAGGTTAAGCACTTGCCACAAACTCCTCAAAGGTGAATAGAAAGCCATTATCTAAACCAAACAACTACTCAAGGTTGAACAGCTGAATATCAAAAGTCCAGCCCCCTATGGCATCTGGTCTGAATCCAACATGTTTAGTAGTCTACTCCTCTCTTCCTCTGTCTGTCTGCCTCTTCTCCTCTCATCCTGGTGCAGTTTGACACTCACATGTTGGAGGACTCATTGAACACAGACTGCAGTAGGTAGCCATTAGCTTCACTTGTTTCAGAATGACGTGCACTGGTTAGCAGAGACAGTTCTTCTCCTATCTGGTTTTATTGTTTGGTTTGGCCTCTTCTGGATGATAATAGAAAGATACTGGTTTCATCAGTCAAGCACAACACGTGACAACTGTCTGCAATTTAACAAAAATACAGAATCAAGTCACATCGCATGCAAAGCGTTGTTCTTCACAGCAGTTTCAAGCGTAAAGCAGCAGTCAGAAACTCATTTTGATGAGATGTTTTCATCAGGCTGATAAATGTGAGCATCCAGCTATTGACAGCGCTGCTGCTGCAGAGAGTGCAGAGAGTGATGCTTTGGTTGAGTTAACACTGTCATATTGAACCACCAGTCAATTGATGAAAAGCAACTTCGCCATTTAATGAGTTTGCCCCCAGTCAGGCTCGCATTTATGAGAAGGCATCACCGGGACAGCGCTTTAATACACCGCTGTCATATTCCATCAGAGTCAGCTACAAGGGACGTCTAATTAGGGATGGCCACCAAGTGTCCCACCACTTCTACCAGAGAGACCAGCAGTCAGGCAAATTATCAGCTCACACCAGTCAGGCCACAGTCAGAGCTGCCTGCTGCCCTCAGGCATGCTGGGAAAGCTTAGTCAGGCCGAAGGAAAGTGGCTCCAATATTTACTGACAGGCCCACAGTCCCAATTAATGGACAATTAGTGACGGACAGCACGAAATCCAGAGAAACCACCGAACGACGTTACATCCGAACTCTTAGCAGCAGAGAATTCAGCAGGGATGATTTGTTTACATCCACTTTCTACTTGATGTGATTAGACTCCTTGTTTTAGTGGTGAAATGACATCAAAGACACGTTTAACATGAGTTAGTGAATCTTGTAGCCCGTCCAGACCTCGCAGTGGTTTCGTGGAAGTGATCAGCAGTCAACATCTTTCCTGGCCTAAGGCCGTTCATTAGACCACGATCTGGCTTCAGTCCAGGATGCCTCAATATTTGTTGACAGGGAGTCTGTCTGGACGCTTGTCTGACATGGATTAATTGGCCCTAACAGGCCCAAAAGCTTTTTCTCAATCCATTGGTTCTCCTTGAAAGAACATGCAATTTTATATCAGTCTGAGTGAAGAAGGTACACACAGCACATAACATACACAGAGCAGCAGGACGGTACATACTGCATACAGATGATATACTTTGTCCAATACAACAGGGCTGGTAAATGCCTCGCTATGGTGTTGACATTGCTACATTAATCCCCAAAGGGAAATTCATTGACGATGAGCGTGATAACCAGCAGGTTCGATAGACAGACCTCAGAACAGCTCCTCCTGCTCTGCTCAGGTGTGGCAACTTGGTCCTGATGGAGATCTGAGTGGAATCACAACAGTTGTCTTGTTAAATAAATCGGATTTGCAGCCTTGTACCTGTGTGACACCTGTGCATGTGACTGAGCCCCTGGCACACCCTCCCCACTGCCTTGAAATATGTATTGATCTGCACGTTGTAGGATCTGAATTGGTAAATAATCTCCAGTTGAGACACTTGCGATCATTAATTATCCCTCAGATCATTGTAAGGAATGTTGATGTTTCTAATAAATGGAGGTCACATGACCTCATGTATACATTACCTACCAGGTTACCTTGACCTCCAGTCAGGTCTGAGTCATCGCCGGCGCCGCCGCCGCTTGTGTTTTACCCCCCACCGGTTCTAACCTGTTTTTCCTCGGCGAGGTGGTGCTGTAACGTCTCGGCGTGCACTCTGTCAGGCGGGTGTTGCAAATGGGAAATAATGAGTTGTTAACAAGCATTAAATGAAAACTCAACGAGAGATTCTGACAAACTGACATTGTAGGCAAGTTCACGCTTGTTTTGGATTTCTATTCGAAGCAGACTGCTGGAATATCAGATTATGTTCCAGATGATGGCTTTTCTCCTCTGTCTTCTCATTCCCCATCACGGTGTTTTGTTTCATATTGGCTGAATCAGCTCACATATTATGGTAATAAGATCATCCAGCTGTGAACCTGAGAAATTGGCATGGACTATTTCTATTTCAGTTCTTCTGGGATCGTTAATACCTTTAGTGATACCTTGATACAATTCATCCGGTGTGAGAATTCGCACCCGTGTGCGTGTAATTGAGACCGGCTGTAAAACTGCCATCACATTTCTCAGGTGGGATTTGTAATTAGCTGACGTGAACTTTGAAACCTTGTTGGTGCTCTTGTTCCTAACAGCCTTGAAATCAAACATATTGGAAACGCAGAGAGACGATGGTGTCACTTTGTTTTTTTTTTTTTTTTTCATGCTCTCATTTGTTTGTTTGATTCTGCAGATACGCACGCGCACCTGTAAAGACACTGACATGTAGCTGGTAACTCAAACAGACATGCACATGCTGGATACTTGGAGAGTTAAATACAAACATAATGTGCACTCATACACAGACATTTACACACTCTCTCTCTCACACACACACAGAAGAGTCCCTATCCTCTTCACCAAGTATATATAAAAAAAAAAAAAACCTCCAAATGCTCTGAAGTTGTACTGACGACCCTTATGGGATAAACAACTGAGCAGCGGCGGTGCACGTCTGCCTGGGAGGGAGGAAGAGAGAGATGTTAAGGAAAAATATTGTCTTTGATCTGATGATATCTGCTATTCGGGCTAACTTGCCATGAAGGCTGAACAAAACAAGGGTGTTTGTCAAACATAATTTGCTTTCGTCTCGGTAACGCCCTGGGATTGTACAGTTGAAAAGAAGGTGATAACTAAACAACTTTTTCTCTCTCTTTCTATTCTGCGAGAGACGAAGTTTTTCGCTCTGGAAGGTCAAAAGCTTCTGCGGCGTCGCTACCGACTTCTGCCGCTCAGTGTCAGACACACGGACGGTTAATAAAGATGGACGTAGCCTCTGTGACATCACCTACAGGTTCCTGAGGAGCGGTTTTGCAGCTCAGAGGGAGCTGCTCTGACGCCGCCATCTTGACAGTGGCTGACTCCACCCACACTACTAGCTAATCCAGATATAGAGAAAGGGGAGTGGCTTGTTGTTGAGCTCACCTACCTGTCACTCAAAGCAGTCATGCCCTCAGTTATGCAGCCTTGTTTTAACATTGGAGCCTATGGAGAATTACTCCTGTTTCCTTAAATAGCAGTGGGATGATTGTCTGACAGCTCCTGTCAGCTGACCTGGGGTCAGATTGGCTGTCATTTATGATGGTGATGTATTATAGCAGTAGCCAGTGAGGCAGCATGAAAACAGGTCCCAGACTGAAAAAAATCAACTTCCACTAAACTTTAAAAAAGGAATAAGCGTTTTAATTTGGATTCACACAGTAAATAAATAAGAATAAAATAGATAAAAATGATCCTCTCATGGCAACACAGCAGCTTCCTCTCTCCTCTCTGACAGTGCCCCCCCGTAACCACCCCCCTCCCCCCATCAGGCCGGGCAGACAAGGTGACCCAGCGCGGCTCCTGCTGTCCATCCAGATGTTCAGCCGCTGCGACTCGCTCCATACGTTAACCATTGTCTGGCTGACAGAGAGCTGCCTCCACACACTCGACAGGGAGCTGCTTTCAGAAATGATTAAATCTCAGCGAGAACATGATTATTCAGACTCTCACTCATGTTCTATTGATCGGGACGTTTTCTCGTCAAAGAAACCAACAACCTCACGAAACACACCCGCGCTCATATTTATAAAGCATGTGTGCTTTTTACACACACACACACTCACACAGACACACACATGCGGACACACCTTGTTTATTCTGTCACTGATTGAGATCTTTGACCAGAACTCCACCACTGTAGCCTTATTCATCTAATTGAATATCGACTCCCGGTCAGCGTCTCCCGTGTTTTTACTTTCATAAATCTGTCTGCGTTTGAAGGCATCGTCAATAAACTGACCTGGAATGGAGGTTTTATTTAGAACGGCGTTCTTGAAGGGAAAAGAAGTGAGCTCAGAGTCCCGGCCCCCGAACACATCACTAATTAAAACAAACGGAAAGAAACAATAGTGTCTTTTATTTCGGAGGCATTTTGTTTCCAGGTTGTGTTGAAATGTGTTTCAAATTTAGCACAGTTTTCAGTAACCAAAGGTCAAAGGTCAGGGCAAGTGTGATCTCACCAAAGACTCTGATTTGTCTTTGTCTCTCTCTCTCTTTCTGTTGCCCAGACAACCTGTTGATTGATTACCAGTTCACCTTCAGCCTGCTTCAGGAAGACGACCGCTACTACACCGCCATCAACTTCATGGCTACACCTGAGCAGGTAACACGTGCACTCAAACACACACACACACAGGAGGTTGGATTCTTCATTTATCAGAGACACAGTGACGATGATGGCGTCATAAATGTCTGTGGCTGAACTCGAACAGGAAGTCGTTTTACGAAAGAAGCTATAGACGGCTTTTCTTCAAACATAGACATCTGCTGTCAGACTTTGACTTCTAAATTTTCGACCAGAGCTACTTTCCACTCTTGCTGCCTAAAGGTGTGTTCAGATACAAGTTGAGGTAGAGAGTCGAAGCAGCGCTGCAGACAAGCTCAGTGGCCCGATGCCAGAAGAGGCCGAAGGATTCAGTGTTGCCGTAGGTCACAGAAGTTGAGGCAGGTCCAGTTGGTCAAATTAAAAATGCTGTTCATGAGAGTAAACACGAAAGAGTAAAAGGTCAGAAGACCTGGAGGAAAGTAAGTTAAACCAGTCAATAAATAAACCAAGAGACAAAAGAAGCAGGGTTTTGCTTTGCAGCTTGAACCGCCGTCGTTTACCTTACCTGCTCTGTTCTGCTCTCACCTGCTTGTTTTCTTTTTCTTTTTGTGCTGCAGGCCAATAAAAACCTGGACATGTCCATCAATGCCTCCAACAACTTCAACCTCAACATCACCTGGTCCTTGAGCTCAACAGGTAGACAACACTGGTTAGACACTGTCCTCTTTCTCAGCAGGGCTTATCGACTGTTTAGTTTACTGTTAGCATTGTGACCCACTCTGTTCTCTCAGGTCATACGATGTCCATAGTAGTGTGAGCTGCACTTGTGTTGTGTTTTGTCATTGACAAGTGTGACAGTCACCCTGTGTGTCATCAAGACGCCGCAGGTGTGTGAGTTTACACAGAAAACAGTAGATGTTGTGAGGTGTGTGTATGTGTGTGAGAGAGTAGAGGTGTAATGAGCTAGAATAAGTGGAAACACCTGTGGGAGACGAGCGGCTCCGACTGTTTCCTCGGGGACCAAATAAAAACAAAATTCAGGTGAAACACTCACAGAAGCCAAATCCTGCAATGTTGGAGGCTGCCTCATTGTGACATCACAAAGTTACAGAAGCCGTGACAGCTTGCTTAAGGCTCAGTGTCTGAAGCTGTGTACATTTCTCTGCGGACTGAGGCTTTGAAAAAGAAGCCATTAGTCTTTATAATAGGACATTTCTTGGACGTTTGAGTTGTGTCTAATGAAAGAGAAAGTGAGCTGTAATAACACAGTGTAATGTGGTTTCAAATTTGATACAGCGGCCCATTGTTTAGTCTGTCTCTGCAGCTCCGTCATTAGCTGCCTGTGTGTGTAGATATCCCGCAGTCGGCCTCTTTCTCTGGTGGCCGAGCAGTGTCCTCCGGTGAAATGGTCAGATCCACTCCTCGCTCGCCTCCTGGGGATTCCCCCTCCTGACAAAACACACCACAGCCTGTTTTGAAATTTTGGCATTAGGGCATTTTTATACATTTTCCCTCCTGATTTCAATTAAGATAAAAGCACTCTGCCTTCACACTCACAGTGTCTTGGGGCCCAGAGCCTCCTCTGTTTGGCACTGTGGGGCCTTCCGAGTGTGTGACTGTGATTGTGCGTGTGATTGTGTGGAGTCTATTGCAGCGTGTTTAATGGCCTTGATAAAGCAGGAGGTGGAAATATTTTATTCAGAGTGTCAGAAAACTCGGCCATGAGCACAGAAACTTGTGATAAAGCTCTGAAGGATACTGAAACCAGAGCACTTGAGCGCTGAGAGAAGTCTACCCGCTCGCTCGCGCGCTCTGAATTACTGCGAGGTGTCACAAAAACACTTTTGCCTCTGAATGTTAATTTGCCTCCTTGAGAGTGACATTTTGAAATCTGGACCACTTCCACTCAAACTGCTCACTTCACGCTGCCTGTGTGAAAAATATTGTTCCGGAGATGGTCACCCTGAAAGAAAACAACATGGTGGATGAGTTACTGTCACATGTGGATCGACTTTTGAACTGATTGCATAATCAATGCATATATGGACGTCGTGAATCTGAGTGGACTGAAATCTGAATGGGACAAATAAAGTTCTACTTTATTCTAAAGAAAAAATGCTATCGACACAAGAGACAGAGACCTAGGACCTCCATCAACACCCCCCCCCCCCCTGCCCACTCTCACTCAGTTTGCACTTTAACGTGAAGAGTCTGTCACATTAATTCTCTTCCCAAACTAATGACTCTTAAGTGGGAGTGGGTTATCAAGCCCTCCAGACCACACTCCCAAAGAAGTGCTGCATCAACTCTGGGTTGGATGAGCTGCCTCATGCCTTACAGAGACAAGAGTCGAGTTGTTTCTAAAAGGATAAGTCCTGAATCATTTCACCTCAAACAGTGGGCTTTTGGGCTAAAGATGCTGATGCTGATATCAGCCCAGGTACGACCTGATTAAACTAAGTGCTTGAGGATTGTTCAGCATCTAGGTCCCGACAAAGTCCTGATGCAGCCTATTGAAGGCCACCATGGCTGCTGAGCTTTCCACTTCCTCACAGTGACAGTGACAGTGACCATCTCAAACATCATGGTGTCCATGATGATGAAATACAGAGATTGATTGATTCACTCTTGATTGTCTTATCAGCCGATGACAGAGCATCTCCATGTGACTGGCAGTGTTTGTTGTTACTCTCTCTTTCCCTCACATGCTCTCATTCGCCTCTGAAAGAACTTGTGGTGATGTTTCTCGGCCTCGAGCACAAGCTGCTGTTCACATTCTCTTTATTTTCTACAATAAAAAAGGTTTTGGAGAAGAAACTCAGTAAACGCATCACTCTTTGTCCCTTTGCCCTCTTGAGAGCTGGCAGACGCTGGACCACTGATTGTGTTGGTTTTCTGTGTCCTGTAAAGTTTCCTCCTCCTGAGTCATTTTCACTCTTTGTCTGAATCTGTCCTCCCACAGCCGGGACCATCTCAGGAGAGGAGATGCCCATCATCGCGAGGACCAACATCAAGGAGCACCGAGACAGCCTCTCCTGTGAGAAGTTCAACTTCAGGCTTCACCACAACATCACCTTCTACGTCTATGTGTCCAACTTCACCTGGCCCATCAAGATCCAGGTAAGAAGCTCAGGACGATTCTGGGTGATGATGAGAAGAGTTTGTTTTAAATCTTCAAATGTAGTCGTCGTACCTCGGTCTTCAACAAGTCTGAATCTGAGAGAGAAGGATCATTGTGTTGGGTTTTCAGTCCCACACAAAGATGTTTGTAATTGAATTTCATTCTCTATTCAACAATGTTTTTAATCTGATTTTAATGGGTATAATTATTATTTCTGTGCCCACACTGTAAACCAGTTTTCTTTCAGGAATAGCAATTATGACAGTAATCAATGGGTGATGCAAAGCAACGATGAAATCAGTCATGTTCACCGCAGTTTTGTCTTCAACTTCCCCCTCAGATCTAAGAGACAGGCTGATGGTTAAATCACTGCTCCATTTAAAAAAAAAAAAAAACTGTATCAGGTTTTACAGCTGTTTCTAAGGTTCCTGTGCTTGATGATGAATCAGTGCCGGCTGGAGGCAGGAGGTGATGAATTTAGTCTCTAGTAGTTAGAATTTTATCATTAGAGAGGCTCATGAAGTCGTTTATTACTGAGAGCTGGAGGATCGATCGAGCCCGGCTGCAGAGCTGGAGAGGAGAAAGTTGTTCTCATTTTCTTCTGTTAATGATGAGTAACAGTCTGCGGCCTCACACGGGCTCTGAACACTTTGTCCTTTCAAGATGTCATGTTGTTTTCTTTAATTTGGGGGGTTCAGACGTTAAACCAGCTTCATTGTTTTATTACCTTCTTTCTTAGAGAGTCATTAGAGTCGAGTGTCATTCACAGCACATCAACAAGACGATGGGTTTAAATGACTGAAGATGACACAGCAGTCCTTCTTTAAATGTAACTGCAGCTCCATCAGAAAACCATCTCGTCAAGACATTTTAGCCTCAAGCTGTCGATCGCAGGAACGAGATTTCAAAAGTTATTTGATTAAAGAATATGTTAAATATAGAACATCAAATACCAGAGCAAGGTCCAGAGCGTGGTGACGTCCACGCCTTCATCTGTGCCACTGGCATCACATGATAGAAACATCAGGGACGGTAAAGTTTGTTATTTCTCATTTGTTCTACGCTTAAATGACACTTTGGAGGGTTCACAGGTTAAAAACAGCTCTTTAATGATAATATGGAGTTAACAAGATGCAGCGTTTTGCCTTTTTAATTATTCAAGTTTGTGTTGAAATAATTAAAGTTTAATAAAACTGTCTCATTAAAGGTCTAAAATGTTGCAGAAATCAGCAAAGTGGAAGTTAATAAGTAACACCAGTGAAGGTGTTTGGAGGAAGAAGCTAAAGCTCAAGTTTGGTTTAATGTCATCATCATCATCACCATCATCACCATCATCATCACCTCTGGTTTGTCACTGTGCAGAACATACAGTCCTGACAAGACATTGAGCATAAACTATTCTGAAAAATGTTTGGCAAATCTGCCATCACATTTAATGATCTGTGAGTTTTCCAATGTCTCTCCATCAATTATGCAGCACCGGATTAAATCTCCAGGCGGCAGCCACACACACTAAATATTCAAGCCGCAGCCTTATGATCCGTTAAATTGAAGTAGACTTTTAGCGGTGATATTTTAAGATGACTGTCATGTGGGGTGTGGGGTGTGTGCTGATGGATGGACTCAAGAAGTGACATAATGGACGAATTAGGGGAGAGAGCGAAGACAGGCTGGCTGCCGAACTGATGTTTGGACTGCTGTACAGTCGTGATGTCCAGCGCTGAGAAAATAGAGACTGACTAATTGACAGATTGAGGGAGGAAGACAGCAGGTCTGGAGACGGATAGAGGCATATAAAGCAGAGGATGGATGGAGGGATGGACAGAAGGATGATGGACGGGGAAGGACTGCAGTCGCTGCTCGGTTACAAAAACATTCAGGTAAAAGTGAACAGAAAAATCAAATATATGCTTGATTCACATGACGCAGGACAAAGTGTCTGAATTATTAGCAGTGTTTCCCCAGTTTTGTCCAACACGACCTTTGTGACCCAGATATGTCCTGGTCCAGGTGACAACAGGTCCAGTCTGTAGGATGAACCTGAACAAGGTCAGTCCAGGTCTGCTGAAGCATCACCGTCAGTGTTTCCTGAAACAGTTTGTGTTGGCGCTCTTACTCTTCCCGTTTGGTATCAAATCCCAAAACATGAAAGCTCATCGCGTGATGGTTTCAAGTGATCTAGTAACTACTTCCCAATCAGCTTGTCCTATCGCAGACCTGGATATGAATGTTAGCGTTTATTGCTGAGCGTCCTGCACCTCATTATGGGTCATTTGTCCATCGATCGCCGCCCTCATATGCATTTCCCATTAATGCTACATTATCGGAGCTCCATATATCTGATACCATATATCTGCTGGTTGAAAGGTGATATGATAATTACCACGATGAGGCCTATCTCGCCGCCATGTCAGGCTCTGTTCGTGTGTAACATGAGAAGCGCTCGGCGTCCGGTCCTGTGACCTTGGTGATTTCCGACGCCAGGACGGACGGAGGATGAGAAATTGTCCTGAGAATTGGTAACGACCCGGCCTGATACATTTGATCTAATAGACCTGTGAACACACACACACACACACACACACAGTAGCTGCCACATACACACGTACAGAAATGCTGAGGGACAAAAAGAGCAGACGAGGCCGAGCACAAACACCTCAGAGCAGCACGTCTCCACAGCCACCGGCTTTTTGTCAGGAGATGTCAATGTGATGTCAGTGTTGTGTGTTGTCTCCTTGACCTTTCATGTCAGGCCGCCATCAGGTCAGACTTTCCCCCTCATCAATAAAAAAAACAAATGGCCACAGCTCTGTGAAATCTGCTGTAAATATTCACGGTTCCCAGAGGAGAAATCCTGATCCAGATCCTGAACCTGGAAACCTTACCTGTTCATGAGGAGTACTGAAATGTAAAAAGTAAAAGTACCTGGTGATGTTAATTGATGCTGAGGGTCAGAGGTCACTTCTCAGGTTCTCACTGACCCTGTAGCTGCAGATGTCTGAAGACTGTGCTGGGCTGAGGTCTGTTTGTGACGCTCAGGGTGGAGACCATGTTTCTGTCCTTGTCTGCTTCTGTTGTTCTCTGAAAACCTCTCCTCGCTGTCAACCTGACAAGACTTCACACACACATAAAAACATTTGTGCAGCAAAGCCAACATGACAAAGCAAAGATATTTAGGCCTACACACTTATTCACTTCCTGTGTGGTGTTACAGCAGGTTTAATCACAGTGTTTTCATAAAGATGCAGTTTTAAAACATTAATATTCCCAAACAGAGCAAAAGGATTTGCTGTGCTTTGTTTTCTTCCGCCTGTGAGTAACCTCAGGACGTTCATTTTTGGCCATCAGCCTGTGGTTTATGATGCACGGTGTTGAGTTATGGAGGTACAAGGTTGATTCATTTTGTCCTTTCCACAGGAAAAACAGCTTCGGTTTCATCTAGTTTATCACTTGAAATTATGTTTTACAGTTTCCTATCAAACGCCCGCAAACAGTCATTTTTCTGTTTCAAGGTGGAAGTAACTTTATGCTGTAAAAACACTCCCTACAACAACAGGAACGACAAACACAGAACGTCACTGACCTGTAACTTAGATTTGAAGGCTGGTTTTATGTTTTATAATGTTGATCATAGTTAATCTGAATCTAATCTTAACTCTAATCCCAGCTTTAACCTCAGGTCTCAACACCCTCTGTGCAGACCAGGCAGGTCCTCACCTAACTGGTTACAACGTGAGCTCAGTCCTTAGAAAGGTAGAAACCCATGAACAACCACACATACAGTAAACACACACACACACACACACACTTACTGCCGTGACCTGTGAGTGTTTTCCCGCCGGTGTCCTGACGTCAGTCGGCCTGGTCTGGGGGGCTGGTTGTGAGGCGGAGCGAGGTGTTGAGATCAGTCGTTCTGCTGGAACAGATTTTTATAGGTTCTGTCACACTGACCTTGTACCTTTGTCCTCGTTCACGCCACTTCTACCAGTCTTGGTTTAAATGTCTCTGCGTGTGTGTGAGGGTGAGTTACAGCATCAGCACGTTTTTACTGTTGTGTTGAGAGTCGGACATTTCTCCCAGAAACAGTAAAGATGTATTAGATGTAGATTTTTGATCGGAGGGTCCATACTGCACAGAGGAGACCTCAGTATGAAAGTCTGTGCATTCAATAGGAATCATGTTTGATATAAGAAGAGTTAGAATATCAAAATAAGTGCAAGAGGCAGAGAAATGTAGATCATCACTGTAATTTGTTCCTTTTGACACCATTTTCCCCACAAACCGGGACTGGCCCGGATTCGTTTCTAATCAAGAAATCATGTTTTATTGATTGAGCCCACAAACATTATGGGAACATGACCCAGTTTCTCTCTTCATCTTTGTTTTGAAAGAACTAACTGTAATTTAGCCAGAAGTTGAATAACCGGAGAGGCCATAACTGTTTCTAATTTGATACATCTCTGTTTATAATTTAGCAGAGAGCGTTATCTCAGCCACGGAGAGCTGGAATAAGTCGAGAATCCGCCCTTTGTTTGCACACTTCATGTTTGGGAGACACTTAATTAAAATTGACAGCAGGAAACAAAACCGACTTTTCTGTTAGAACTAGTTTCTTCTCTTTTGGATATCAGCCCTTTCAGTCCGTCCTCGTCCCCTGCCTCTCTCTCTCTCTCTTTCTCTGTCTCCCTCTCTCCCCACACACCGCTCCATGCATCACAGGGTATAGGCCAGTTGATTAAAAGCCCCCTGTCAGAGGTGAGCGGCCATTTTGTTGCAGACGAACTCGGGGCTGGCCTGATTGGTTGGTTGATTTGATTTGCCGCTTAGTGCTCAGTCACTTATTTATCCTCTGTGCCTGCCATCATTAAATAGGATGCCTCTCCTAATCAGATATCTGGTACACACACAACACACAACACACACACAACACACACACAACACAAACACCCTCTCTGATCACATCAGTGACAAAGTGTTCTTTATTGGATTAATCCAGCAGTTGAAATGGTTAACAGTCTCAGCAGCAGCAACACACACACACACACACACACACACACATGAGGAGCAGAGTCTATCACATGCATCTCATTGAGGTGGTATCATGTTCCATAGGGTGAAAGAGAAGTAGTGAGGCTGAGTGCTGCCCATTTAACCCAGACAGGAAGTCAGCAGCAGTCATCAGGACAAATTAGACCGGTGATGTGTGGATAAATACAGGGTGTGTGTGTGTGTGTGTCAGGGCCTGGTCACAGTCACATTAATGACAGACAAATCACTTTCAAAGAGTCGGGACTGACAGGGTTGCTGTACATGAGAACACGGGAAACGAGAAAACACAGATTGCCAGCGAGTCGAAAGTGTGAGAAATGAAAATCAGAGGAGTGAGTGAAGAGCGGGGGCGTCGCTCCGACTGCTGCCGCGGTGGTGGTGGTGGTGGTGGTGGCATCACGTGGTCGTGTTGTGTGTTGTTACCGGTGGTTTGAGCTGCAGGCTGATGCAGAAGTGGGTCTTAAGCACCTGTTAAAAGGAGCTACGTCTGTGAGCTCTCCTAACAAGTGCACACATATGGCAGAGCCGGACTCATTTGCATACCATGTAGGTGGAGGCGGCACTTGGCAACTGCCTCACTTTGGTCATTAGGTCCTCATGAATATGGAGACGCTGAGGAAGAGTGCGCTGTAAACACATTTCAGTTCCTGGAAGAGGCACAAATACGCTTTGTTAACAGGCTGATGTAAAGATGTGAGCTCCGAACATCATCGCAGACGAGTAAGATCTGCAGTGGTGCCTCCATCAGTTCCACTGAAAGTGATTATACACGGAGAGCTGCATGATGAGCGCAGGTTACAGCTGCAGGGAAAACCCCCGCATTATGAAAAATAACCTGAACATGTGACGTTAACAGATCTACCAGAACCCCCCCCCCCCACCCCCACCCACCAGCTTTTATTCATAAGTCAAAGGTAAAAATGACAGGCTTTATCAGGTCAAAGTTCACAGTCAGCTCTTCTGTCTAAAGTCTTCTTGTTGCCATAGTAATTAGGAAGAAAAGAGTAGGATTGATTGATGGACAAATCACCGGACTGCTAATCATTGTTTCACTTCAGCCAGATGTTTATCGTTGTAACCATGGCAACAAGGTCCTCTAACCCGACCGAAGTTGTTATTTCATCCTAAACTTTAATCTTTAACCAAAACAACTTATTTTTTTGTTTCTGCCTTCATCTTCCCCTCGCTATCCCTCCATACTTCCTCTGCGCTCTCTCTCTCTCTCTGCTTCTTTTTCCTTTCGTTGCACTCACTTCTCTCTTTTTCCTCTGTTTGCTTATTGATTAGCCAAACACTTTCTTTGGGTTTTAACAAGCAGTCCTTGGCTCAGGGTTGGGGACATGAAAGGCAGTGCACTGCTGTCACAGCTCCTGGTCTTGTCCCTTGAGGGCCACCATAGGCCCTCAGTAATGACTAGTCTGTGGAACCGGGGTCCTTGGAGTCCTCTTTACATCACTCCTTTCCCTCTCCTCTCCTCCCTCTGTCCCTCTCTCTCGTTCTCTCACTCCTTCCTCGTGTAATTGGAGTTTGAGCTTCGAGATTAAAAAAATATTCCCCATGTCAGTTGACCCCTGATCTCAAAACCGTTATGGTCCATAGAAGAGAAATACTGCTGTTGTTTTTGTGTTTGTGCCACAATGTGCAGGTCGTTTCTCCGTTTATTTCTCTGTGTTAGAAAATTCCCTTCTGTCGTCGTTTTTTTTTTTTTCCAGACGCTGCTGTATTTCCTTCTGTATCAGGACCAGTCGTCACATGGTGTTACAGAAGCTCCATCCTCCACTGGAAACATTTGTTTAATTACATTAGCATCTTGTCGCTGTCTAACGTCACGTCACACTCGTTTAAATGTCAGAGGTGAAGATACGTTTCAGTCATATCCACTGAGCTCAGGGCGTTTTAAGTCGGAGCTGCTGGTTCCTGTTCCCCCTGAAGCGCCTCAACTCGACTGAGAGGAGAAAAGTTGCCCACAGAGACGACAGTTAAACCTTTTCCACCTTTCCACGTCCTAATTTGTGACAGATTTCCAGATCATTTGGTCTGATTCTTTCCGTGACGACTTCAGGATGACTCATGACTCATCTTCACTCATCGTGAGCTGTCAGGAGGTCGCACATGTTCGACTGAGCTAAACCCTTTTAGAGCTGATTGCACTCATTAGCTTAGCAGCATTAAGGCTAAAAGGAGCCGTGAGGCGGGCCTCTCTGTAGCAGCCGCTCCATGTGAGAAGAACATTTAATTTTGAGATATATGTGATTGTTTAGTGGTTTTTACTGCTGTAAACCTGTAGTTGGCAGAAATGTCATTAATAGGAATTAAAGGCAGCTGTGCAGTAAGTGTGTGCTAAGTAGTTGCTTTGCAATTTTAATGATATTTTTTCTCGTATCCAGCACCATTAAAATTTTGTGGATGACTAACAGTGGTAAATAATTGAACGTGATGTCTCACTTGTCCAACCAAACTGTCACGCTGTGCATCAGCTCGTTCCTCTGAAACCTCCTCTAGCACTGCTCTTAATGCAACAGTTTTATCCTGCAGTTTATCCTGGAAAAAAAAAACAAACAAACAAAAACAGAACTGAGTTTGTTTTGAGTTGTAGCTTGAGAAATTAGCATAGAATGAATTTATTATCATTTATTAATGTTGTGACACAGACTACGAGCTGAACGTTACACAAGCAGAGCAGATTTCTCAGGACTGTTATCCTCTGGTGCACTGTGGTCTTTTGTGCCTGTTGTTACTGTACAGTATGTGTGCATCAGCCCTGCAGCGTGTGTGTGTGTGTGTGTTTGTAATGGTGTCAGACATGTTTGTGTGTGTTTGTGGCTCTGCAGCGTTGTGGCTCAGGCAGGACAGAAGGGTGTGGTCCAAACAGCTTATTGATTATAGTTGTGTTTAACGACTGCAGTTGCTGTAAATTGAAATGATGGCTGTTGGCTGGAGCTGGTGTGGGACTGGACTGTGGCCTGTGTGTGGGTGTGTGTGTGTGTGTGGGTGTGTGGTGGGAGAAAACTCTGTGTATGATGTTACTAAATCAAATATAATGTTCACAGTTTGTTTTGTGTCTGAACTGTTATGGATTGTTGCTGTGGTTTTTGAGCGTCTCTGTAGGTTTTTAGTTTATTATATAGCAGTTTATGTATTTTCTTTGTTGGTGTGTGTGTGTGTGTGTGTGTACATCCATAATAACCATTCATATTGTCAGGGGATAATGATGTAAATTGCTGCATGGGAAGCCCTGAATGCAAAGCCAGGCTCTTTTCTCCCTGATGCCTGTATTAATGTTGTGTCCCTCTGGACCACAATCAGCCTTTTTTTTCTCCGTCAGGCCGTTTTACCTGCTGCACAAATGCCGGTAAACCTCTTAAGCCTATTCTGCCCCATTTCTTTTTCTCTTCCCCTCCCAACTAGTCTCAGAGGACCGGCCAGAGACAAAGACACAGCCTTTCTAGCTATTAGGGCCATTTAAAGGTATCCCCATGTTGAACATGCTTGAAATATATTGCTGTCAAATGTATTGTGATCTGTGTTTTTTATATATATATATATATATCTCTCATGGCCCCTGTTAGCTGCAGTGCTGCTTTTACTGATTTTTAAAAAGATCTTTTGGGCGTTTCACCTGTCGTTGGGATCAGACGATGTCACGTGCTAATTTGCACATCAGCGGCCTCGAGTGCTCCACCTTCACATTGTCAGAAAGTTTCTTATAGACACGTGTAAAGACCTTGAGGCCCTTTTAAAGCCAATTAAAGTGAAATCTAAGACTTTTCACCTCTCAGCGCAAAATGAAAATGAGTAAAGTGCAGGTTTCACTGACAGGGTTGATTTTTTTTTTTTTTGATGAAACAGCTCACAGAAAAATGTCTGAATTTAAACCACAGCCTTATTAAGATCTCATTAAGTCCTGAAATTGGCGCTTAAACAAAAGAGAAACACTTGATGTTGAAATAACAAAGTGTCACAAATGATGTCCTCAACCACAGCGATGATGTCGACGTGAAAATTATCCCGTGTCTGCAGATTGAAACTCTACCCAGTGATGTTTCTGGTATTAAAATAAGCACCAAAACTTTTTACTTTGCATGTTTATAACTTGTGCTGTTTGTGTTACAGGAGTGTAAGACTTCAGCTAGAGGAAAAGTAAACGTTTGAAAAATACTGATGTAAATTGGACAGAACCTGCCATGTAAAAAAACACCACTTGAGTTTGTGCTTGGTGACACGTTACTGAGTTGGTTTGTTTGTTTTGTCCTGTTGATTCCAAAATTAATTGGTTTATGTTGCTCATTTTCAATTTGTCTGTTTCTGTTTGCACATTATGCAGATTTCCTGAAACATACCCACTGACACAGGAGACTGTGGTTTGGTCCCGTCATCACTAGGGATCCACCAATACCAATAAACCCATAACTTCCTATTTCTACGTGCGTATTTTAGTCAATATCGGGCTGATAATTATCTGTACTGATTGTTATTCTTCATCCCTAATCATCACCCAAACAGATCAGGAAGCACCTGCACAAGTGACTTCTGCTGCTGTGAATGAAACATCCTAAATCACGTCGTTCTTCCCTCCTCTGTTATTGCATCATGTTACATTTTAGCTATTTGACTAATTATTTTCTCATTTCCTTGAGGGCGACACACGGTTTAGCAGCGTGCGGCTCTTGTCAAAACAACTGCGCAGTCACTCGAACCTGCTCACCAGCTGTGTCGTTCTTGGGCTGACGCGTGTCGGCTCATCTCAATAAGCCAGCGTTGCGTCGCAGCGTTGACGCGCATCAGAGCTGGAGGAAAAGAACCCGACATTTTCAACACATTTATCCTCCACATCAGCTCGTTCTGGACACTTTATCTCGACAACTTCTTCTGTCTGTGCCGCTCATCTGTAGCGTGCTACAGGCATCAAAAGATGTGAAGCTGTTTAGTGTGTGTTGCACTTGATAACAAGTGATGCAACCTGCAGCCAGTCAGTAATGGTTTCCTGGAGCTCTGCACCTTGATATTTGGGGGGCTCCTGTGATACGAGTGTTTAAACCAGTCGTTATCCAGTGTCACTCTTTGTGGCCGTCAGCCTCCAGCCTCTTACACTGACGCTGCCAGGCTTGGCTGTGCTCTGCTGTGTGTTTCTATCTTCCTCTAACCGTGCAGAGATACAACATCAGGAGGTTGTGAGCCTCCCCACAGAATCTCTGCTTTGTGTTGCTCCTACAGGGCAGAGAAGTGAATTGAAAATCAATTATGTCGGTGATAAATAATCCTCTTAACATGTTGGAGTTTAAACATGAACTACAATGGCTTTTCAGTTTTTCATCGCTGAAGGCCAAAACTTTGCTCTCGAGCAGCAGGGTACACACACACACACACACACACACACATACGGGTAACTTTATGTGATTAACATTACACACACACACTCCTCAATGTCAGTGCTCAGAGAAAGATGACCATGTCTGATTAGCTCTGTCTTGACTTTAAGGTCGTGGGTTTGATTCCCATGTTGACAGAGATCACAACCCTGGCAGCGGCCCCCGTGGCTCTGTCAACATTTTTGCAAAGGGTGTTGATTTTCCAATTCTCAGTTTAGTGCTTTGTATGTGGGTGAGCAGTGGGCTCTGTACGCAGTGACCTGGTTTGTCTGTGTACGGGGGCACGTTAGTGTTTGGGGAAGGGGCTGGAGTCACATTGTATCATCCTGAGGTGAGGCTTAAACCAGATCTGTACCTGTGGACAACACACACGGGGCCACGCACTGAGAACACAATGATGGATGGTGCAGTCGGTGGATTTCAGTGTAGCTGTAGCATCCGGCAGCTCTGGTGGAGTTCAATTGAGCAAAGTGCTGCAGAGCACTGGAGAGCACAAAAGGCCAGAGGCCTTTCCTCACAGGCTAATCTCATAATAACCTACAAACTGCGGTGGTGGCTCGCATTGTATTCTTAGTGTTTGTGTGTCAGAGGCGGTGATAGAGAACATGTGAGAATGTATTTGGCAGGAATAAAATTGTTGGCCTTATGTAAGAGGCCTGAACATTGGCCTCAGGTAGGAAAGATGTTGATCCACAGCTACTGCATCATTTCCACATGCTGCTCTCTACCACAGGTTGGGGGGTGGGGGAGGTGGAGGGGCAAGGTTACGTAAGGGCTTGTTGAATTTTGTGGAATGCATAGTCTCAATTTTTCATTTGCTTTGTGCAAAACAGCATCTATTCTGCATTTATACTACAGTTAATCCTCCTTAATCACTGTAAGATGTGTAATTATTAATCTGAAAGTGCTCATCAGACACTTCTGGCCTGATCTGTGTGAACAGCGTTAGGCCCTCAGGTTTTCATTACTGTGTGGAAGGAGATGGAAACAATTAGTCATTTATTCTATTTTCCAAATGAACCAAAAATATTCATACTGCGGGTTCAGCTGAACAGATGGTTTTTCTGACTTTATGCAGGTGTAATCCTACTGTAAGCCGCTGGTCTGAATATGAATAATAGAAAAGTAAGGAAAAGTAAGAGTAGAGACGTGACATATGATCATGTCCACACACACAAACTTTCAGCTCTGTGAATGTGTGACGGGTGTTTTTAAGGTTGAACCGGGATTGTTTCTCTTGATACTTTCACAGTGTTAATATTGAACATAGAGCTGATATCAATAAGAGACATGGACACTTTAAGTTTGTGTTAACTTGTGTCTGTCTCTGTCCACCAACAGATTGCCTTCTCCCAGCACAACAGCATCATGGACCTGGTTCAGTTCTTCGTCACCTTCTTCAGGTAGGTTTTTTCCTGTGTGTGTGTGTGTGTGTGTGTGTGTGTGTGTGTGTGTGTGGTGTGCTCTCTGCAGATCATCCTGCTGCTCTTCACAGGAGCTCTGCTGCTCAGTGCTTCACTTCCCAGAGGCTCTTTGTACAACTGGGCCATAACCTGGACTGACTAACTTACAGTAGGTGGCAGCCGCCTCCAGCAAGGTCCTTAACCCCTGACTGCTCCGACACTCGACTGCATCCGCTCCCAGGTGTGACCTGGGTTGCTGAGAAGGAACTACGGTTCTCAGTTTATGGGGAAAAAAGTGAATATCTCACTAATGCACCGACTGTAGAAGACAAGCAAACTGAAATCACGGACCGAACTGGAGCTGTGTTGTTTTCAGAGCAGCGTCCTCTTTGTCTGTAGCAGGACGTTATTAAATAATATCACTGCTTAACAGAAAAGTTTAATCCTAAAAATGCTTCTGATCCATATGCACCATGATTTCCCACCCACAGTCGGTCCATTGAACAGGACCAGACAGACAAAGCAGGCCTTCTCTTTTCCTTTTTTTTTAGGGGGGGGGACTGGTTGAGAGACGTTTGTGTTGCAGTTCCCAGTCATGGCAGACAGTGGATCTAATGAGAGAGTGTTTGGGGAAGAAGTCTGGAATGAAGTCGGCTTTCTTCAGGCAAGATCCTGCCACTCCGAGACGACAACTGTGTGTTTGTTTCTGTGTGTGTGTGTGTGTGTGTGTGTGCGCAGTATTTCCTGCATATGTATGTATGTGTGCTCAGTTTGTGTATGTGTGTGTATATGTGTGTGTTGCTGTGCTGCCCTGTGAGGAATTGAGCCGTTGTTGTGCCCTGGGCCGGCTTCCGGACATCAGCGACCTTTAGGCCAGCATCGAGGGATGATGTCATCAGTAGGGGACAGCGTCAAGTTTTGCCGGGAGAGCTCGGTGTTGTGTTTTATTCCTCGCTCTCAGTACGTGTGTGTGTGTGTGTGTGTGTGTGTGTGTTAGTCACTGCTCTGTTTATGAGGCGCTCTCTTCTGCACTGCACCAGTGAGAAAAGGTTATGTGCTACCACTACAGGGCTGTTTTATTTTTATTTTTTTCTACTTGTTGTTGCTTTATTTGCTGTTATATAATGTGCATGTTGGTAGAAAAGGTGGAACTGCACTTATGTAACAGCTGCATTACCACAATGGAAACAGAAAATCACTTTTTATTTTCATATTTGCAAACAAACCTGCACAGAAGTACCACCAACTCTACTACGCTTCTGGATGAGTTATGATGAATTAACAGCACACGTCCTGCTCAGTGTCAGTTATCAACCACTTCAGCAGCAGCTGAAAAAAGTGGAGCATCAAGTCACTGAGGCGACAGATGTTTTTCTCTGGAGACGGTTAAGAACAAAACAGAGATAAAAGGACAGAGAGACTGGACACAAGCACGGCTCCAGCGGGATAACACCGCTCTGAGACGGCTGGAGGTGTAAATGTGTAAATATTAAAAAGTTAAAATTCACTTGAAGTTTCTAAAGTAAAAGTAATTATTATCCTGAAGCTTGGTTATTAACATTGAATGCACAAAGAAGCACTTTAATTTTCAGGCATAATTACTTTATCTGCTGTTGTCTTGTTGCAGCTCATCACATGCACCGAATTATGCACAAAACTTATTCCAGAGCACGTGATGTTGTGAAGCTCCGAGTGGTGACTCCTACAGGAAGAACCTTCACCTTTGTCTTCAGGAGAAATTCACCTGTGAACATGTGTGTGTAGGTTGTCTGCATGTCAGAGATGCAAGATTATATGTGTGTGTGTGTGTGTGTGTGTGGATCTTTGCTTGGAGGTGTGTGTGTGGATATGTGTGTTTCTTTGGGCTCCACTGTGCTGATGTGGTCAGAGCCAGAGTGCCAAAGAGCCTGAGTCATGACTCCCAGGGTGTGTGTGTGTGTGTGTGTGTGTGTGTGTGTGTGTGTGTGTGTGTGTGTGTGTGTGTGGCTTATAGGCACAGTGATGAACAGTGGTGAGATGCAGCCTCACACTGGGTAAGAAGACAAGTGAAAAGACACTGATATAAAGAAGTGAAGACACTGAAAGAAGAGGTTTATGTCATTAAGAAACGATGCAACTCACCTGTGTTGGACAGAACCACCTGCTCAAAGATCCCGCCTCCTGTGTCGCCCTGAGGAGCTGTGAAATCTTCATGTGAACAGTTTAAAACTCTCCTCCATCCTCTTCCTGTCTCTCCATCCATCCATCCATCCTCCTCATCAGTTCTTTCTCATCTCTAAATGAAGGCGAGAAAAAAGGAAAGTGGCCATAATTAAAGAGCATTTATGTATCTGCTCTCTACAGTCTCAAATGCTAATTGGTGACACTGCAGTTCAGCTTTGTCCAATTACTCCCAGCTCTCGCTCGCCTGATTAGCGATCAGTTTCTGTCTCTCTCTCCCACTCTCTCTCTCTCTCTCTCTCGGTCTCTTTCTTGCTCTCTTTCCCAAAACAGCAGAGAAGCGACGCAGCACTAAGTGGCTCATGAGACTCCCCGAACACGTCTACCTCATTTCAAAATGACCATTATCGTCATTCAACTCCAGCAGGATCCTCTGAGGAGGTTTTTCTCTGTTTGTCCAAAATCCCCTTTGATTTGCCTTTGGAGTTTGTTCGGTTTAAAACATGCACAGAGAGAGAGAGAGAGTAAAACGCCGGCACTAACATGGAGGAGCAGGAGTCACCGCAGCACTCATCAAGGTCTCAACCATATTTTCTTCAAGAGCAGCACTTCACAAGTGTATGTAAGCACCGACCACTTGAGCGCATCGCTGTGTTTGGACTGAATGTGCTGTTGCAGTGGATCCACAGTCGTTTACCTCCAATTCATTTCATCTGGAGTTTATTTAGCCCATCATGGCCTCACTTTTCCACTGACTCCCTCCGTGATTAGACCACGCAGAGACAGGGAAGTACCATCCCAAAACACGCTCGGTAAAGAACAAAAGAGAAAAAAATAATGATTTTACAAACACAAACAAAGGGGAACAGTTTCCTCTTCAGAGGAGGGGTGTGAGCTGATTAGACAGATGTTGAAGAGAAAAGGGAGAATTACAAACAGCTGGAGAGAACATGTGATTTTCCTAATGTGCGTTTGCATTGAAGAAAAACAAGAGCTCAGTCCATTGATTGGATAAAACATTTTTTATTTATCCTTTTCATTTTTTGTATAATAACTTTACCAGCTCTCCACTTTGTTGTTTTGTAATATACTTTAATATTATGTGCTGGTGATATAATTATAATAAAGTGTGGGACAGTCTCATAGAGGAGCCTTTACATCCGTCCATGTGTAACACTGCTGCCTGACGGGCACCACAGCTGATCCAGGCTCAGCTTTTTGTGACCAGATGTCCTTGGTGTGTTTTTTGCTGGTTTTATTCAGATGTCAGGACTTCACATGAAGTGACACACACAAAATGTGCAGAAAAGCAGTTGGACAGACACACACACACACACACACACACATTTGGGGCAATGAGAGTCAAAGGTGTAACCCTGCAGCCTCTCTCTCTGTTTTGCTGGTTGTGCAGATGGAGAGCTGTTTCCGATTCTGAACTATCTGTGGCTCATGTTCAACGAATAGTTTATTGATTTTTTTTTTTTCCCCCCACTCTGCCTGCTGGGATTCAGATGTTTCACTCTGCTCTCGTGTGTGTGTTATGTTTGATCCCACTTTAAAGAGCGGGAACAAAACCTGCAACATGATCACACGCTCACCTGGACCCCCTCCCCTGGTTGTTAAAACAGTCTGATTGCTGCTGCCTGTGGTTGAACAGTCTTAAAGTTAAACCTATCAAGAGGCTCAGTGGAGTGTTAACAAACACTCAGGACACTCCCAGCCTCCTCTTGTCTTCCTCCTCCCCCCTGCTTCCTCCCTCATCCCTAATGCCTTGGTAATAGCGACAATTAGCCACTCCGCTCCATTGGTTAGATGGCTAAGCTCAGGCCCTGAGGCCCATTAATGGCGAGCTGAGGTAATACAGACTGAATGGGGAATCTTGGGCTTGATTGGATTTGAGTCCCAGCCAGTGGAGAGTTTTTAGAACGAACCTTTGGAGGATGGAAAATCATTGCAGGGGAGTAACTGAGAATATTTGTTTTCCCTTGTAATTGTCCTGGTGATTCTTCAGTGTAGTGGAGCTCCTGGTGTATCTGGTTTCAAGCCTGGTGGCAGCACAGGAGGGTGAAAGTGATATTTTATAATCATGTTTATTTACATTACACTTGTAAAACCCAAAGCGTTCAAGTGTGTGTTTTGAACATGAAAGGAGAAGGAAAGTTTAAAAGTCAAAGAGCAAGAACATAACTGGGTTTTTGGGTCCGATGTGTCAGAAGATGAGAACGATGAAAACATCGCAACAAGGATTTAGTAAAGTAACGTACTGAGGCAGGAACAACCTTTTAACTGGCTCTGACTGTTCAGACACTTTGACAATAGAAACACAGCAGCCTGAACACAAAGACAAGATGTAGCAGCAGCGAGGGTTTTTAGCGAACACCCGTTAAGATTAAAATGCCGTGTTAAAGTAAAGCAGTATGACTGGAACTGGAAACGGCAGCAACAAGCATCTCATCCTGGGCTGTGTGGGAGGGGGGGTGAAGGGTGAAGAGGAGGTGTGTGTGTGTGTGGGGGGGGGTGTTTCCTGTGATGTGTCTGAGAGGTCGGCTGTGGACTGAAGAGGCCTTGACTGCAGCCTCTTCACCACGCTGGGTCTGAAAATGTCACGCTCATTACAGCACTAATACCCTTTTACAATCCCCTAACCCCTCATCAGGAGGACACGTCACACACACACACGCACACACACACACACACACACACACACACACAGGCTGACACACATGCACACAGATACAGAGGCGGATTGTTTCGGTGCTGCTGTCCTCAGCAGTTTCTCTCTGGACTTCCTGTTGTTAAGTCTTTGGGCGCGCTTGTTTTTGAGCTCTTGTCGGAGAGTTCTGTTTGAGAGACGAGCTTTGTGTTTGACCAGAAAACTTTGCCCCCCAGACATTGAACTTTAAGGCTTGATTGTGTGTCTGTGTGTCACACGAGACCTTGTTCTTTTGTTCGAGAGCATCGTGTCGCTCGTTGACCTCTCGTCGCCCTTTGCTGTCTTAAAATCCCCCCGTTGCCTGTGGTCACTGCGGTTTTCGTATCTCACCACAAACTTCCTAAGAATTCCCCTCTCCTTTGTGCCGTCCGGACATCGGAGCTGGAGGGAATTAAATTAGCCAAAAGCTACTGCTTCATGATTGTGTTTTCTTGCAGCTACAAAGGAGCAGTACACGCATGAAATACCTGTTATTGATATTAGATACCACCGAACCTGTTAGAATAAAACATCAATATGTGTTTGATGCTTTCAGTCTCTGTTAATGATCCATTCACCTGTTCCTCTGCAGCACAGTAGTTGCACATATTGAAGTCCTGTCTCCAAAAAGACTCACACTCTCTGTGGAGAGCTGCTCTCTGTATTCACAGTTAAGTAGCTCCCATGAGTCAACACCAAACAAGCACAGGTGTCACGGCGAGTTTCTTCCTCTGGTCCGAGTTGGACTCCTCTTGCTTTGCTGCATCCGAGAGTCCAGGAGGGAAAATACTGCGGCCTAATTAGTCTGAAATTGTCAAGACGTCCTGGGTGGATTAAAAAAAAAAATGAAATGACCACATCTGCTGCAACAACACGACTTCAACACGACTTCCCCTCACAGCGCACGTTTCCAGCAGGATTCATGCTCGTTTGTTTAGTTTTGGTTGCAGGAGTCAGAAGTGACTCATGTAAAAACATATTTTTAACCAAAACTACAAACTTGTCCTGACCTCAACCGCAGCGCTTAACCACTCTCAACGCTGTGTGTGTGTGCGTGTGTGTGTGTGTGTGGAGGTGTTGTGTTTTATACACTCAGCTCCTGAGTCGTGTGTGTGTGTGTGTGTGTGTGTGTTGTGTGGTATAAATAATAAATAGATCGAGTTACTGTCACTGGAAATAATTCAGGTTGAAATTATGTTCCAGAAACAAATAAACGCACCACCGGGGATCATTGATCTTTCATTGATTGACTGATTGATTGATTAATCCTGTGTGCCTTGTCTCTCCAGCTGTTTCCTGTCTCTGTTACTGGTCGCTGCCGTGGTTTGGAAAATCAAGCAGACCTGCTGGGCCTCACGACGAAGAGAGGTAGGATGCACCATCCTCATCTTCATCTGGGTGTCAGTGTGTGTACAGTACATGCGTTCGTGCACAGTGTGTGACAGCTGCACATTATAAGACGCTGGGTGCAGCTGTCACTGTGAAGACTAAAGCAAATATACACTGATGCCACCTCCCACCTCCCTCCCACCCCCCCATAGTTATGAAGGGTGTGTTAATGTCACCAGTCGTGAAAAAATAAAAAAAAATAAAAACAAGATTTCTTGACTTAATGAGCGTCACCGTGATGATAAACACGGCCATTCCCCTTAATTAGTGCTCCTCATGAACCAATTAACTCAGACGAAGTGATGCTAAACGAAGTGGAATGGAGTGATATATCACTTAAAGCCTCAACAGATGCCACATCATTTCATATTTACTCCTGACCACCCCACACACACACACACACACACACACACACACACACACACACACAGAATAACACAGTTTACTCTATGAATCAATCCAGCAGCTCGTTTTTAGGTCTGTTCTCGTCTCAGTAATAACCCCCGCTTGCTTAATGTGTTTATGCTCTTTCTTTTTCTTCTTCTTCTTCCTCTTCTTCTTCTTCTTCAGTGTTTTGTGTTTGCGAGCCACCGGGGAGGAATCAGTATTGGTTATGAGCGGCGATGATAATAGTGTGTTGTTACTGGTGTAATCCACACACGTTCCACAGGGAGCCATTGTGCTTAAATACACTTGTTGGTTTTCTGGTCCCTCCCTCCTGCCACCGCTGCTGCTGCTGCTGCTGCTGCTGCTGCTGCTGCTGTGCCATTATGCAGAGAAATGCTGCCGCTGCTTTGAAGTGTAAATTGACTTGGATCATTTAAATGTTGGCAACATGTCACGTTACTTTTACGGTCTTTAAAAAGAGTTGACCTCAATCAGAAGGATTGCTAATCTGCTGAAGTGGTTCAAACTCCTGTGTCTGTGAGAACTGTTGGACATCACACCATCATGAAGGAGTCCACATGGTGGAGCGTTTAGTAGCTGACGACCAGAGCTGATGGAGAGTAAAACAGAAAGAAGTGTTGAACTTAACCTTTGTGTAGTTTTAACATCGAACCATAAATCTGAACGAACAACCTGCCATTCATCTTCGACTTTAACAACAGTAACTGTAACATGGTGATTTATTCATAGACACTGTATAATGAGGAGTTCAACAATTTAATTGATGGTGTGTGTGTATGTGTGTGTGTGTAAATGTGTGTGTGCCTTTTTGTTAGCTCTTTGGGACCTTTTCTACTATAAACACCAGCGACCTCCTCTGGACCAAAGCCTGGTCCTGATGAGGCGACTCATCATTTCTGAGGTCCTGGATCAGGTCAGATTGTGGCGTGCCCCCAGTGAGTGGAGGTCAACGCAGGGGATCAATGAAAGCTTGTTGAGACCAGCGTAGGAAAAGTCTTCATATGTCGAGTTGATAAAGGATCCATCAGTGAGCTCATGTCTTCACTTCCCTCTTGTGGCAGGAGAATCAGTCAGTGCAGGTTTGAAGCTCCCGTCATCAATATTTGATGCTGTGTGTTGAAGCAGCATTGAACTCAGGGCTATTGAGCCTGAAGTTGATCCTCAGTTCTTTGTATTGACACACACAGCTGTGCATGACATTGGGCTGCATGTGTTTCCTGCACAGTGATTGATACCTGTGTGTTCAGCCACCTGTGACCTGACTGGCTTGGTCTCTGTTTAGCCCTGTTTCCCCCAGTGTGAGGAGCAGTGGAGCGGCTGCTGGCAGAGCAGGCCCACACTCAGCTACATTATTTATGAGAGCTGGTCTCATATCACAGCAGAGCTGCACGGCTGCGTTTACTGCACTGGTGGTTTATTTATCCAGACATCCCACCATCTCTCCAGCTTTATGTCAGCTTCAGCCTCTCTCCAGATAACACATCTCAGAAATGGAGACCTCTGCCTTTGAGGGAGAAACCATCGCTCTAGGAAGTTTGGAGATCCAACCTCACTCATCCCATCTACAGTCGGCCTTGTGTTTGAAACAAAATCCTCTTTTTTTTTTTCCCACCACATAATTAATTCATCTCGTCTGGCACAAAGGAAGCAAATGAAATGCCCTCACAGTGTGATCTTTCACTTCGTTCGAGCTCAAGCAACGACTGGAAGAGGAAAGAGAAAAAACACCGGACAGATTTTTATTTTATTTTTTTTTCACAGAGTAATGGTACTCAGCCAACCTTAGAGGGGGAGAGCGTGACATTTCAGAAAGGAACTTGGTTAATTTTCCTAACCAGTCAGTTGTTACATCACAGGAAACACTTTCTGGATTTGTCCTTTAGCCGCTTTAAAAATGTCATCAGTGAAACCAGCTGCTGGAAGCGAGTGAGCTGCAGCGCACACTGTGTTAACCAGCCAAGTGTCAGTGGAGAAGCCCCCCCCCCACCACATCCCACCTCCTCCACAGTAAAATGTCACATCCTGTCTTTTAGGAAGATCCAGCGTCACTATGTTTCCTATGGATCGTTATGTTTTAAATCACGTGACCTTTGACCCAGAGAGGTTGGATGAACTCAGAGGGATTTATCAGTTCAAACTGCTCTCATAAAAAAAAATAAATAAATAAATCACAAATGCATTTGGCTTTTCACCTTGTTTTGTCAACGATCCTCCTGCACAGCCGGAGTTTCCAGATCTGCTCAGCACCTTGAAACCACATTGAAATCTTGGCACAGTAAAAGTGGACCACAGTGAAGAGGAGGCAGCCATTTGTGAACTGCAGGATAGTGGATAATGGTGTTTTTTTGTTTGTTTGGTTTTTAGCTGTCAGGGACACACTGGTGATATGAAGTTAAACTGCTCTTTGCTCTGTACTCAGTGCAACACAACGTTGAATCCAGTCTTTGACCAACACTCGCTGTTGTTTTTAGCCATAAAGATATTGTCGATCTAATACTCCGCAGCAGTTTATTTGCTTAAACTTAAACTGTTTCTGAAGACACACTGACAAACTGAAGTCTTTTTATTGTTCAGGCGACAAGAAAATCAGTGGCTTGCCTAAATGCTAAATTGTCTCTATTGTATTTTCCTCCAGAAGATGAGTGGAGCTTAGTTTACTCAGACCTCCACTCACCACTCATCGATGATGGAGAATATACAGGGATAGAAAGTACACACACACACACACACACACACACACACAGATAAACAGCCTGGTAGAAGAAACAGCCTGGTAGAAGAACTCATCTCTGGCCTCAGTGAGCTCTGCAGACACCTCAGTCGACCACAGCTTCTCCTCCTCTGCACCTCGAGCGAGAAATTAACAATGCTAATCAATGGAGCTGAACGCTGCCTTTTTATCATCCCCTTGTGTTGATGTATTTAGCCCTGGCCTGATTATAATGGAGATAAACCGGTGTAGTCAGGCACCTCGGTGGGGGGGGGGCTTCAGGGCAGAGCCGGTCAATATAGTGGAGATTTATCTGATATATAGATATTGTTATTGTAATATACCGGGGCTGTTATCACCCATCAGGTTGAGAGTGAGAGGCTTCTTCAGACACCGACCGACAGTGTTCAGCTTCTCTCTCTTGCTCTAAATGGAGCTGAACAGTGAAATGTGTCTTGTGTGTATCTGGTTTGAAAAGATCTCCCATGTCCGGCCTGCAGTGATTTTTAAGTCATTCGTATAAGATTCAGCTTAAATCGTTGAGCGTTAGCATCTCAAGTTAGCGCATAGCGCCTCGTTGTTCTGATAAAGCCTTTGGGGTACAGTCCAGGTAGACAAATCGTTGTCCTCTTTGGGAATATTACTATTAACCATCCATGGAAAACATTAAACTACATTGTCCCTGGATGTTATGACAGACCATGTGACAGCAGCTGCCTGACATTAATGCGCCTTCACCTGGTCTGTCCTCTGAGCAGATGTGCAGCGCAGCATCCGGACCTCCACCTGCCTCCAACTAAAAGACAAACAGCTTTTTGTGCTGAGACAGAATCAGATGATAAAAATACCGAAGTGTCAGTTCTGTCAGGTTGTAACACTGGAGAACAAAGTTTTCTATTTATTTCTCTTTCTTGACGGTGCGATGTGAAGTATCATCTGTTCGCTGCTCTCTGCTCTCCAGAGAGCTGGTCTAGTGGGGAACCACAGCAGAAGGTGAAAATGGGATCTCTTCACTGTTAATTATGGATCACAACCAGCCACAAGACCACAGAGGAAACCGGGTATTAATAGAACCACGGCTTTATGTTAATTGCTTTTTTCCTCGCACTTTTTTTTTTTTTTTTATTACCAACAATCATTTTTGGATTTGAGATCAAACAATCAAAAGCTACTTTGAAATTCTAATGCTGATGCACAGAGACAGGCTGCACAAGATGTCTCTGGTTCTCCCTAATAGGGTTTCCCCTCTGAAGACTGTGTGTGTGTGTGTGTGTGTGTGTGTGTGTGTGTAGTATCGCCTCTTGACTGGATAAATAAGTCAAACAGACAAATGAAAAGCTGCTGCAGAGAGACAGAGAGACAGAAGGACAAGGTTGAGGTTTCCTCCCTGTCGACGTTATCAGATCCATTTTTCATCGCTCTGGTCTCTCCCACCTTCTCGCCGTCAAATCAAGTGACTAATTAAAACTTTAAGCCAAACTTTTTTTGACCTTTTCAGCGAAGTGGAGCTTTGTTTTATAAAACTGTGGGAGTGTTTGTACAGTAGACCTTTAGCAGCTCCAGTTACATGTTGCTATAGATGCAGCTTTTCTGTATTGGGAACATATGTCTTTTGTGTCTTTTGCTGTTGTAACAACCTTGACCTCATGGGCCACCGTACAGTTCCCCACCACTGGATTTCAATCTGTCACGTTACCTGAACGGTTTATTGATACTTGCACACAGATATGTTTTCCAGTCTGCTGTAATGGATATTAACTTCACCCCATGAAGAACTGTGCACCCCTTAAGCCCCGCCCACCACCGGTAGATGATGGGTCACAGCGTTGACTGAGTATTTGACTTGATTGGAGGAAGTTTTTAACAACAAACCGCACTGATTTCTTTTCTCTCCCAGTTTGAAGGCAAACTCTGAATGTGAAATATTTTGACTTTAGCTTAAATACACTGGATCAAAGTGAACCAAAGAGATGTAGACCAGCGTCCGTCTGCAGAGAGGTTAAGATATTAACAGAGACAAAAGGACACATACATGGAAGAGATGGTGCAAAGAAACCACCGACTTGTAATAAACCAGTATTTGATTATTAATCATTGACTCCATGGGGCAGTACTTCTGAATAAGTCAGGGCTTCCCATGTTCTTCTTATGATGATAAACACACTCCAACCTCTTCCCGTCCATCTGTCTCTCTATAAAACGTTGCTTTCTATGTCTCAGTTTGTTTATTCATCTGTTTGCTGGAGCTTTTTTTTTTTATCTTTCTTTTAATTCACATCTCAGACAGATGTTGTCACACTTCCTCACCAAGACATTGTCCTAAAGGCTTTGCAGTAATTTGCAGCACAGTCGGTCTTGTGTGTCTTGAACGCTCAGACAGGGCCTCCCTCTCTCTGAGCAGATTACCCTGATGTGCGTGAAGTCTCCTGTTGGCTGACCTCTGCCGGCTTCGCCGCTGTCACAGCGACTCCCCCTCTCACATTAATTTTCTTAAATTAGATGTTTGCACTCCTCTTGCATGAGGCAATTAACATATTGTGTCATTTTTCCCCTACACTCATTAAGGAATTACACTCAGAGATACTCCACTCAGAATTACAGGAGGGTGAGAATTCGCTGCATAATGAGGAGAGCTTGATTAAAATTTAAGTTTTAAGGCTGTTTTGTTTGTTTAGGACTTGTCAGCGCTCCACTGTATCCAATAAGCTGGCTTGTGGAGCTAATTATTCTGCTGTAAATTGTTTCCTGAGGTCTGTTACAGTCTAATTTCACCCGCTGCCTGATGAGCAAAGGTGCTTAAGTTAATTTTAATGACAAGATTTTGTCAGAATTACAGAGTCACTGAGCCACAGGCCGTTTATTAAGACAGTAAGTAAGCAATATTGGCCCGGGATACGAAAAGCAAACTAAATTCTGAATAAAGCTGACGATGTGATTATAGGCCTTTAGCAGCTTTTTTTTTTTTTTTTTTGTTGTTTCAGAATAAAAGCTTTTCTTTTCTTTTAATAAGTCTGTTAGTGTTCGATTTCCACAGCTCTCCAGAGGTGATGTTCTGCTCTGATTGCTCAGTCCTTGGCTGCAACACACTCCAATCTGCAGTTGGACAGATTAGCTTCTCTGGACCAGCAAATGCCAAATCACTTGTGTACGTGTCTTTTTTCGTGTGTGTGTGTGTGTGTGTGTGTGTCGCTGCTCCACACCGCGTTTATGTGTGTCTCTTATTTAGCTGGCATTAACCGTGGTGGCAGATTAGTAGAAGAGGTTTAATGTTGTCAGGCATGGCTGTGTGTCTGTGGATGGCCGCTGTGTAAACGAATCAAAGGACAAGGCAGGAACACACACACACACACACACACACACACGAGTCACCATGCTGCTTGTGCTACAAACTCCAACGTCATCCCACTGTCCTCCATTCAGGTGACAGGAAACACGCTCATCCTGACGTTAGGCGGCGTTTTCTGAAGCAGAACGAGTGGTTTTAACTCACACAGGGAGCAGGTCATTTCAAACAAACAGGATGAAGATATTACGGAGTGCAGGTCACTAAATAACTAAATAAATGCTCCTCGAGGAAAAACAGGAAGGAGTTCAACTGGAAGAATGAATATATTGAACAAGGTTTGCATCCAGAAGCCAAAGAAGAAGAAACGGTCTCTGAAACTCAGACTTGACCTCAAGTGTTTTCACTGTATTTATTAAGGTTTGTCTGGTTTTTTAAATGACAAACAGTTGACGGTGATGAAAACCGTCTCCTCCTGGGGGGGGTTCAGATGTACCGTGTGGCTGAGAATGAAATGTAGAAACATGAGACGCAGTAAAATGTTAACGACGCTCCGGTGCTATCAGCGCGGCCCAGGTGACCACCGCCACCGCCAGGGATCCAGATTAGCTTGAAGGTGGCGGCGTTCAGAGAGGAAACTCAGCAGCACAACACTTCAAAAGCACCGAACTGAGAGAGATGGGGGGGGGGGGCTGTGGTGGAGAGAGAAAGGAAGCGATGGGGGGAAAAAGAGAGAGAGAGAGAGAGAGAGAGAGAGGTTTGAGGGACGCAGCAAGGACATTTCCCTGGAGCCATATGGTGGTTGAGATGGTTTTATACGGTTGTGTTTGTCTGTCTGTTCCATTTAGGATTTTACCGGGAAGTGCTGCAGGCCGGCCGTCTGTAATAATATATCTCCCTCCATCCTCCATCCATCCCCTCCTTCTTCACCAGCCTCAACCATCCCTCTCTCTCTCTCTCTCTCTCTCTGTGTGCTGTTCCCATCCCTTTGTTTCTGCTGCTGTCCCAGAAACCTGCTCATGGTTGTCATTGTGACTGATGGTCGGCGCCAACTCGAGCTGTAAGTGGGCGGTCCGTCCTTTGTTAATAACTAACACACCTGAACCAGAGGGTTGACCCCTGGACCGTTTAACTCCTCCGACTGTTCGTCTTTTCTCCCTGAAAGTCTGAACTGATGGTGACTGTTTGACTTCGAGGTCCCATAGTTCACACTCTACCTGTGTTTTATCTGAATCGTCCGATCGATAAGAAGATGTATTTGTGACTTTAAGAACCTAAAACCTCCTCCTAACAACAGGTTGGTGTCAGCCAATCAGAAGAGACTGTTCTGACTGTTTTTGAGTGATTCAATATAAAAATCTGTCAGATTTCAGGTAAAAACACTCAGGAATCAAATCCTGCGAGGTTTAGATGGTGGGTCAAGGTGGGCGGGGCTTGTGACTGCTTTGTTGTGTGTTACAGGAAGTTATGACGGCTCGGTTTGTGAATACAGGCTGTGTGCATTTCTCTGTGGACTGAGGCTCTGATACTTTGACAGTATTAATATTGATTCTGGACCTACGAGATTGTGTCAATCAATTGTTGAATATTCATCACTGGGATAATAAACAGGATCCAGAAGAGCAGGGTTCAGTTGAAGCTGGTGGTTTCAGGTCCTGTGTGGTGACGTTCTCCACACACACACACACACACACACACACCACCCATCGTTGCATAATTGTGTCATCACAGCAGACATTGTGCTCCACATATAGGAAATCTTGTATGAATTAAAGCTGAACCACCGAGCGGCGTCCTGAATTTTAAATTACGCAGATGCTGCCGGTGCAGCCGAGCCCCGAATCTTTTTAAACTCCCATCATCCCCTGCATACAGGGCCAGTGTGGGTGTGAGAGTTCTGGGATGTGTTGCTAAACATATCTTTTTACTAACATAATCCTTGTCTTATCATAAGCCAGTGGACAATGATGATCCTAATCCTGCTCTAAGAAGCTTTTCATAAACTGGAGGCACACACACACACACACACACAGAGCGATGCTCCTGCAGAAGTGTGCATATGGATCAGAGCTTTTTGAAATCCGTCTTCTAAAGTTTAGATGTGGATTGTAAAATGATTGTGGACTTAATGCAGGTGGGTCCACACATTCAAATATGAGACGTGTGTTTGAATATTAAATGAAATGGTAAAATATATATATATATATTTTTATTTATTTACTATCTTCAATTTCAAATTCAGTTCCTCACTTTGACTTGAAGCTTAGGTTGTAAATAAAAAGTTAACTTCTCTGGAGATCCAAGGTTAATGGTTTGTTAATCTCAGTAAATTATGTACATATCCTTGTTAGTATCAGCAAACTTCATACGTAGGTAGATGCAGCTTATGTTCATTTATGGACATTTCTTAAAAATTTAAACTATCTTTCAGTTATTTAAGTGTTCAACATGCAGCATTTGACTGTGCAAAGTCGAGACTCACTCCTTCAGACACCTGTGTGACAGCATCTGGCAGCGATGAGTGAGTTTCCCAGCACATACTGGAAAAACAGTTCTGCATCAGATTCATAAGATGATGCTGAAGGTCATCATCAGAGTTGAGACGTCAGTTCTGAGCTCGTCTTCTGAAAACTGGAGTAAGTGGAAATCTGATTGGTTCCATTTGGCCTGATGGTGGCGCTATAATGATTCATCAATCATTCATTTTCAGATGTAAGTCAATATACAGAAAGTGGGGGAGTTTCACTGCTGTGAACTTGATTCAAGTTCAGGACTGTCTGGTCTGTGCTGGCTGTATGTAAACAAACACTTATTTGTCCATCAACACGTTGTCAACACATGGTCTTTAGCGTTACACTTTAAAACCTTGTGACGAGGGTTCAGGTCCAGAGACACAGAACCAGAGTGAAGAAGCTGCATCCGTTTCCTTCACCATTAAACCTCATGTTCTTTTTTTCTGAGGAAGTCATTTTGACTTTTTTGTGCAGAGCACAGTTTAAAATATCTGTGCTCATTACACCAAACAGCCTCCCTCTTAACAGTATGTTACTGTCAGATCTGTTTAAAACCTAATGAACTAAACATCTAATGTAACACACCCAACATGCAGACAGCTAATTCCTCGAGTGCGGAACAATCTCAGTCCAATTAGCCGCTCGCAACATGAAATTCATGCAGGAGTGGAACTTGAGCTGTTATGGAGCTGTTGATTTGTTTGGATGAGATTAAACTGAATCTCAACAGAACGCGAGTTCATTTCACATACCTGAACACGCGTCGGGCCGAGTATCAGGGAGCTCTCGTTGTTGCAGAGCCAAATTGCGTGTGGGGATTAAATGAGAGACTGTTACACACACACACACACACACACACACAGAACAATAATGAGGCGTGTCTGTGGAGAGAGCGGTTTGCATAACAGTGAAGTCTGAGCGTGAAACGTTTCACTGGTGCCAGTGAGTTTAAACTGTTTGTAGTATTAATTATAATCACTCAAAGTTTTAAGGAGAGATAATTAAAATGGATTCTGGTTTGACAGAAGTAAAAAAATATTTTGTAAATTTGCTTTTGTTTGTGAAATGGCATGACACACTGATCCGTACTTGTGTGTAATATGCATCATGGACGTGTGTGTGTGTGTGGTGTCTGTGTGTGAGACAGTAAACACTGAACGATCTCTGTTTCTCCTCAGTCCACAGTCTGTGTTCATGAAGCCTCCTCCTCAGGGCTTCAGCAGGACTGGAGAGAGATTTGCATTTTTTTTTGACTCGTTCTCCTTAAAGGCACTTTGTAGTCGGAGGCAAACACAGCCATACATCCTCAAAGTCCCACCCAGTGGTGCTGGAGACCCGGTGCTTCACTGTAGTTTAACATCTGAACCAAAGCTCTGTCCTCAGGCTGCTTCCTCGTCATCTGTCTGTGTGTTGTGACTCTGTGACAGCTGGACGTCACAGACAAAAGACTGATTTGATCCATATTCTCTCTGAAAAGCTGTTGTCAGTGTCATTAATGTGAAATATTTAAAATACCAAACATGTTTTCTGCCCTGAGCGCTCACATCGTGGCTCACCAGTAGCAATGATAGCAGCCAGAGTCCGGCAGGTGATTTCGCTGATTAATACAACGACATCAGAGGAGGAATTTATTCAGTCAAATCACCGCCAGGAAGCCGGAGGCACTCGCACGCCACAAACACATAAACACGAGCCACAACCAAAACCAAACCGTTTCCCAGGAAATGAAAGAGGCATGACAGAGCTGGGAGGGACTATTACCTGGAACTGAAGCCTGTGGATGTTTTAGACACCGCCTCTTATGAAAATGGATTTAAACCCAAAGAGGTTCCCTGTTACCTTTTTAGTCACTGACACTGAACGTGCTTCAAAATGAGTCAAAATGAATAATTTACCGACTCAAAAAAAAAAGAAAAGTGCATCCGAAGTCGAGTTTCTATTGAAATAACCAGAAAAACAATGGCAGCCAGTACCTGAGGTGCTGCATGTCGAGGACGCACATACCCACTCACACACTTCACATTAAGACACTGAGTGACTCCACTGGCAGGAAGACAATTACTGGCTCTAATTAGAGAATCTGTGATTGGAGAGCAGCGTCTCTCTGCTGCTTCACCTCCTCTCGTGGCCTGATAACAGGTGGAGGAGGACGTTTCAACAGGCAGCAGCACAGAGCAGCTTTTAAACTCCTGAGCAAAGAGTCCGTTCAATGGAAAAGCATCAGACACTGAAGCTGGCTATTCATAGATATGAGGATGTTGTCACGACACTGTAGAGCTTTATTGCATGTCTTTATTGATGAGGTGAAGGTTTCTCCTCTGTTTTCAGTGATACTGTTGTGGCTTAGTTTTACTGTATGTGTAAAACATATACATGTTAAATGTGTCTTTGTCTTCACTCTGGTTCAATCAGCTTAACTCTCATCCTCAGTTGAACCAGTGAGACTGGATGACTTGATTGATGTTGTGTTGTCGAGCAGCACACATTTGGACACTTTGAGCAGCGAGGGCCTTTATCAGTGGGAGGAGCTCCTCACCAACACCAACACTGGCGACTCCTCTCTTTACTCTGCGTTCTTCACCTCCTGTCGTGGAAGATGTTGGAAACGTTCCTCTGTGTTTCTGCTCCACGTTGATTCAATCACATCGTTTCTGCAGATTTGTCAGATGCACGTTCGAGCTGCCAATCTCTGTTCGGCCACAGCCCAGAGATTTTCTATTGGCGTCAGGTCTGGAGACTGGAGAGTTCGCTGAAGTTCACCGTCATGCTCGTGAAACCAGTTACAGACCAGTTCGAGCTCTGTGACACGACAGAGCTTCACCCTGCAGGAAGCAGCCGGTAGAAGAAGGTAGAAGAGAAGCACACGGTCAACAGCAGCACTCAGACACGCTGTGGGATTCACACCATGATCGATTGGTATTTACAGCCCCGACATGTTGCCAGGAAGAAACTTTCCCCACTACATAACACCACCACCAGTGTGGACACCAGGCAGATTAGGTCCACGCTTTCATCACGCCAGATTCCTGATCCTACCACCTGCTGCCTCAGCAGAAACCCAGCTCCATCGGCCCAGACTCCGTCAACTGTCCGGTCCCAGTGAGTCTGTGGTCCATCCCGTCTCCGCTCACCACAGTCAGGAAAAGTTTCAAACACGGACCTGAGGTGACTCGGCCCCCCCCCCCCCCCCCCCCCCCCCCCCCCAGGTCAGATGAGAGTAAGCAGCCTTCACTTCCTCCCCTGCTCTGCTGTAATGGGTGTGTCCTCTCTCTCTCTCTCTCTCTCTCTCTCTCTCTGTCTGAGTGATTGGTTCAGTAATGTAGGCAGAGTGCAGTGGTGGCAGGGTAATTGGCCGTGATTTAAAAACCCTCTGATGGCTTAAGTGGGAATGCAGTTTGGCAAATTAATGGTTCTTAATCGAACATGTGTGAATGGTTTAATATGGCGGAAAAAGATTCCACTGAGGGCTTTAACAGAGACCACTGAGACTTTGGACCCATATTTAAACCGAGATGACGAACGGCGACAAGCGGACGACTCCAGAAGCAGAAACTTCGCTGCTCACATCGCTGCCTTTCAGCTTTGTTTGTGTCACTTCACGTCTGATGATAATTTGTCACATCTGTAACAGGAGGAAACACCTTCCTCCCCTGCAGAACGGTGTGTCGAGCTTTAAACACTGCAGGTTTTTATATATTTATTCATGTGTCTCTTTAAATGTCGCCGTTATGAAGTTAAATTAAACACCTTCTCAGTGCAAGTCACTGTAAAGACAAATGAGCTGCAGAGCGAAGTGATGTCAGTGCTGATTACTGTGCTCTGACCCCGTCAGTAAACAGTAAACAAACAATAAAGTTAGTAATTAGTGATAAATGAAGTCAGAAAATAAAAGTCTTTCATCTGTAAACACTCAGACGCATCCATCCTTCTTGTCGTGGACCTGGACCGGATTCATTCTGTGTCACACTGTGGATAAACGTCCTGTAAAAATGCAACTTTGGATTAACGCTAAAAAATATTTGGCATTTGAGACTTTCCCTTCCCACAGGACGCCTTCAGTTTGTGCTGCTTCGTATTAGTGTGATCCATCACGGTGAGCGCCGTGGCTTTTTATCAGCGTAGGTGAGAGCAGAGGGCGCGGTGTGGTCGAGTCCTGGAAGGTAAACAACAAATAAAAAGAAGATTGTCGGCATAAAAAGCTAAATATACTTTGTTAAACCCCGAATGAGTTCTGTTTTTTTTGTGCAGAGCAGAGGATGTGGTCTTCAGGCTGTTGGAGGGCAGATATTTCTCTTTGATTTTCTACGGAGGTAATTACAGCTGTGCAGTGGAGAGAGAAACAGGTGAGAGACAGAAGCTCCTCGATGCTGGGAAATTAGAATAATCACCAAGACAGAAGCTTTTTCACTTCTGTGCCTCGAAGGGCATTTGAGAAATTGGAGTTGCTTCATGTGTTTTGTCTCTTACGCTGACTGACTGACTCTGTGTGTGTGTGTGTGTGTGTGTGTGTTCTGCCTGCATGCGGAGATGAAGAGCAGATAAAGAGTGTAACTCTGCAGACTGGAGGAAAAGTCTCCAGGGGCGAAAAGCCACTACAATCAACCAAACTGAGATGACATTAACCCCCCACAGGGACACACGCCTGTGTGTGTGTGTGTGTGTGTGTTTGTGTGTGTGTGCACGTGCGTGCTTGTGTGTGCTTTGTGTGTGTTTTCTGTTCAAGTTAAACCGCCCTCATCCTCGCTTTTTTGCATCATTAGCTCAAAAAAGAGACGACTGCATTTGTCTGCATGCTATGCTTGTGTATTTATTTGTGCGTGTGTTTGTTTGTGTGTATGTGCACGTGTCCATGCATGTGTGTAAGTGTGTGTGTGTGTAGATGTGGGTGTGTCTGAGAGTGCTTTCTGACAAACGCTCTTTTAATCAAACACTTGAGTTTCTTCTTCCTTTAATTATGTGAGACTTAATGATGCATAGAGCTCTGTTGTCTTCATTAAAACACAATGCTCTCGGTGCTCTTCCTCTCTTCTCACTCTCTCTGAAGTTGAACTGTTCAAACTTTTTACAGATGTTTGGCAGAGAGAGAGAAGAGAAGAGAGAGAGAGAGAGAGAGAGAGAAACAGGATAGATTTGTGTACAAAACCACAGTTTAGTTTTTCAGACGTGATGATAAAAACTCGCTCCGTTGTGTCTGTTTTGTTCAGTGGTGGAAGAAATAGAACTGAAATCCTTAAAAGTACAAACAGGGAAAAAAAAAAAAAAAAAAAACAAATTAAAACTTTTCCACAACAGATAAAAGTCAAGCGTCGGAAGAAGGGAAGGAAAGTAAGATCCCTAAAAACCTGAGAGAATGAGAGAGACGGTCGTACTAATAACTAAAGGCTTTTCCTTCACCCTCCGTCCTCCTCATCCTCACCTCTGCACAGCGACACACAGGGCACATTGTTTTTTTTTTTTTTCACTTTTGGCCCTGAACCTTTGTCACTGAACATAAATCACAAGTGCAGAAGAGTCGGGCATGATTATAATTCACCAGCAGAGTCGTGGACTGACCTCCAGTCTTTACATAAACAGAAGGACTGTAAAGGAAAAGAGGCAGAAAGGATGAGCGGATTTACGGATCCTGAGATGACGACAGGACGTCCAGAGTCCTGTAAACTTTATAATAAGACCAAAAAAAAAAAAACAGAATCCTAACTATTATTTCTTGGTTTTTTCAGGCCACGAAAATCGAAGCGGATGAAAAAAAAAAAACGTGAAAGGAAAAAGAGCAGAGAGGTAATATGAGGAGAGAGTTGTCAGAGCGGCGAGATGATGACAGAGAGAGGAGAGGACATAAATGCCGAGAGAGTAATTGTGTGATAGAGAGAGGTGTAGACAAGATACCTGCCAGGGAGATTAATGAGACGGTGGAGCAGCTCCAGCCTCCAAGTGGAAGATCCCTCAGGACAAAGTTTATATTAACTGTCAATATAGTCTGGGCACTTTTAAAAGCCTTCAAAAACACACACATACATATGAGTGTAGATATATATACATATATAATCACAGCTGAAATACAAAAGGCTCCTCACCACAGTTACGGTCGGTTGTTTTT
>MU270009.1:1960900-2010516 GCA_021432705.1 Caranx ignobilis | reverse complement strand
TTGATTGTTAAACGGTAAAATGTTGAGACTCTGATACGGATGTTTCACAAGTGTTTGAAACCAAATTTGAGGATCGATGAAAAAATAAGCAGGTGACACAGCTGGATAACTTCACTAACTTGACCTGAGCCTGGTTTAAATGTGTAAACAAGACCCAGAGCTGCATCGTTAGATCGTTAGCATCGTTAGCATCGTTTAGCCTCACACACACACACAGCTCTTACCGTGGAGGTGAGTCCGGGTACAGGCTGTTCACCTGCGATAGAGTCTCTCTGTACGAGTCAAAGTCCAAACCAGGAGGAAAGTCTTCTAAACAGGTCGACCTCAGTTCTCCCACTGAGCCTCCGTAGGAGAAACCATCTGGTCCTGAAGAGACAGAGACAGAGACAGAGACAGAGACAGAGACAAGACGTCTTTTATCATCCAGCAGCATTACAGTAATGGATGCCATGGACTGCTTTATCCTGTACCAGTGAACAACGACCTTATTTTATTGAAAACCAAACTTGTGACAGGAAAAAGCTCTGGAAATAAAAGTCAAGAGTTGTTAGTTGGAGGCCGTGAAACTGGGCCACAAGAAAAACCAGCATGACTCTGGATTAATCAGGAAATGAATCCCAGAAGAAGAACCTGACAACAACGTTTAACAGGCGATAACGAGGCGTTCACTGACCGTAGCTGGCTCGGAGGTGTGGGTTTCGGAGGCGACTGTCTTTGCGCAGGCTGCCGACGATGATGGTGACGCAGGAGAGGAAGAGGACCAGACCTATAACGATCCCCGCCACCACCAGCGGAGACACCAGGAGAGACGCCTCCCCGCCCGACTCCCTCTCGCTGCGGCAGTCTGGGTACTCCCCATGGCTCTGGTTGGAGCTCACTGCAGGGGGACACAGAGGGAGACACCGGAGTGAGTGTGTGTGTGTGTGTGTGTGTCAGTGTGTGTGTGTAACCATGGGCTGAGTGTTCGTGATCTCACAGATCACACACATCAAACAGACGACTCACACACAGAAATACAAGCTGATTATTGTGACATCATCAACATCAACAGCTGATTTTCTGCATGTGTCGTCTGTGCAGGACGTTTGTTCTATAATCAATAACACACAAACAAACAGACACGTTTCAGGATCAGTGAGGTGAATTCAAATCATATACAGTATACAGTACACAGTACACAGTACACAGTACACAGTATACAGTATACGAGAAGTGAGTCACACGAAACATCACTGAATCCAAACATCTGAAACTGAACCTGATGCTCCAGAGTGTTTCTACATGATCCATCGTCCAGAAGTTCTCATTCATCCTGCTGCACAGTAACACTGTGATACAGACTTCATGATAATACTGTGATATGTACTTCAGATAATACTGTGATACATACTTCAGATAATACTGTGATATGTACTTCATGATAATACTGTGATATGTACTTCATGATAATACTATGATATATACTTCATAATACTGTGATATGATCTATCCATCTATCTGTCTGTCTTGTTATGTAACTGCTGTTTCACCTGCACACGTCTCACTCCTCTCCTCCGTCTCTCTCCCTGAGGACTTATTCCATTTCAGTGTGTGACAGATAATTAGAGCTAGAGTCTAAACACACACACACACACACACACACACACACTCTCTCTCTGTCATTAGATTAGAGAGTGATCCTGTTCCTCTCCTCCTCTGTTTAATGTCTCTTCTGTCTGTCTCCTCACTGTCCATCAGAGGAGGACACTCACATTTAGTCTTTGTCTCTCTCTCTGATGAACTCTGACCTCAGAGACACGAGGCTCAACACCTGCTCTTTATGGTCATTCACACAGTTTAACGCAGTGACATCATCGCTGACGTCACCGCTGACCCTCACGCCTCCTCCCTCCTCCTCCCTCCCTCCCTCCTCTCTCTCTGATCGAGTGTGAAGCAGCAGAAACAGTCCGAGCCTCTGAGTGATTTACACTCACAATATCTTTTTCATTTCACTCCGCTCTTCTTCTTCTCCTGAGCGTCGGCCGCTGTAACTCTGCCGTCCAACCTAATCTGGTTTCACACTGATTCCCAACCAGAGGAAAATGTTCTTTCACCCCAAATGATTCCCAGCGGACGTCTCCTCTCTCTCTCTCTCTGTCACACACACACTTCTTTGTCTGCTCGCTCGCTCTCTCTCTCTCTCTTTCATCTAACATGATTTTCTCTTCATTTCACTTCTCATCTCTTTCTCATAAACTCCATCTTCTCTCTTTCTCTCCACAGGGAAATCTATAATTATATACAGATAAATTCACATCATTTCGGACACACACATATAAACACACACACACACACACACACACACAGTTGGTGGATTTTCTTCCCAATAGGCCACAAACTTCATGTGGAAAACATGTCGTCGTTAGTATTTATATCATTCAGAGCGAGGAGCGACAGAGTGATGTGATTAAAAGAGCGGCGTCACTGTCGTGTGTCATTATGTTGTTGTTTACATCTGTAAAACCTCCATCTGTCTTGATCCAGAGTTAAAAGCAGCATTAATAAGCTTTTAAGCCATACGGGTCCTTAGAAAGTGACGCAGGCTGATCAACAATCAGCTTCTTCACTGCTGCGTCAGGACTGGTTTCCTGCACCAGAGACAGAAATCTGCTCGTTAATGAAAACGAATGGATTTAAAAACGTTGGCGCTCTGCAGACGGATAAATGATTAAAGTTATTATACTGTAGTGACCTGAAGCAGCAGTTTATTAAAGGACGTTACAGAGAGATACTGGTAAAGGTAAAGTTGTGTTAATGATCAACATATAGGTCATGGATATAGTGTGTGTGTGTGTGTGTGTGTGTCCAGGTTGAGGAGTCGCTAGCCGCCCTTTTTGTGTGTCACAAGCGATAAAGGTAAAGAGCCTGTGATATTGACTGGTGCTGCGTTCGCTGCATCGCTTGTACATTAGCTGCATACATTATGGAGGAGCATCACGCGGCCGCTGGGATCCGATCTGACAGCCTGTCATCGTGCGTTACGACCTCCTCCTCCTCTTCAGTATGAAACATACCGTAGCTCTGGCTGCCCGTGCGTCCGCGGACGTGGGGTCAGAGAGAGTTCCCCCCCATTCGATAAAGGACAAAAACAAACTCCGCTCTGACCGAGAGAAAAGTACCGTCATGTGTTTTAAAGGACCAATCCACCGAACAAAAACACCAACTATCTACATTTTACATGTCTTCAAACCATCTCCCAAAACATGCTGCATACACACGGAGCTGCAGCACCATCGCCAAACTCCAGTTATCGACTTATCGAGCCTTAATGAAACATAAACAGCACAGGCGTCAGAGTTAAAGGAGGATCTGATCAGTGGAGACCATGTGTGTTTCTGTACCAGGCTGTAAACGTGTTCATTTTAACACGGGAGTCTGTGGAGGCTGGCTCACTGTTGGAGGCTCGCTCCGGTGGTCGGGAGAGGAACTGCAGCTGCTGCTGGTCAGCTTCTATACTTGTTCATCATCACATTTAATCTGCACTTTAAAACAACAATAATGCAAGTGAACAGAACTGTTAACTCGTTAATTACATGTGTGTGTGTGTGTGTGAGCACAGAATGACAGGAATGAAATAAAAAACACTTTATAAAGAGGAAACTCCAGCGTGAGAGGCTGCGAGGAGGCGACTGAAATTTGACAAAATAAAAATAATCTGCACACGATACAGTGTTTGGATCATTAAAGCATCTGTGTTTCTGAGCGGCTGCATCTGACCTTACAAGGCAAAGTGTGTGTGTGTGTGTGTGTGTGTGTGTGTGTGTGGGCCGATCTGATTATATCCTGAACTTCAGTAACCTTTCTGTGCTCACTCTCATTCACTATCTGTTTGTTGTAGGAATCTGCTGCCAATACTGTCTGTGCGGTATGGATCCCACGAGGAAGAGTTGCTGTTGCCATGACAACAACGTGCGATGCAATAGATACATAGATAGATAGATAAACAAACACATAAAAGTCCTCTCTCACACCAAATCTATAGTCACCAGTGACCAGCTGATGGAAACAAGAGGTCAAAGTAAGCATCAGGTGAACACACAACACACACACACACACACACACACACCTAAAACAACTAATTTGTTAATGGACGACATTCATCACATCAGAGACCGGAGGCTAATTAAACCAGTTACACAGAACCAATCGGTATCAATGCAGTTAGCGCGCGCTGCTCGTCAGGATGCTTTAAAACACACAGCTGCACTTTTACGCCCCTCAGTGTAAGTGACATTGAAAACATCTCCACCACAGCGTGCACTCAGAGAACACACACACACGCAGCTAACACAACAACAGCGCCGACGGTGCAGACGTCTGGTTGGTTGATGTGCGAGTACCTTCTCTTACATTTACAGCTCAGTGTGGTTTAAGGTTGTCACGTGTTGCTCTGAAACTTGACTCCGACACTCTGACTTGTCTTTGAAAACAGCTGCTGCTCAGCAGGAAGCTACCTCACCAGGATCAGTACAGTTTGCACATATTCACAGAACGTACCTTTTCTTATGTGCACCCACCTGGCGACCTGTTTCCTTCTCAGCACCGCCTTCTGCTGCTGCTGCTGCTAGCTAACCGCTGCATCCACCAGCATCAGGTGAAAGAGGCTGTTATGTCAGGGTCTCGTTACAAACACACACGTCTGCACCTGGCTGAAAAAACAAGAACCAGTAGAGTCGAGTCGAGCTGAGTCGAGCTAATGGAGAAGGGCCAGTGGTGTGTGACCGGCCTGTGGGCACAGTCACCTGATTCAACCGAGCTTCGTCCACACGACTCTCCATCTTCTCCACGTGTCCCGTCCACCGCGCTGCCGCTGTCGCCATCGTTTGTAGGATCCGGTCACAGACTGTTTCTGATGCGGAGGTTAAAACACTTAGTTCCTCCTGATGTTGTTGCTGTTGTTCTCGGGGGTCTGATGTGTGACCTCCTGCTGAGCTCTCTCTCTCTCTCTCTCGGTGGAGTCACGACTGTTTTTCACGGCAGACTGAAAACTCCTGCCGATGAACAACGACCTGAGCTGGATTTGCATCAACTAGCACAGGCACTAATTAACCTCTCAGCTGGTGTGCTCTCATCACATGATGGTACTGGGTTAACATTAGATCTCATAGAAGGGGGGGGGGTGATGTGAGGACGTCCCAGGAGGAGAGGAGCTTTACTTCCTTCGACTACAGTGCTAACTAATTGAGGATACTCTGTGTTATCTCCTTTGTTTTTTCTGAAGTGTGTGTGTGTTCGTCACAAAAGGCAGCGGGATGACCTCCCGTCTCTCTGCCTCTCGGGACGGCAGAGATATTCTGCTGCTTGCAGAAACAATGTTGTTCCTCCTTCTGACACGTGAGCGAGCTAAAAATATCCCTTTCAGAAAGACTCGAGTGAAACACGACCGTTTCTGTTGGGCACGCATGGGTAAGGACGGCCGAGCGCAGGTGGGGAGGCAAGAACACGGCTGAAACACAGACGGGGCGGCTAATTTTGAGCTCGGTGTTTTGTGTCGGGTTACCTTAAAACTAACAAAAACAAGGAGTCGACACGTGTCGGGGGATCCCTGAAGTGTCCGTTAGCAGCAGGCCTTCCAGGAAAAGCATCTCTCTCTCTGCAGGAGATGTCACTGCGGCCGTGACAGGAAGTGACAGATGTTATCTCCTTCAGTTGTGCAGTGTTCTGGAAAAGCCTCAACCTTCCTCCAGCCTGGTCAGAGGACAACAGGACAGGCCCACAGAGAACATCTCTGTCACTGCTACATCCTCCTCTCTCTCTCTCTTTTCCCCCCTCCTTTTGTTTTTTCACTGCTTCTTCACTCTCTCTTCCTCTGATCCTTCCTGTTGTTGTATTGAACCGATGCCAGGAGGCCTTTGCTGTTGGAGGAGGGAGGACATCGGCCATTAAACAATCATGTTGAATTACCGCTGAAGCAGGAAAGGAGGAGGAGATGAAGAAGGAGACGAGTTAAAACCCAGTATACGGTTTGAATTCTTCCTCCTGGTATGAGCTCTTCATCCGTTGGGAACTTTCTCTGTAACACAGACAGACTCTCAATAAAGTTTTCATTTTCTTCTGTTACTGTCGTTCGACAGCGGAGCAGGAATGTCTTCAGCAGTTATACAGAGCAAAACCCCAGAGTCTGAAATGTAAACAGAGGTTTATTTCTGTATAATGCTGTGGAAGCCTCGCGCTCACTGATGATGCTGCTTCAAGGTTGACAGGACGTCAGGGTGATTGACAGGTGCAGCGGCATGAACTACATGACGATGAAGGGCAGGAGCTGCCAGGAGCTGCGCTGACTCCGGCGACAGGACGGTGTGATGTGGGTTCAGCTGCTGTTTATTATCATATTATAATATTACATGACACAGGTGAAGCGACGTCCCTCAGTTAAGACTGTAGTTGTTTTGTAACCAGGCGCCTGACCTCATGGGCCCTCTGCCAGGCTCAGGGGTCACAGGTCGTCATCGTGGAGGGATCACTGAACAGCTAGAGCGAGAAATCTGAATCAAATAACTACAAAGTGACGCAAAATGACCATAAATGAATGAAAATGAACCACAGAGATGAGAAACAAGGACAGAGAGTCACAAAGGGACCAACTATGGATGAAATGGAGACAATAAACCAACCATCACAAACCAACTCTAAATGAATGACAGTCAACCACAGACGGAGGAAACAATGCAAACAGATGAACAACACCACGAGGAGACGAATGACCACAGACGACAGCTTTGTGCTGCAGCTGTGTCCTGCACCACGCGGGTTAACCACCGCCATCACCATCATATTACAGTGTTTACAGATTTGGTGAAGTGCACTCGGTCCTGATGTAACACACACACACCAGTATCAGGATTATTAAATTAGCATGTGTGTTTCACTGGGGTTGTATGTGGGTCACAAAACATCACTGTGTGTGTGTGTGAATATGGGTCAGAATACATCATACATCTCCTTAATCTCTCTCTCTCTCTCTCTCTCTCTCTCCCCCCCCCCATGTGGGATACATGGCAGGGAGACAGATTATCACACCCTGCTGGCCCACATTCCTGCCTTCCCTCGTTTAATCATCCACCTCTTTTCCTCTCTCGTTCTGCTGCTCCCTCCATCCCCTTGTTTTTATTGCCGTCGTCACTTGTTTGGATCGTTTATCGCCATGAACGACCTCTGACCTCTGACCCACCGATCGCAGCTTATTCTGATCACACGAACTGCCTCTTCAAATTTTATAAAATCACATTTTTCCCATTTAGCACCATCTTTTCCTTCTTATTCTATACATGTGCGCTGTATCTACTCTGTACGGTGGCCCTGAGAGCTCAACACATGTAAATGGGCCGATATGAAGTGAGATCATCAACAAAACATCATCAAAACAAGACTGATTAGAGGTGGATGATCTGCAGCATGTGTTAGCATCGTGATCCATGATCATTATTCTGTTTCTGCTTGGTGGAGAACCTGTACATGTTATGTCATGAGAAGCTAACCGCTAGTCTAACCCTGGCTAGTTGTTGAGAGGGGGCTAGCTGCAGTTAGCCAACCAGCTTGTGACAGTAACAGGCTAGCTTGTAGTTACCATCCAGCTTTGTTAGAGGGTTCACTAGGGTTAACAGGCTAGCTGTGGTTAGGAGGCTAGCAGGGGTTACAGGCTAGCAGGGGTTACAGGCTAGCCACAGTTAGCCAAGCAGCTTGTGACAGATAACAGGCTAGCTGCAGTTAGCCATCCAGCTTTTGTTAGAGGGTTCACTAGGGTTAACAGGCTAGCTGTGGTTAGGAGGCTAGCAGGGGTTACAGGCTAGCCAGTTAGCCATCAGCTTGTGACAGTTAACAGGCTAGCTGTGGTTAAGGCTAGCAGTTACAGGCTAGCTGCAGTTAGCCATCCAGCTTGTGACAGTTAACAGGCTAGCTGTGGTTTGGGGAATAGCTTCAGTTAGCAGGCCTGTGGTGGTCTGTTTAGTCGCAATTAAACTTTAAGTTTAAATTTAGCTTTTAACGATGTGATCTTTAAAATTCATCTCAAAGGTTGATCATATGACAAAGGAATCTGGCTTGATATACTGATGGCTCCTCCAAGCACCTGTCCCTTTCCAAACAGTTTTTATAACAAACCATCTGGTGCAGGGGGGGTGTCAGCGTGTAATGATGGCAGCTCTTTGTTAAAACGCAGCCCAGTGCAGGATAGAGCTACAGACGACCCTCTGGGAGGGAGGGAGGCAGTTAGCTCATAGCAGTAGTTGGAGGTGTAGGTTTGGCAGGAAGAAGGAGCGAGATGCTTAAATGAGCAGGTGCATCCGAGGCCTGGGAGGTTTACCGAGCGTCCTGTGGTCTGGTTGTGTCTGTTTTCTGCTGCAGAAATAACTGTATAAATAAATTACGCCTAAAAATAATGTGCTTTCTTTCTTTTTTCTTTTTTTTTTAAATGCAAATATAGATCACAGACACACAGCAGGACTCTCTGGCATCTCAATGGTGCAAACCACACTGGTTAGAAATCCTGGCAGCGGCTGCAGTGTATCCTCCTGTGATTGGTCCATGATCTCCACTAAATCCAGCAATAAACAGAGCAGATGAAGTTTTGATTGGCCCGAGGCAATGAGACATCAATATCCTGATTGGTCAATGAGCCTCGGAGATTCGACTCCAAATGGTCAGATTTACTCTTTAAATCCAGCCATGATTGGTCAATCACGGCTTCAGCACAGCAGCAATCCACCTAGTGACTGACACACACACACACACACACACACACACACACACACACACTTGACCATTTCCACTGAGACCATCTGGAGGAGAAACTCAGGAAATAAGCTGCGATTACTTTTTCTCACCAGAGAGTGTGGCTCAGATCTATTTGCCGACAATGTGACTAATTTCGTCCCATCTCACCTCACAACAAGTCGCAGCAAGTCACCTGCCCCCCCCCCACCCCACCCTCCAGCCCCCAGACAACAACAGGGCTGATCGATGTGAATCCTTTTCTATTTCCTCTGATAAAGCGACTCGTTCCCTGTGGGTTCATGTTTTTTAATAAAGCTCCTGTTTGCCGTTTCTGTCCTGGACATTCTTCCTCCTGACTGACAGGCGTCACTCTGAGCCGAGGCGGTTCGACCGGCTCGCCCCTCGAGGCTCTCACCTTGTTGCTCCATGTTTTCTTGACAGGATGGAAGAAAACCATGAACTGACAGCTACTGTGTCTGCGTTCATCAGCTCTGCCTCTGTGAGAGGATACACACTAGCATCCAGACCTCAGCATGTGATTCTGATTCAGCTGTTTCTCAGCGTCGTGGCGTCCTCAGTGACGATTCGGGGCGGGCTTTTCGAGCTAACATACTGTTCAAACTTTGTTTCACACTTTCGCTGCACCAACTTGTTAGTTTTATTGCACATGTCCTGTGTTTAGTGCAGCGCCGCACTTTAAAAACACTTTTTGAACAAACGCCGCTCTCCGACGGACGTCCAGTGACTTGTCTGTTACCAACGATCTTTCCATGACATTATCACCCTGGTGTCCTGAGCTGAGACACATGACAGCTGTGACGCCAACAACACGACAGTGTCACACCACACCTCCGGCCACTGTGTTACCGACGTGTACAGTCATGAAGGGAATCGAGCTCTGTCGTCCGTCCAGACGCAAAGACCAGCCTCGCACAGTGACTCAGACAGATCTGTTGAAACACACACACACACACAATCTGCCTCAAAGTGTTTCCATCTGTTTTTCTGTCCACTCTCTGAAGGAGGATTACACCCAATCCAGTAAGTGCCAAACAAACAGCAAAAGGCCCAAACAGTCACAACATCAGATCACCAGAGCCCTCCCCCCTCTGAATCATAACGCCGTCATGTCCCTCGCCTCACGCCGCCGGCTCTCTATGTGTGATTCCCTCTGTAGCTCTTGCCCTTTTTCTTATCCCTCCATCTCTCGTTTCTTTCTCCCTCCCTCTGCTGCTCCGCCTCAGAAGTGCTGTGTAGGGGATAACGACAGGTGAGAAGAGGGTGGGGGCGAAGCAAAGGGAGATGATGAAATAGAGGAGGAGAGGGTGGAGGCAGAGGTAATTTTTAATCATGTTAAAACAGCTCCTGCACACACACACACACACACACCTCTGTGCAGCCTTTTCCCCTGTGAACACCACCACACACACACACACACACACACACTGCCATGACACAGTTGAATCCCTTCATCTACTCTCAATCTGTGGAAACATCAGTTCGACTATTAAAGTCGTCTGTTTCCTCTTCAGTCAGTTCACCATAGAAACGTCATGTGTGTGTTTCGACAGTGTGTGTGTGTGAGCCTCCGTTTATGTTTGATGATGTTGGAGCTGGTCGATCTGATGTGAGAGCTTCCTGCTGGATGAAGGTCAGTTCACTCTGTGACACGTGAAACGCGTCGGCCATGTTTGACAGGAGACCATGTTTTGTTTATTTGCGTTCAAAGGCAACTCGACGTCATTTAGGTTCAACTCTCGATCCAAAGTCTTCTTCAGTCCCAGGTTGAAAGTTTTAAACCGTCTCCTCAACTTTCTCCATGCAAAATAAAAACCTGATTCAAATGTTCCTTCACTCAGTGTCCACGTTTACCAACCGGCCTCCATGTTGGATCTTATTACAGTGTAGGAGGCTGCAGTGCTTATTGGCAGCAGACCTGAAACCTGAGGACCAACACCTTCCCACCAGCCCTTAAACGCACCACAGACTTCCAGCAGCAGCCTCCTCCCCACCACATCATAATCTGACTTTAACAAGATGAGATCAATTGATTTTTATTAAGTTTCAAATCTCTGTGAGTTGATTTTCATATTTAATTAAAACGAGTGCTGCGTTGGATCAAATGAAGACGTTTACGATCGATAGAGCGCTGGAAACTCGTCAGATTGATATGTAAGTGTAAGTAAATAAACTAAAAACTGTCCGTCCATCATCCATCCATCCATCCATCCATCCATCCATCCATCATCCATCCATCCATCCATCCACCCATCCATCCATCCATCCATCCATCCATCCATCCATCCGTTCAGCATGGTGACATTGAACAGCTGAGCCAATACGTCCATTTCTAAATGACAGAGCTAATGAAGTGAGGAGGAGGATGCTGGGAGTCCAGCGTTAGTCAATACTGGCACCAAGACATTAGCAAAGACATTTACCCTTCACTTCTCCTTCCTCCTCCTCCTCCTCCTCCTCCCTTTCTTCTTCTTTCAGCCGTTCCAAGCCACCTCCCTCAATTTCTCCCTCTGTTCGTCCACGTTACCCCACGTCCCCCTGAGAGTGCCGCTGCACCCCCCACGCCCCCACCCCACCCCATTTCATCACCTGTGTTCCTTCCCTCAGAGAGATGGATAGATAGATAGATAGACAGATAGACAGATAGATAGATAGACAGACAGATAGATAGATAGACAGACAGATAGATAGACAGACAGACAGACAGATAGACAGATAGATAGACAGACAGATAGATAGACAGATAGATAGATAGATAGATAGATAGACAGATAGATAGATAGACAGGACAGATAGATAGATAGACAGACAGATAGATAGGACAGACAGACAGATAGATAGACAGATAGACAGATAGATAGATAGACAGGATAGACAGATAGATAGATAGACAGATAGATAGACAGATAGATAGATAGATAGACAGAGAGACAGACAGATAGATAGACAGATAGATAGATAGACAGACAGATAGATAGACAGATAGATAGATAGACAGATAGACAGATAGATAGACAGATAGATAGATAGACAGACAGATAGATAGACAGATAGATAGATAGGACAGATAGACAGACAGATAGATAGACAGACAGATAGATAGATAGACAGACAGATAGATAGATAAATAGACAGATAGATAGATAGACAGATAGACAGACAGATAGATAGACAGACAGATAGATAGATAGATAGACAGATAGATAGATAAATAGACAGATAGATAGATAGACAGATAGACAGACAGATAGATAGACAGACAGACAGATAGATAGATAAATAACACAAAGCATTTCTTGAAACCGTTCTTGTTTTCCTCACACACACACAGACAACACACACACCTGACCACCTGTGGTGATGTATAATTGTCTATGGGCCCTGGTGGGGGGGGGGGGCAGTGAGGCGGAACAGCCTTGGTATTTGCTGACCCGGCGGCCCGTGAAATCTCGCCACATATGCACACGCCTCCATACATTTAAATAGATTTAAATAAACCACCTCACACTGCGACCAGATTGACGCCAGACGCACACACATTTAACACCCGGCACAACATGACGGACGGACGGGGTGGAGGCGGGCGGATGAGATCGGAGGTAAAATGCCGTTAAATGCAGTTTTTCCCTCCCATTTCCATAAAGCGTGGGAATGTGGTGATTGATGGCTCAGCGGCAGGAAGGCGAGGCGGCGTCCTGATGGAGGGATGGATGGCGTGTGCAGCGGGGGGGAACAGGAGGAGATCCCATTTCAGACCGACCCTCATCTGATGCGCACTGCTCTAATATGTAGATGGTGTTCAGCCTTTATCTCAGTGATATCACACACACACACACACACACACACACACACGGGCCCTTTCAGTTAACACCTAACACTCATTAGCTGAAATAATATGCACCTTTTTCACAACACTGTCACATCTGTATTGTTCAAGGTCGTACCTGAGTTACGACGCCTCAGGTGTTGGACTCACACGTGTTTCACATATTTGCTTTTGCCTTAAAGTAGAAATAAACTCGCTTTCCTTTTGCAGATGGCTGTTGTGTAAACATGTTTACTCACTGACTTTCCACCTCCTCCTGATCTGAAGACACATATGGATGTTGACGCAGTTGGCAGTTGGCGACTGAGCGCCCATCACTGTGGCCCTGTGGGCTCAACAGATGCCATGTGGTACATGTCCGCACGCAGAGGTGGGACAGAGTCAACATCGTCTTATCTGGCTCTGGCTTCGTTTTTACTCACACGTCGGCTCTGTAGAGAGCTTCTCTCTTTCTTTCTTTCTTTCTGGTGATCAGATACATGTCAGCAAGTCCTCAATGTCAAAATGCCACCTTTCACATCTGCCCCTTCTTTCAAAAACATTAACCTCCGTGGCTCCGAAACTTCATCTACACTTTTAAATCCTCACCAACTCATTGGAGGATTTTCCCCAGACTTAATGAAGCTCGATCAGGAAGCCCGTCTTCATGCTGACTCCTGGTTTCTATCTTCCTCTACTGCGTCCAGCTCAATCCGCTGACCCAGGCGTTTCCCCACTTAAGAGGACAACCAATCAGATTTCGCCGTGACCCCTGTAAGCCAATTGTCTCATTAGTGTCAAACCGTAAACCTGTCCTTTTTCTCCTCTCTCGTCAGATAAGCCTCTCGGAGTGAGAGGACACCACAGTAACCAACCACCGAGCCGCAGCATCCTGGAGAGCACACCATAGCAACAACCTAGCAACACCATAGCAACCATGATAAACACCCCTCAGGAAGAGGATGAGGTTGCAGCATCAATTCTTTGAAGTGCCATTATGGTATTTATCAGTAGCGTCATTTGTTTGATGCATTAAAACTTCTGATTTCCAACAATAAGAGATATTTTAAGGATAAAACTTTGGAGTACAAAAGAAAAAAAGAGAAGGTGAAGTCACTGATGTGTTAAAACACGACACCTTCCACCAACGTCACGTTTTAACTTATTCATCCGCGGCTGCACTCGTCTTTTTTGTAGGATGACACGGCACTGTGTAAAATGTCAACCTGTACAATACACCGCAGCGAGAAATACCTCAGTGTGTCTATAGAGCTTTTTATCTGTCTTCTCGCTCTGTTCTTTTATTCATCACTCTATTTCTTTTTTTTTTTTTCCCCTCCTTGGAGGGAAGCACTGTCGGTGGAGGTCTAAACACCCCGGAGCGGACGGAGGGATTTCAGGTGTCAGGGGAGGAGGGGAGGGAGTCAGAGAGGGATGTGAATAATAGATCAGAGAGAGAAAGTGGGAAGGAGTTGGCAGAGGAGAATGAGGGGAGATATAAAAGGTGGGGAACGGAGAGAGGAAGAGAAAGAGAGGGGTGTCAAAAGGACAGAGTCAGATAAAGAGGGAGCGAGGACGAGGACGAGGACGGACAGGGGATGGACTGTTTTCTTGGAGGGCAAACCTGACAGGAAAACACCATCCATAAAAGTCATGCATCTGTCCACCCATTCATCTGTTCATCCCTCCGTCCCTCCATCCATCTCCGGACTCTTCCCTGCCTCCGGTGTGGTGGTCAGGAGTCGTTGCGTAAGACAGCGATTCATCTTTTATTGAGATGGGAAGCTTCTATAAATACGTCCACCTTGTTCTCTGGAGTCTAAAAGCTCAACCTGAGGTGCAGCTAAAAATAGACAGAGGACACTGACGACAACAACAACAACAACAACAAACAAACTAAATCACACTGTGATGCCCACAGGAGCTCTATATATTTGTTTGTTTGTTTTCCATATACTACAATATATGTGAGAAACATAAAATAAGGACATTGTTCTTACTTTATTTGTACATATTTATCTTTATAACCCAGTTCATATTGTTTATTCTTAGCAGAGGGAGCAACTGTAAGTGTAACTGACGCTGACTTCCCCTCAGGATCAATAAAATATCTGATTCCGATTGATTCTGATCTTCAGTGTTTTAAACTGAATTACACGTTGTGCACATTTCTGCCTCAAAAGTCTTAAGAAATGACCAGGGACAGACTGTGACCCTGTATGATCAATCAATCAATCAATCAATCAATCAGTACTGGCTGCAGGCACATCAATATGTCACATTCATTTGTATACACTTTAACTTGCAGCTGTTTTTAGCAACTTTTATTTCTGCAAATTTGAAGCCCTTAGAAAAAGTCAGAAAGTTTATTGGGATGTTAAATATACTGGTTTATCACTGTTTTTATATGGATCCCAGTAAAAGCACACAGACCCATGTTCATCCAATATGACTGTGAAAAACAAACACAGGTCTTTCTGTTTCCTGTCTTTGTTTTTCCCAACACGTGTTATAAACCACACGTCAAGACAGAAAACGTCTGCACAACAAATAACACTCGATACCAGGAGACTAATTAAAGACAAAACAAAGACGGGGGGGTTTGGTTTGTTGATCCTTACCTGAGCAGATCAATTTCATCAGCATGAACCCCTGTTCTTGGTGTTTCCTATTGGCACATCTCAACAGGCAGGAAGCCAACTTCAACTGGTCTCCACCAAGCAGAGCGGCTGTTTGTGTTCACTACAAAAGGCACAGAGAGGGAGAGGGAGAGGGAGAGGGAGAGGAGGGGGCTGGATCAGTGCATGGGGAGAGAAAACAAACAGCAGGCAGGTAGATGAAGACGGAGAGGAAGAAATGAGAGGAGAGAGTGAGGGATGCTGTGTTGTTCTACCAAGAGACAAAGAGAGAGAGGGGGAGGGAGGGAGGGAGGGATGAGAGACTGATGTGCGAGTCACAACCTCCAAGCCCGGCTGTTTATAAAGCCCCAGGCAGTGTGTGTTTCTGTGTGTGTGTGTGTGTGTGTGTGTGTGTGTGTGTGTGTGGCAGTGAAGTGGCCACCCACGCCACCCTGTGTGTGAATATATATATGTACGTGTGTGTGTGTGTGTGTGTGTGTGAGAGCATTCATTGCTCTTTCAGGTACATGGCCACAGGGTTCAAATGTTCCAATCAATACCTGAAACACACACACACGTGCACACATAAACACACAAACACACACACAAGTAAATAAATAAATAAATCCATGTAAATGTTGTAGTTTCACTCCAGGAGTGTGACCCTGAACACAACACCTCCTCCTGCCATCACACACCTCTGTCGTTGATCACTATCATTAGAAAGCAAACACACTTGTGATGAGTTCACTGACGACACGGAGACAGGAACCTCTGACTGTTGTCATGTTTTACCCCACCCACCCCCAGCTGCTGTTCCCTCAGCACCACTGATGTGAGTACACACACACATGTGAATGAGTGTGAAATAGTGAAGCACTCTGGGTAAAAGCCTGATATAAATATAAAATAGAGTTTATAATCTACAGTTTTTCATGTACAGCTCCTGTTGCAGCACACGGTCTCTGAGGAGGAGGAGGACTCACTCTCTACACGTCCTCTCCTGAGGCTTCTTTTAGTTTTCACTCATGAAAACACATTAGCGAGCAGCTTCTGTGAGGGAGGAGTCGTCGACAATGGTATGGAGCTGCTGTGTGTGTGTGTGTGTGTGGGGGCTATAGAGCCCACTGAGACGTCACATATGGTGATGGGGTGTCTGTGTGCAAACAGACGGGAGTCGGGTAAACACGTCGCATGTTGTCAAACATACTGTTGCTGTCAAGTCAGAGCACTGGGACGTCACACTGCACTCACTGTAGCTCTGATAAATCATGCACATGGTGTTTGGTTTAATCCCTCACTTCCTGTCTGCAGACAGAGTGTGGACGCACAGTGTGTGTGTGTGTGTGTGTGTGTGTGTGTGTGCACACGACTCATGTGAACCTATGATGCATTCTGCTTTGTTGTTACATAACTGTCCCTGCTCACACAGACAGACAACACACTCTGGCAGCAACTCTCTCTCTCTCACACACACTCACACACACACACACAGTGGGTTATTCTCACTCTGCTCTTGTACTATTGTGTGCGAGCGAGTGAGATAAAGAGCAGAACTCACAGGATTTGTGTCAAACTCTAACCCGCCTGCAGCAGAGCGACAGTAAGAGCAGCAGCAGCCTCTATAACCTCAGCTGATCAACTTTACAACACACATATACAATAAACTCTGTTTCCATGGTGCAGGGTTTTCTGCGAGCTACATTGATTTTTAACGCATTTTTGTTTTGATTACATTCAATTAAAATCCATCTGATGAGTTTTGCATGACGTTAACGAAGACCCTGATATTTGCAGCACGACGTTCACCTGCTGCATTAAAGTCTCTCCATAAGCTGATTACTGTCACTTCCAAACCGAGCTGTGGACGTTTCATACGATCCAACCAGGAGCGCCGCTCTACCTCCAGCTACGTACGGTGGGGTTTCTACGAAGGGAAAGGAAAAGAAACAACAGAAATACACCTCCCATATAAAAAGTTACTGTCGCAGGGGGAAACGACAAAAACCAATGTATGTTACTCTGTTGAATGAAGAATCAGTGGGAGGGCGTTCAGAGGGATTCAGGTTTTTTTATAGACTTGAATGCAGTTTCAAAATGGCAATGATGTCATTTCTCTCCAGAGTTGCACTGCTTCGAGCTGCCAACAGGAGGCTACTGCCAATTTCTCTAAATCACGTAGAAAGATCCTCAGAGAGAGTTTGGTTGGAGATGAAAAAGCTTCTGAACTGAACAAACAGAGCAGAGTAAATACCAAAAACCAATACTCTTCAGCTGCATGTTCACAGCTGACAGTATACCACACTATACGACACACACACACACACACACACACACACATATATATAAATGTAATTCCTGTTTGTTACTACTGGGGAGGTTGAGGTTTCGTCCTGCGTTAGTGGGGGTTTCCTTTCTCGCTCCTCTACGGTGGCCCTGAGGGCTCAGTGAAGTCCAGCTGGGAAGAAAGACACCAAACAAAAGTCCTGCAAATTCAGCCCTGAAACACAGTGGCAGTGTTTCCATAGGACACAATAAAGTGACGCACCTGCACCTTATTGTTAATAATACTAACTTATCTATATCGGTGTATAAAGACACACACACACACACACACACACACACACTGAGATGAACACAGCTCCTTCCTGCACAGTTTCATTTCTTCGACACAAATGAAGTAAATTAATTCAAAACATGAATTAGCGCTGCGTAATGCTATGCTAATTACAACCTGCTACAGCCACGACACCATGGCCTCGTGTTCTCGGAGCACGGTGTCTGTCAGATGCTGCACCATATGAAGCTGTAGATAAAGTGAGTTTAACGCTGATCACATGACCATGTGGTCGTACTGCAGCTGACAGATCAATGTAAACTCGTTTGACCTTCTGATCAACGTATTAGACGACAGCAGGAGAGAGTGAGGGACGGGACCAGTCAGAGGAAGAGAAACTGAGGGAATCAGGTTTTGTCTGTCGCCGTAGCAGCACTCCATCATTTCCTTGTCTCTCTTTCTGGTATTCCCTCTCTCTCTCTGTTCCTCTCCCTCCCTCTCTCCCTCCTCTCATCCATCTCCTCGCAGCTCTCTGTGACAGTCTATTTGGCCCACACAGCCCTGTCATCCATTCAACCTGTCAGTCCTGGCAACGCCACCAATCTCGCGCCGGCTCCCGTTTGTAGCCGGGCAGGCATGCGGGGCTCACCCACGGTGAGAGGCAGTCCGTGCCGCGGCGTCGCTGCAAAAAAAAAAAAAAAAAAAAAGCCCGTGGGGTTTGATTCCCGTGACGGTTCGGTCACGGAGTCGACCCCGGAGCGAGCAGGTCAGAGGTTCAGTCACTCAGAGAGTTCATGGAGGTTTTCACATGAGCAACATTTACACACACACACACACACACACACACACACTTCTCTACCTACACTCCATTGTTTTAAATGTAACACCATAGGTGTGGGGGAGTGGACAAGACCGTATCACAAGTGATGCATCAGATTTTAAACCAGTTGTCTTGGTAACGATAAAAGTAGTAAGTAAAAATAAGCATTGACCTGTTTAAAAATGAAACCTGACAGTTTTACCTGAGCACAGCAGCTTCCAGACGAAGACACACACCTGGCCCTCTATTACAAACACACAGTGTGTGAAGGACGTCAGATCCCACGTCTGTAAACGACACGGACATAAAAAACAACGACATGATTAACATGAACCTGCTGGTTTGGTTTGATCTGCACTGAGCCACAACCTTCACACACACACACACACACACACACACACACACAACAACTAATTACTGTAATATTAGTGTGTGTTAAACTGCTAAAGCAATTATATGTCAGAATTATACATCCTGGGGCTAATCTCATTTTATTGAATTTGTCAAAGGCCTTTTGGAGGCGCTGACCTTCATGGGCCGAGAGCAGAGCAGGAGCCACTTAGATAACATGGCAGGGCTCTGATGTCCTCTGGGGGGGGGGGGGGGCTGGAGCTTTTAGATCCAACTGTCACTGAACAAGTCACATGTGTTAAAACTGGGAATGTGGCTTTTATCACAAGGACACAGATCACCACGCTTGTGACCACGTCCAGGGAATTACCTGTTATTCATCCTCTGTTTTCTCACATATCCACCTCAGATATTCTGGGTCTTTTTTTTTTTTTATTATCTTGACCCATTTAGTTTTTGTTTTTTATCACCTACACCTGTTTGGATTCCCTCTCTCTCTCTCTCTCTCTTTTATAGGTCTCAATAGTTTTTTATATAACTCAAACACGCTGATGGATCGTGAGCATGGTGATCTGGCATACGTCCCTCCCTGCACTGGTACAGTTACAGTGGGGTTGTGAGGCTACTGTACTTCAACTACACTGTGAGTGTGTGGGAGGAAAGCTGAGAGAGAGAGAGAGAGAGAGAGAGAGAGAGAGAGAGAGAGAGAGAGAGAGAGAGAGAGAGAGAGAGGCCTATCCAAAAAAATCACTATAACACACCCACAGTGGTCCTGCAAGAAAACTACGGTGCATATGTGATCATCAATAACCAGTCAGTCAGTCCTTTGATAAGATGATTAACTTGCTGCCTAATGTGTCTGAAACACTTGGTGACAAGTCATTTCACTCCTTTCTGTCAAAATTGCACATAACTAATGAAATGGGTCGAGATCTGAGGACGTCAAACCACGAGCTGACCTCTCATACCTACAGGTATACAGGTATACCATACATCTGCAGCAGTAGCAGAAGGTAAACATCCTGCACTTAGATATGATCAATAAATAAACAAGTTATTGGAAAATCATTTCTAATGTGTAAGCAGCATTTCCATGCAAAATGCAAAAACTGAACATTTGGTTGAATTGTCAGTGTCATATTTGGCTCTGAGATGAAGTGGAGTAAAAATAAGCAGGAAATGTTAAAAAAAAAAAAAGCTCAAGATCCAATACCTAAGTGACACCAGTCATTAATCTGAGAGTACTTCTTCCGTGTAGTAACACGTTTGTGCACCCATTACAATATTACATAATATCAGTGTTGTGCGGTGGGAGGCAAAGACACCACGGAGATCATGTCCCAGTGTGTGAAGACACTGCATGCAGCTGTAAAGTCAGCTCCAGTGTCATGTTAGTGGAGTGTGGACATTTCTGATGAGTTTCAGGGTCAGCGAAGAGAGAGAGAGAGATGGAGACTGAAAGAAAGAAAGAGGGGAGGATGAGGAGAAGGAGAAAAGAGAGAGAGAGGGAAAGACAACGACATCGGCCGCTTACCTGCAGAGATCTATGCTGGTGTGTCCTCGCGCCGACAGGAGTCCTTTCATCAGCCCGTTGATGTCACTTCGCATCACGGACAAACAGCAGCAGCAACATCCCGGACGGACCATCACCGAGTCCGGAGGTCCACCCCCTCCTCGGCTCCCCCTCTCCCTCTCTCTCTCTCCGCTCTCTCTCTTCCTCTCTCTCTCTCTCTCGGGACTTGGCCCACCTCCTCAGAATAGCGCTTCGTTAAACTCTCGGTGATACCCGAGATTTACCCGCACGATGATCATCACCGGGCACAGAAGCGTTCCGATCCAGCCCGTGTAGCATCCCCCACCCCCCCAACCCCTCCCTCCGAGCAGTCCCGTCCTCAGCACCGAAACACCCTCATCACCACTACTTCCATCATCATCATCTTCATCTTCTTCTTCTTCAACACCACCGTCACTGTCAACATTATCCAGCCCGCAGAGCTCTGTTTATCTTCACTCCTATCATCATCACTATCATCGCTTCTCTTTCTCCCCCCCCCCGGCACGTCCTCGTCCTCCGCGGCGGTGTCTGTCCTCTGGATTCCGCACCGTGCCTCTGTCCCGTGGTTCGGCTCTGCTGCAGCCCAGTAAGTGTGTCATGCCTGGGAAGAGGAGAGGCGCCCCATCCAGAGCCGGCATGCGCCCGTGGCAGGACGGGCAGCCAGGGAAATACCTCATCACCAACACACGAGAGAAATGATTGAGTGTGCAGAAATCACCTTGTCATAACTTTACGTAGCTCCAAATGGATTTAAATGCCTGAACTCGCCGAGAGTTGAACCATCTACGTAGTTAAAAGTGCAGCTAGTTTAGCTAGTTTTCAGAAGTTTAGCTAGTTTTCCCACAGACGTGTGTGTAAAGATGCTACAGAATAAACTAAAGTACGAGCGTAATATGGATTATTGTATAATATTATGACACAGGTCAGTAAAAACACTAATATTAAAGTGGATTTTCTGATTAAAAGTGTGCAGATAACACTTTAAACTCTGGGGCAACATCACAAACAAAGCCCGGTTCCGTCCCAGCCGTTGGTTACGATGCCGGGTGGAAAACTAGCTAAAAACAGGCGGCAACCGTTGGTGACGTCATTCGTCCGTTACTACCAAACTAGCAGTTAGTAAAAAAAAGTTTAGCAGGTAGCATTGAGCTACTATATTACACAGTCAGCAAGATAGCGGCACGTTTAGCATTTAGCCCAGACTTTTAGCATTTAGCTGCTATATTAGCCACACAGTTCGCCAGCTAGCGACACGTTTAGTAGGTAGCTCACGCTAGCAAGGAGTTGTCAGTTAGCTAGCGAGCCGTAGTATCCGATGAGAGTAAGTGAAGTGAGCTAAGCTAGCGAGCTAACCGTCAGGTGATGATCAGCCATGAATGCAAACATTCATGTACCGTGATGTAGCTATGGAGTTACTTACATATGGAGCTGGTTGTGGCTTAACCACAAGCTTTTTAGCAGCTCGGTACCGCTCTCCATCTCAGGGAAGCCGGGCCAGAGTAGACCCATCGGTTAACTTCATAACTGTGACTTAAAGGGGCTTGGAGAGGAGAGGGACCATGGAGAGGGACCATTGGACTTGACTGGCGGGGCCCACCTGCACAAACATGCGCTTTACGCGGCAGTGATAAGGCCGGACGTGAACGCAACACGAGTCCAACCTGTCCGATGCAACCAATCAGCTAATCTCCTCACATGTGTTGCCAGTCATTTAGACAATAAAGGCTGTGTGTTGAGTTATTTTCAGTGGATAGTACATCTATACTGCCATACAAGCTGAACACTGACTCTAAGTTATAACCAGGGTTCATTTCTAAAGTACTGCCTGTTGAGAACTGCACATTACCACACATAGGCTATTTGCACATATCATACACATGTCCTTTTTTGATATGCTTTTATGTACATGTCATATATAGAAATATAAAAAGTGAATGGGATGATCTCCATATTGACTGGTTATCTGGAAACATTCAGAGTTGATCTCCATTGACTCCAGTGGAGGCAGTGTCCTGGTTGTACTTCGCGCTTTGAGCCACACGGTGGCGACAGAGCACTGTCCGCTCTGCAGCTGGTCGCTGTCAGCTCTGTCTTCAGTGGGTTGAGCTGTTTTGTCCCTGTGGTGGTTAATAAATTATCCATCATCTCATTTCTCATGCACATAACGCGAATCAGAGACGGTAATTAACCAGGAGACAAACCCACAAACAGGCAAACAGTGGAAGAGCTGCAGCAGTGGCACTTTCTCTCTGCACACTGTCTGACACATTTATGAGGCTGGACCACCTCTTTCTAATGCACACATGTTTATATGTGCTTTTATTATGTGCACATCTTCATATTGAATCATTCAAAGCTGCTAAGAGGTTAAAAAAAAAAAAAAAGTCAGCTGAGCTCAGATCAAAGTGAGGCACCGTGTGCAGGTGGCACCGTTTGGAGCGTAAATAGATGATTTTTGCATCATTGTGACTTTAATTAAAATCCACTTGGCTCCAGGTCGGTTGTTCTAAACCTTCACCTGGATGTTTGCTGCTCTGCTTTGTTGCACTAAAGGCAAAACGGGGGCAGAACAAGCAGAGTGAGAGGATGGAGGAGAGGAAATCCTCCTCTCAGCGGCAGGACGTCACTCTGGCAGCCGTTTGTAGAGATCATCCTTTGTGTGTAAGACACTGTGTTTTTCTTGATGTTCGTTGAGAAGCTCTGAGCCTGAAGCCTGATCAGCTGTCAGCACCTTCTTCATCATCATCATGTCTCCTTCAGGGAACCACACGGTGTCCGGTTCCCCTGGGTCTGATGGTCCCAGTGAGACGGTGGAGCTGCTTTGTCTTCCAGCTCTGCTTTATTTGTCAGTAGCGTCAGTGGGTTGTTTGGTGCTGATCTGCTTTTGTGATGGTTGACTGCAGCGCTGCTCAGTTCAGAAATGAGGACCAGGCCTGTTTCCAGTGGGGGCGGCGGGGGGGGGGGGGGTTCAGTGTGTTTGAGTAAATCCTGTCCAAGGGAATTCAACCCCTCCCCCCACTGAAATCTGCCAATGCCACATTTTACAGTTCGGCCCGTGACAAAGACTCGACTCCATCTGCTTCATGGACACGAGACAAAAGACGCATGAGGCCAGAACCTGTGTTTAGTCTGCAGACGCTGGTGTGAATGAATGTGTTTTCTCTCCTGCTGCAGCAACAATGGACACAGAGGTTTTGTGAAAAGCTTGGGGGCAGATGTTTGACAAATAAGTCAGAGTCTGGTCTCAGACAATGGGCAGAGGTTTCCTCAGGTTGGACACAGTCGAAAAACAGATTTGTCCAACTGAACCGACATCAGCCTCAGAAACCAACTGGACTCCACGTCCTCAGACACTCTGAAGCTGCTGCAGCTGGACAGACGTCACACCTGAACTGTCAGAGTCCGGTGATGGCAAACACAGAGTCTTTGATAAAGGGGAAAGGTTAAGTGGGGGGGGTCAACTAAGGTTTCTTCCCATGTGGAGCATTTGTCCTCCGTCTTCTTTCCTTTGTGCTCAGGTGAGACGAGGATCCTTCTCCAGGTGAAAACCAGAGAGAGAGACATGTGGCCTGGTGCAGCTCCTGGGTCAAACTGAGTGGTGGGGAGCATGGTGGGTAAACCCCTCCCTCCCTCTAATCACCTGGTGGGCTGCAGGTGTGACCAGTGCCAGGTACAGGTACCCAGTGGCTGCAGCACCCGCACGGGTAAAACGCACCTCCCCATACCTGAGCCAGTGGGCCTGCCCCCTCTGCTGGGTTGGTTGAGTGGGAAGCGGGCAGGGTGACATCATTGGAGCTGTGTGTAGTTGACGTGTCTCAGGTGTCATCATCAGTTTGTCTTTGACTCGTCTCATTAATGTTTCCCTCACACACCTCCATCGCGAGCTCCAGGTTACGACGAGGCTGCAGCTCCGTGGTGTCTACTCTCTGATCTGTTGTTGTTGTTGTTGTTGTTGATTAGTTGTACACTTTGAGAGGTGTTGAGGGGTCGGACGTCTCTGTGGTGGAGGAGGAGTGAGGGATGCGTGAGGTCTGAAGTGATAACAGCTCGGTTTGATTCCTCTCCTCACATGGTTTGATCACAGCTGTGTGCTTCCTCCCTCCAGGGTCCGTTTGCTAGAAGTGCATCTGTTGACTGAAACATCCTGCGGCCACAAGCTTATGTTCCCTCACACACACACACACGCACACACACACTCTGTGGATGAGTCTGAGAGATGGGAGACGACTGTGAAACGACAGAATATAGATGCTGTAGGTGTGTAAATGAAGGTTGTTATTGGATTAGCTGCAGCAGCTGAAGCTCACATCAGACACCTGGACATGAGGTCATGTGATGTGTGTGTAGGTGTGTGTGTGTGTTTGAGGCGTGAACGTGCATAGGAAGTTGTTTTTCATGCTCCCACAGAGACAAACATGGCCGCTGCAAACGGGATTACACACTGTGGTCCTGTTCACAGCTGCTCCACACAGACGACAGCACCGTCCAGATCAGGCTTCAGAGCAGCATCCGTCCATCCATCCATCCGTCACCATCACCATCATCATCATCATCTTGTCGTCTTTTTTCTCCTTCCTTCCTTTCGCCTGAATAACTGATGGCAGAGAATTGGATGAGAGCTTCTTAAAAGCAGCTCTTCTCCTTATTAGTTGAGTTAGTGTGTTATTATGGAGGAGAGAGGACACACACACACACACACACACACACACACACACTGACCCACATCACTGAGACATGTGTCGTGATGAAGAAATGATGAGTCATCATTTAGAAATGTGGATGTTGACGTCCTGCCTCAGAGGGTTCACACATGAATGTAACATCCACATATGTAAAATATACATATACTGAGTTTATATATACTCCGTCTATCTATCCATCTATCTATCTATCTATCTATCTATCTATCTATCTATCTATCTATCTATCCATCTATCTATCTATCCATCTATCTATCTATCTATCCATCTGCGACTTTGGTCTTTCTCTCTCTCACTCCTCTGATCTCGTCCACTCACACACTTCTCATATGGACATAATCACCCCCCCCACCCCTGTTTTACCATAATACCACAGCATGAGCCTGTGGTGAATTTACACTGGGCGTGTGAGATGAAGGTCGGAGGAGATCAGAGGTTTCCTGTCGGCCACAGACACCGTCCGACATGTTGGATCAGTTTCCACGGAGACGATGAGGACATGATCTGATCTCCAGCACATGGAACCTGATACACCTCCGTCCCGGGACGTATGCGTTTCTTCTCCTTCTTCTTCTTTGTTTTGCAGCCACATGTCAACACTCACACTTATATATATTTATAGTTTCTTGGTGAAAATGTGCTGCAGATCACAGAGCGCTGACCCCAAACATCCACCAGTGGGTCGGATCAGGAAATTCCACCTTCTCCTCTTTTACAGGCCTGAGGGCGGATTCAGTCATTGAAACCACATGATGTCACAGTTTCTCAAACCAAAAACGCCCAAATATGGATTTAAGGTTATAACTCTCATATGTGTGTGTTATTGTAAATAACATCTTCATCTGCTGTTATTCACTTTGTCTATGTGGTCGTTCCCCGTGTCCTTTTAAAAATGATCCGTACTGATCTCATGGGCGATTCAAACCTTTATCAATTATATTTTTAATCAATTCGAGCTTAATTTGTCTGATAAATCTTGATAAAACTGAGCTTCACTTTTCTCTGCCGTCAAAACAACCATCACACGACAACATGAAACATATCCGAGTGTTTATTTTTTTATTATTTCTACACTTACAAAAATGTCCGGTAATAAAAATTAGTTGCTATACACCATAAAAACAATATAGAAAAAACATTGTGTTCAACATCAAAAAAAAAAAATGAATTACAGTATTTTTTTTTTGTTTTTCTTTAAAGAATAAAAGGCACATGTTGCTCCCTTGAAGACCTTTTACTGTATTTACAGGAGAAGAAATGTAAATCTATGTGGCTGCTATTTTTTTTTTATTGTGTGTGTGTATGTACATGGTTATACACACACACACACAGAGACACACACACACAGAAATAAAACAGAAATCCACATATTCATTTGTCCGACACACGCTGCTCTTTGAACCTATTGGGTGTTTTTGTTTTTTTTTACAGTAATAAAAAGAGTTTTTATCAAGTTTAATGTCGTCTAAATACAGTAACTGAGGCAAAATGATAATAAAAGTAAAAACAGAGAAAAACACTCATTAGATCAGGCACATTTTTTCTTCTATATACACGTCACACTCGCTCAGTAACAGGTGGGACACACAGCTGAAACTACAGAAAATCACCTAAAGAGCTGTTGTTTTTTAACCAGTATATTGATATATATATATATATAAATATGTATATTGTGTGTTTTGACATAAAAGTGAACATCTTTTTTTTGTGTTGTTTTGTTTTTTGTGCCTGAATCCCGACCTGAGAGATTTGTTTTTTTTTTTTAACAGATGTTTTCACGGTGATAAATCAGAATGAACTGAAACATGACGACCTCCTCCTCTCAATAACTCAACCAGTGTCACTGTTAGTGTGTTTGGATTTAATAAAGTTTTGCGATAAGTGATGAGTCACAATAAAATCACTAAATTAACACAGCAGCCTGAGACGTTGCGTTGCCAGAACACACGATAAGAGAACATTAATCTTGCTCTGTGTGTTTAATGACGGATGGTAGTTCATTATTATCTGAGGTGTGGACCCGGCTCACTCAGACTACACCCAACGTCTGTCTGCTCCAGGCTGCTTCCCCCAGTTTTTCAAAATAAAATTCATAATCACAATAATGGTGATAATGTTTGAATACAAAAAAAAAAAACATTTTAAACTGTTTCCTTGACAACAGGACGTGCATTTCCTCCTGACTGCTCTCGTGGCCAGTCTCCCTCTGTTCTTTGTCTCAAACAAAGATGGCCGCCACAGAAGTCAGGCATTGTTTGCTCGATGAATGGATGCGTTTTGAGAGGACGGCCCTGGTTTCAGTGGTTGAAGCTGGGACAGGAAATGTTTTTTACCCGTAAATTAAAAACCCAGACGTCCCACGTTGTGCTCGTTGTGGCCAACAGAGGAGGCTAGCTGTTAGCAATAGCAACGGCTAGCTCCATCAAAACTAAACACAACTGAATTGTCCAGTCGGAGTTTTTTTTTTTTTTTTTTTTATCTCATAAGTAAAAAGGTGATAAACATTTTGTTCAGATATCTCATCATCTTATTGTGAAAGTCAGTAATAAGAGCTGTCGTATTCATCAGTGCAACATTAGTTTGTGTGATCTGTGTCGACTTCTAAAAAAACACAATTAATGGATGTTGCTTTGTGAAGGTGCAAGGTGGCGATCGAGTTAACAGGATGCTAACACCAGCTGCGTGTGCGATGTGTCGGTGCTTCATCGCATCTCATCAAAGGTTTTTTCTGCCTCAGGTGGAAAACTCATCAGTGTTTTTTGTTTTTTAACATTGTTCTCTCCGTCAGTCCGTCTTATTTAACCCCCGACCTCCTCCTCCTCCTGTTTCTCCTTCAGCCTTGCTCCCTTTTCCTCTCCAAGCTGGTTTCCCAGGGTCAGCGCTAACAGGAAGTGAGCGACAATGCTTTAGCTCAGGAGAGAGATAACACAGACAGGAAGGGGCGGGCACAACCACCCCTCAAACAGATGGACAGGAAGTTGAGTTCACTGTTTGGTTTAGCTGATTAGAGGAGGGGGGGGTAAGAAGTGCAGGAGCTAAAGACTGGGCAAGAGGTTGAGGAAGAGGCTGCTCTCAGTAAATATATGTGAAGCTTCCCGCTATTGTGTCCAACCTTTGTCAAACGACATTCCTATCGAGTTTTTAAGGAAAAAAGTTCAAGTCCAAACAAAACAGAATAAACAGGAGAATAAATAAACTGAACTCTCTCTGCTGGAATTAAACCACATTATAACAGAACTAAACAAAGGAACGTCCTCAGGACATGAAGTGTTCCCACACAGGAACATATTTAAATAACTGCTGCGTTGACTCAATCTGAACGTCCTCGTGTCTAATCTTAAAGTTAGTGACCTGTTCCCATTTCTAAATGTCCTCTAAGTTGTTATTCATCTCCTGACTCAGCTCCAACACAATGACCTCTAATGTCTGGCATTGTTGCTTAAAAACAGGCAAGTCATTGATAAATGGTTCTTGGCTTGACGCCTCCACCGACTCCCTCCGTCCCAGGGGGTGTTCCTGAAAACTTAATGAGCTAATAAGAACAAACTGATCCACCACATGAAACATTTTGCTAGTTTCTATTTCATAAAATCAACTTCCTGATGTTTTTTTCTGTTTTATGTCAATAAAATGTGACTTTCCAAAGAATCGGTCAAACTCTACGCTGACGACACCTCACTGTTTACACTAACAGATAATCCAACTTCAGCCCGGTACAACAGACGGTCTCCTATTGATTCTTCTTCAACTAATCAGTCCAATGTGATCAATCATAAATATTGCTCAACAGCACCAACTACAGATAATAAACAATATGTTGCAGGGTCCAACCCTCAGATAAGCTGATGAAGATCAGATAGACCACAGATAACCCTCAACAGTGCTGAGACAAGTAGCCAATCTATTTTTGCTGTTTTCTGATTCATGTCTGTCTTTTCTTTCTGTTTTATATCAATGAACTTTGACTTTCTTTGCTTTTAAAAGAGTTGGTCAAACTATAAACTGATTAGACTTCACTGTGTACTATGTAAACAATGCTGGTAAACAAACTGTAGCCTGATTTAGAAGAGTGAACCCCTCAACAGATCAGTCATCAACCTTGTAGCAGGGCCAGAGAGTCAGATTGAACTACGCTGATAAAAACCCAGAGATTGTCAGTTTCACCATCAGAGGCTTTAGGATGTGACAGTGGCCAAAAAAGGACGAGAGGTCAAAGTTGTTGGATCCATTGCAGCTGCTTTTTGCCACTCGGCGTTTCCTGAGTCGTCTGAATGACTTGTGTTGTAGTGGACCTCAGAGAGTTGGACTTTGATCTCAACAATAAGTGCGATGATGAGTTGTGTCAAATAAAAACCTGGAGGAGTGTAAGTCTGTCAGAGCTGCAGCGCTCTCGCCTGTTTCCTCTCTGCCTGGCGCTCTGTTGTTTTTCCTCTCACTGCAGCAGAGAAACCGGCAAAAATGGACAAAGTGACTCATTCAGAAAAAAACAAAAAACAGAAAACGACTTCTTGTTTGGATCAGACGTTTGGGTCAGAAAACAGGATGGAGAAGAGTCTTTAAAGTAACAACGATAAACAAAGAAAAGCTTCATCTGAACTTTTTAAACTCTGGTCAAACTTTCTTCAACACTTTGAACTATTTCCAGTTGAAAAGCTCAAACACCAACAACAGACCCCTCAAACCATCAGAGTTACAAACCAACTCATCAAAATAAGAGCACCTTGTTCTCGCAGTGTGTTTGTGGCCTTTTTTGTAAAATATATATTTTATATATTAAAAAACAAATGTCAAAGCTCGAGGAGATGACAGACCGCCAAAATAAAAGTATGGAATTACTTTGAGCTGCACCATTCTGCATCCCCAACCAGACGAAGAAATAAACTTCTCCTTCTGTCGGAAATCTATAATTAATCACTTAAATGAATGAACGCTGATCAATGAGGTTGATAATATGGAATTCATACCATTAAAAGCAGATGTTTGACAGGTACATAATTGCATATATGTGGATGCTATTAAAATTTTTGTGACCTACTTTTTCCTTCCTTTTTCCAAGACAATATGTTTATGATCTGTTTAAAAAGTGTGTGTGTGTGTAAATATCATCAGTGCATAGACAGGAGCTGTTACTAAAAGACACATGATGTGAGTTCATACATGTCACATTTCCTGGATGTAAGCACAGACATTAGTGAGAGACTTGGATGTAAAATAGTGCAGAGACATGGATCACGCGACCTGATGACACCTCTCTGGCCTGCAGTGACCTGATTATCCACGCTGAGCTCTGATTGGCTGCTGAATCACCTCCTCTCATGTCGTCACTGTCTTTGCATGACGATTTTTCCTGCGTCACCGAAATGAAAGATAAAAAAAAAAAAAAAAAGCCGTAACAAACGAACAGATTCACTTTGACGACAGAAGCCGCTCGACGTCCCTGAATCTGTTTCCAGTCTTTGGAGGAGACGAGTGTCCGTCAGATCGAAGCTCCAACATGGACGACATGAAACTCAGTTCGTGTGTGTGTGTGTGTGTGTGTGTGTGTGTGTGTGTGTGTGTGTGTGTGTGTGTATTTAGTGCATGCTTTTGGCAGTGTATGAATGTACGTTTATGGCTGTTTTAGGTGTGTGTGTGTGTGTGTATGTGTGTGTGTTTTGGCATCAGTACTGGTGGTAGTAGTCGGGTCCGTCCACTCCGTACAGCTCGCCAGGCTCCTGAACCGCGGCCCCCAGTCGTTCAGGAAGTCGTAGTCCAGGTTGGAGGCTGTGGAGGAGCTGTCCAGGGAGCTCAGGCTGCCAGCTAAAGACTCAGGCCCCTCGTAGCCGTAGATGTGGAGCGTGTCGTAGGGGAAGCCGTCCCTGTCGTGGTCTGCCTCGTCCTTCTTCACCTCAATCATGGCGGCCATGTCGCCTTTACATGCCGTGGGCTGGGGGGCTTTCTGCACCATGGCGTAGAGGGAGGGGTGGGGGTGGCGGTCGGCGCGGTGAAGCAGGGAGCCGTCGTGGCAGGCGGAGGAGAGGATGGAGACGTCGTAGCTGAAAGAGAAGAAGACGGTTAACAGACTGAGAGAAGTGAGGTCACAGGGGGGTCGACGTCCAATAAGACAATGCACAGGTGTTTATCAGTGACGACTGGGGGAGGGGGGGGCATCTCAGTCTGGAAGCTTGTTGCTGTGAACAGTTGGTGTGTGTTTTACCCGTTGGTGTCCATCTCTCCTCCTCCCTCTTCGTCGTAGGTGACGAGCTGCTCGTGGATTTCTCCACTGTTCTTCATCCCGGCCAGAGAATCTTTCTGGTAACGTTTCCTCATCACAAACAGGATCACGATGACTGGAAGCAGGAAGAAGAAGAATGATTAAATATTTAAAAAGGAACAATAATGATAAATGTCATGGCAGCAAACATAACAGAACATTATAATAACAGTGAGGAGCTGCAGTGACAGAAATGTAAAGATGGAAAACACAAAATCCTCCCAGTCTCATCTGTGAAAGGAACTAAACAAACAAACAAACAGATTTATGATTAAATATTATTATTCAGCTCCTCTGGACAAACACAGATCTAAAAACATGAGGGAAAATGAGGCCAAAGAGAAACAGAACAAAACACAGATGCAGGAAACGAGTGGAGAAGGAAAGTGGAGCAGTAATAAGAAAACAGAGGGAGAGGATGAGGATGGTTTAAGGTGTCGGAGACAGTCGCCCCGGGCAACCAAACCATTAAATGAGAGAGAGAAGAAGAAGAAACAGGAAGAGAGATTGAGTAAATACAGGAGGGGGAGGGGGGAATGACAAGAAGACAAGGTGCGGGGGTGGGAGTGGGGGTTGGGGGGAGAAAGAAAGGAAAGAGAAGGGAAGGAAGGAGAGACCTGGTGGAAGACGAAGAAATAAACAACTGAGACAGAGAGAAAAAGGAGGGAAGAGGAAACCGAGGAGAGAGGAGGTCAGAGAGTAAAGACAAGGATTAGAAAAAAATGAAACCAATGCAATCTGTCTACATTCAAATATCATGACTGGGGAGGGTCAGAGGTCAAAGGTCAGCGAGGACAGGGCTCAAGCTTCACTGGAAACAAAGTGGTGAAAAGTGGCAAAAACAGTGAAAGATGCAGCCGGAGACAAACTGAGGAGAAGTGATGAGTACGGTGGCTGATGAGGACAAACAAGAAATGTGCTGCAACCCATGAGGCCTTTGACCTCTGACCTCTGACCAAACATGATTGAACATTGATTGAACATTGATCTGAACAAAGAGTTGACATGGCCTGGAGGCCTGGAGCTGGTTGCATGCAGTGTTTTTGTGTGTTTCTCATTCATGTTTTTGTTTTGGCTTCTGCAGCATGTTGCAGCTTGTTTGTCCCTCTTCAGCCACCGTAGACCTCAGAGACTCACATCTTCATCAAAAAATCTGTCTCGTTTTGTCCAAACGCAGGCGAGAAGGAAGCGCTGTGGTTTATGTCTTTGTGCAGGAATGAGGACAAGGAAGCGAAAGAAGAAGAAAAGTGGAGGAGAAGAGGACGAAGAGCGAGAGAAAGAAAGTCAGAAATCAGAGCTGAGGAAGTCGGAGAAGAGACGAAGGACACGTGTGACGTTAGACGAGGCCTCGAGCCTCAGTCCTGATATGAACCTCCCTCTCTCTCTCCCTCTCGCTCTCTCTGCGGACGAGCGGCATTAGCCATGCCTTTTAGTGGAGGGCGAGCGGGACTAATTTAAGTTTGCATGGGAAACCAACAGATTAATCTTTTACAACACATGCTCTGCAGTTTAATAAGCTCGGGAGATATCAGACTTAGAGGAACGAGAGAATATAGAGAGGAGAGAGAGAGAGAGAGAGAGAGAGAGAAAGATGGAGCTCCTTTTCTTTGTAGGGAACGACTGAGAAAAATGTCTCGTGGTGCGTTCACAGGCCCGACGACGGCTGGTGAGAAAATGTTCCTGTGAATGGGGGAAAGGCGGTAAATTGCTTTGGGCCCTGGCAGATAATGACAAGTGCATTAAATAGTTAATCTGGCCCATGTTGGGGGTGTTTGATAAAGAGACAGAGACAGAGACAGAGACGGAGAGAGAGAGAGAGACCCAGAGGGAAAGAGAAAGAAGAAGAAGAAGAGAGGGAGAAGGCTGGATGGTGGAGGAGTGTATTAATAGTTAATGGGTTGAGTGTTTGCTGGTGTTTGATAAGCAGACGGCACCTAAAGAGCTGATAAACTCCCTCATTACCACTCCCATTCTTCTGCTGCTGCTTTTTCCCACAATTCTCCTCTTCGACCTCTTTCTGTCTCGCTCCGTCGCTCTTGTCGTTTCACCGTCTTTCTGCCTTTTTCACCCCTCTCTCTCTCTCTCTCTCTCCACCTCCTCCCATATCTCCTTCTAGATAGAAGCTGTCACTCCGCCTCCGTCCCTCTTTATCTCCAACCTCTTCTTCTTCTTCTTCTCATCCCAGATCCCTCTTGTTTAGCCAACTATCTCCAGCGCGCCACTCATCCAACGACATGACAAGCGTCTCTTTTTCCCCCCAGAAAGAAGAAGAAGAAGAAGAAGAAGAAGAAGAAGAAGAAGAAGAAAAAGAGGGAGCAGAGAGCGAAGGTATCAAAGAGAATATTGAGCTCACAACTGCCGGCGTTATTTCCACATCCGCCGCTGCATTATTCATAAAACCAACAACACCAGGAGGAAAAGTTCCCCTGCAAAACACTGATCTTATTTATCGCAAAAAAGCCATGGCGAGTGAATCAGTGCACACGCCAGGATCACTCCTCACATCCATCACCACCACCGCCGCAGCCGCCGCCGACGCTGCTGCTGCATTCAAGAGCTGCAACACACTGTGGGGTTTTAGAAAAGTCTTTTGCACCTGTTTTGTTGTCAGATTTTATCATTGAGTGTTTGAGAACCTTCAGACAAACAGGAAGTGGAGCTCTTTTATTTTCCCACACGAGCAGAGCAGTTTGCTTCCTCCTGAGCAGTGTGTGTGCGGTGCACCGCGCCCTGTGGGCCACCGTAGGAAGGCAAAGGAGGACATGTTGAAGTGGGACTCACCCAGTATGGTGACGATGCAGAGCAGGATGGCGATCAGGGCGTGGACGCTCACCGACATCCTGCGAGCGCTCGCTCTGCAGACTCTGCGAAGTCGCGAGTCGTCACAGCGACACACCTGCAGGTGGTCGGAGCAATAACCGATCAATAAATCAATAAGTACAGAGGTGAAATGAACAGATTCATCACACAAACACAGTCTGGTACCAGATACCTGGATGTGTCTGTGTCTGAGCTCAGAGAACTACACGGCCTCTGAATCAGACACACTCTGATCTGACTGTGACATCAAACACAGGAGCCAATAGGAAGTGTCCAACAGAGTGATGTCACAGGTTCAGTTGTTTACGGAGAAGAAAAAACACTCTGAATCTAGATGTGTTGACTTTCTCCTCGATTTCTGTGAAGTTCACACACACACACACACACACACACACACTCACCTTGATGGGCACTGTGGTGATGCTGGACTGGACAGGCACCCCCCCGTCAGTGATGCGTATGTCCACCTTGTACTCTTTGGGGTCGTCGTAGTTGAACGGGCCTTGTTTCACCAGCAGGTCTGCAGAGTTATCTGGACAAACACACACACACACACAACATCAGAAACACACATCACTACAAACACTCACACACACACACACACCTCCTCGTCAGATGTACGTGAGTCATCAGCTCGATTCACTGGGGCACGGCTGATGTTCACCTGCAGCTGTTTACAACACGGCAGCAGCAGGTGAAACGAGACACGAGCTCCGACGTTACATGAGATCAGATCGTCAGTGATCAGCTGTCAGCTCCAGACCGGAGCCGATCAGGATGATTGATAAAGACAGAACCTTCAAACTGTGGACACGATGTTTCTGTTTCTGTTTCTGTGTTTCTGCTCTTCAGTCTCTGTGCAGCACGTTGGTGAACATTTATGTTTTAAAACACGTCTTTGTAAATAAAGTGGATTTGATCGAGAGCAAAGAGTTCAAATGCAGCAAAGACACAAGTCCACGGTTTTACTTTCTGTCCTTTGTTCTTTGGCCTTTATGCCTGACATCGTCTTCAGAAACGTCTGGAGGCGATGACGCAGATGCTCCGACTCACTTCCTGATCACTGATGAAAACATGAGAATAAATCAGGTTCTTTTGTTTGTCCTGCAGTTGTTGTTATTGTTGTACCTACATGTATCATCGATGATCAATCAACTCATCGATACATAACTAAGACTGAGTGTCACCAACCCTCTGCAGCTCAGACACAAGACAAACTACTTCCTGTTTACCTCGAGCTGGAGCATGCTCAGTGTCGAGCAGCGGCTCAGGTATGAGTGTGGCGTTCAAATGAACACAATGCGGTCGTTCGTCAGAGCTTCCTGCCGAGGTGACGGGACAATGATGGAGGAACTCTGCACAACACAAAGGCAGGAAAGAGCCGGATGGACCGCGACCTGCAGAGCCAGCGCGAACCTGAATGCAGCACGGCGACGCGCTCCGTCCCGTTAACTCTGCTCTGAGCGCTGACCTCACAGCTGCAGGACGAGTCGACCGCACTGACCACGACAGGTCACAGGTCTCACACTGGTGAGACGTTCAGGCGTCTCCTGGACAAATACGAAGATTTTTATCATGTGACCTTTTAATGAAAGGTCGACAAACACACACACACACACACGGATCAGGTTTCTATGGCGGCGCTGGTTTTCTGAGCGTCGATGACGAGACGACGTGTGAGTGGGAGGAACTGAATAAAAGATGAAAACAGCTTCTGTCCTCCGTCGTCTCATCCCTCATCTCGCCCTCGTCTCTCTGTCTCGTCTCAGTTTGAGATCATCTCTTTTCTTTTGTTCTCCTTCTTCTCATTACTCCCTCTCTCCTCCTCTTCTCCTTCTTCTCCCTCTCTTCATGTAGCAGCCTGGTCACTTAGACACAGGTCCTGTCACTTCACTCCGTGTGTGTGTGTGTGTGTGTGTGTGTGTGTGTGTGTGTGTGTGTGTGTGTGGACACCATAATGAAAGGATGGTTGCATGTTTTTTTTTTTTTTCCAAGTTTTAAAGAGCTCGTACTAAATATTTTAGGAGTCTTCACTTTACAGCTCTTGTTGCATGACACTGTGTGTGTGTGTGTGTGTGAGACTGTGTGTGTGTGTGTGTGACTGTGTGTGTGTGTGTGTGTGTGAGACTGTGTGTGAGACTGTGTGTGTGTGTGTGTGTGTGTGAGATGCTGTCAGATGATTTTTCTGGAGGCCACAGGAGAGAACAGAGGTTTACACTGACAACCAGCACTTATCAAACAACCACCCTCCTCCTCCTCCTCCTCCTCCTCCCTCTCTTCTCCTTCATTTCCTCTCCTCTTTTTTGTCTTCCCCTCTTCCTTCCCACTTCACCTCCTCTTCTTTTCCCTCTCCTCTTTCCACTTCCTCTCGCCTCCTTTTATCTTTTTCTTTTTCTTCCACCTCACCCTCATCTCGTCTTTCCTCTTGCTCTCCTCCATCCCCTCTTCCCACACTCCTCCTCCTTCCTCTCCTCTTTTCAGTCCTTCCCTCATCCCCCTCCTCTTTGGACGACCACTGTCCTTGTTTCCAATCTCTCATCTCTTCCTCTCACTTCTTCTCTTTCCTCAGCTTTCACTAAATCCTCTCCTTCATCCCTCGTCAGTCGTTTTTTCCCCCATCCCTCTCTTTGCTCTCCTTCATCCCTCCTCCTTTGTTTTGACACGGTCTCACTTTAACTTTACTAATCTCCATCTCTTCCTCCTACCTCCTTTCATCTTTTTCTTTTTCTCCCACCTCGGCCTCATCTCGTCTTTCCTCTTGCTCTCCTCCATCCCCCCGTCTTCCCTTCCTCTCCCTCTCCCTCTCTCCGTCTCCTCCACCCCTCCAGGCGTGAGAGAGGAGGAGGAAATGGACGGCCCCTCCCCCCTCTGTTTATCTTCCTCTCAATATGTTTCAGATTCCACTTGAATTAAACAGCATCTCTTCTGCACCTGAATCTTTCATGCGACCACCTCCGGCTTTCATCTATTCAGACTTTTAATATTTGACTAGAACAGTTGGAAACACTTTTCCTGGGGCTTTTCATCTATTATGAGTCTATGTGATGATCAAAAACGCTGGAAAACTGTTTTACTTTGTGCCGTTTTGTGTCCCGAGCTGAAGAAGAGGAAGGAAAAAAAAAAAAAAAAAAGCTTCGGAAAATCTGACGTAACGCGGCGCCAACCTCGACACCTAAATATCAACGTCTGGATCAAAGGAGACGTTTCACACCGCCGCCGTCGCCGCCGCCGTCGTCAGTGTCACAGTCTGTTTATCTGAGCTGACGTTTCTCCACTTCTACATTTACATCTACATTTTTCTGTCGACGTCGACGCTGCTTTGAATTTCAGAGAAAACGTCTGGAAGCAGAAAAGAAACTCTGAGCATCAGACTAAAACAAACAAAGTTCAGCTCCACACGGTCACATGCTTCCTGGAAGGGAGGGGACCTGATTGACAGCTACAGCAGCCAATAGAGTCGAATGAACCGGCTGTGGGATTAGACGGACTGCTCCACCTTCAGCTCCACCATCTATGAGGTCATAGATGATGACACAGAGGATGATGATGATGATATGGATGAAGAAGGCGTTTCTATATGTCTGAGTCGATAGCTGGAGGTAGCAGTGATGCTAGAGACACGGCGTCGACCCACAGTCGCAGGTCCAGCTGATTTTGATCTGCATCGATCTTTAATGTAAAAATATTGAAACAACAGTTTTCTGACATTATCAGTTTCCCATATTGTGTTTGATTATCATTATTATTATTGATATTATTGAAAGATGGCTGAAGTTTGTGTCTCAGTTTAACTCCCAGGAAAGATGACGGTGGAAGAGCCATAATGTTCTTCAGCTGTGGACAATGTGAACCCCGCAGAAATAAAACTCTGTTCAGTTTTATTGTGAAAGGCACCACAGCAGCAGCACTGTGTGTGTGTGTGTGTGTGTGACAGGATGAGTTCAGGACACACAGAGAGTCATCAGTGAGTCCACACTCGCTCTCCAGCCGCCGCTTCACTTTGAGATGTTAAAATAATTTCAGATTTCAGGCACAAAGCCGCCGAGTGCTTCAAATGCAGTTTCAGCTGTTGCATAGCAACAAGTGCCGGGGCCGTGGCCGGGGCTCAGCCTCCGAGCAGCGTTCGGAGGCAACAAGTAAGAAGGGAGGAAAAAAAGGAAAATATAAAATGAATGAATGAAGCACTCACTGCCGTGGTTTCTGATGGAGAAGTTGTGGCTCTCAGAGGCCAGACTGAAGGTGAAGGAGGCCGGCTGCTCGTCCACGTCGTCCGCCATCAGGAAGCCGATCACCTGAGGGAGTGAATGAAGTCATTAATATAATGTACGCAGCTTTAATGGTGTAATCGACTACAGTTACTACAATATCAAATGTGCAATGAGCAGAAAACAGCTGTTGTAAAAAATACCAAAATAAAATCGACTTTTACTCTGAAAACAGGAAGTTCTCTGGAAATCTAATGAATTTAAACAAAAAATGTTTTTCTCTCTGACTTTTACTTTGAAAATCTTTAACGTCTCTTTAAAGGCCATTTTGTTTTGCAGCAGAAGTCAAAACACACATTACTACAACCCATCGAGCTCATTTATCGATCTGATTGATCTGATTGATCTGATTGATCTGGTCCTGATTCTGGTGAGTTTCTACTGATCTGAGCAGCTTTTTCTTTTACTTTAACTTCTCTTACTTAGACTTTATGTATTAAGTGTTTGATGATGAAGCTCTGAACTGGTATGAGGAGCCTTTCGTGTGTGTGTGTGTGTGTGTGTGTGTGTGTATGTGCTAGTTGACGTGTCAGAGCTCAGCTTTGTTCAGACTTTGAGTTGTTTGCTCCACATCAACACGTCTCTGATTTAAATGACATCAACCTGATCTTCACACCTTCAACCTCCACCTGCTGCAAACTGAAAGTACTTCCTGCTGCAGGTGAAGGAGGAAACACACACACACACACACACACACACACTAACACCTCGTGCTTGCATGTGAATAAAAATAAAGTTTTCTGTTTTTTTTTTTCTCACCGTATTTGCGGCGTCGTTCTCACAGACAAAGATGTCGTCAGCCACCAGCGTGGGCTGGTTGTCGTTCGTGTCCTGGACGACGATGGTCACTTGGACAAACGCGTCCAGACCTGCAGAGACGAGACGATCGATCAGAATAATTATAGATTTATTCCATATTGGACTCATCCTGTCAGAGACCTGTCAGTCAACACTTTGCCTTGGTTATTGTGACGTATACAAGCTGAGAAACAGTTATAGACTCAAAGTATTTCTATTTATGAGCTGGTTTTTGTTGTTTTTGTCACATTAAAGCAGCTTTTACATTTACTCTGCGTCACTGATCTGCTCTTTTTAAACGTTCATCTTTAGATAAGACGTGTCGTTTTTCTTCCTCTGAGGTTTTGAAACTATCTTTAGTACAGTACATGGACTGTATATCCAGACCTTGTGCAGCTCAGGGACCATTGTGTTCCTTAAAACACGGTGACAAGCCTCGAAAATAGATCTTTGGGTTTCATTCAGTGCACGTCTAAAAATACAAGAGTTTGGTTTGGAAGCTGCGAGTGAACAAAGAGACACTAATGTGATTTTCCTGCTCGCCCTCCTCCCCCCTCCTCCCCCCTCCCTCCATCCCGTGTGGGTCGACCAGGTGTTTTTTGGCAACGTGTTAAATCTATAAAAATCCCTGTTAATGTGTTTCACTCTCGTCCCTCAATAAATCCAGAGGAGCTGCTCCTCAGCTCGCTCCCTGTGTGCACATCAAGCACATGGTTCTCATTTTTCATCTGAGCATCTATTGTTTAAAGGAAACAGGATTAATAAGCCCATGCAGTGTGTGTGTGTGTGTGTGTGTGTGTGTGTGTACACCACGTACCACTTGGCTCCTCCTGCGCCTTAACCTGAAACATGTGTGTGGGCTTCAGCTCCCTGTCCAAATGTCCCAGGGTGGAGAGCTGACCGGTCACAGGGTGGATGGTGATTGGACAGTCTTTGTCCAAGATGGAGTAACTATGGCAACAGAGAGGGGTCAGTCAGTGTGAGTCACTGTGCTCAGTTACAAACACTCACAGTTTGGAGTGTAAGATTAGCTGCAGTCAGAGTTTAGTAAAACTGGGTCTGAGATGAGTTGATCACTCGTTCAGTTTCCTCTGTGAACACGTATCATGATAAAAATATAAAACTCATGTTTTTTCATGTTTCAGTCGATTCATCTCAAAATAAATTGAATTTTTCAGCTGGTGGTTTAAGTCGACCAGAGGTCAAAGGTTAAACAGAATGAACTGTAAACCTGAGTTTAAAGAGACTTAGACTGAACATCCCTTCATGTAAACTGGTTTAGTGCAGCAGAGCTTCAGCTTCAGCTTCTGCCTCTGTGTTGTCGTGTTGTTGCACAGTTTCGTACCTGATGCTCTTGTTGGCGTTGTCCGGATCTCTGGCTGTGATTTTTCCAAAGTTGCGTTCGTTTTGTCCCTCCTTCACCTCGAAGGTGTAGAGGGGCCGGTCGAAGGCCGGCGGCTCGTCCACGTCCTCCACTCTGATGATCACCTGTTGGTGTCAGTGGACAGTAGGTTAAACCTCATTGTTTCTGGAGCTACGTCTCAGTCAAACTCTACGGTGGCCCTGAGGGCCCAGTGCAGCATTACACACATGGAGACACACAGACGTGCAACAACGACACAACATTAAGTGTTTCCAGGGGGACACTAAAAAAGTGATGGACCTGCTGGGACGCTGGCATGCAGCACTTTTTAGCGTCCCCCTGGAAACACTTGTGTGTGTGTGTGTGTGTGTGTGTGAGATCTACCTTGGACTTGTTAACAGCAGTTCTTGAGTTCTCCGCTGGATAATCCGTCTTTTCCTGCACTTCGATGGTGAAGCTGTAAGTTGTTTCAGCCTCGTAGTTCAGAGGCTGTGAAAAAAAAAACAGTCATAGATGAGCTCTGATTGGTTCACAGACAACCAATCACAACCTCCTCTCATACTTAAGTACAGATTTACATTTACATCATGTGCAGTGGCAGTGAGCATGGTTCCTGAAGGGAAGAAATGAAGTTTGGCTGCACAAGATGATTTTAGGCTCAAGTTTTTACTTGAATTACGATTATTGATCCAAATGATCAGGATTATTTCACTGTTTCCAATCAAGTTGTCTCAGAAGGTGCCTTCGTCATTGCCTAAACACGAGCTGCTCACTTGCTTGTGTTATTTTAAACGTTTCATTGGTCTTAAACTTCCTCCGACGACTTCTCGCTCTCGTTAACATCAGCTCATGTTCACACCGTCCATGTCTGATGCTGCGGCGCTTTATTTACACCACTTGCTCCTGCACCTTCCCTCATTAACAAATGTTTTTAATGTCTCACTGCGACCTCTGTTAACTCTCAGCGCCGCCTGTTCTCTGCAGGTAAAATCTGTGCTTTTTACACGGCTCCTCCCTCCCAGTGGAGCGCCGTGCATTTTGCACTTCACATCCTCGGTGCGTTCACACCTGCGTGTTCTCGCTCAGGAGAAGCTGCTGACGGGTTAGGTGTGAAAGGTGTGAAAAGGCTCTGAATGTCACGACGACCCGAGTCTGGATTTAAGAGAGCAGAAGTAGAAAGGCCTCCATGGTGAACGTGTTAGCTTAGCATGGAAACACCTCGCTCAAACGTCTGAGACTTGTGTCACTGTGTTTATCGGTGGAGGAGGGGCTGAAGTTTCTGAGAGACCTTTTTCGTGTTTGTGACATCAGAGGTGTCAAACATACAGCGCCAGTAAAACAACAGCTTAATAACCTATAGATAACAAGAATTATAACATTATTAAGATGTTTACAGTTAATAAAACAAAACATTATGAAGAGCCTCTTCTGTCTTCTATGTGATTTTCACACGCGGGCTGGACTGGACCCTCTGCTGGACCCGCTTCAGCCCGAGGGCCGCACAGGACAAATGTGGTGGTTTTCTGACATAAAACTTTTTATTTAGGTGTTACAGCAGTATATAAAGAAAACTGAGATATAAAAAGACGACACTGGACAATTAAAAGATAGAATAAAAGAATATATATATATATACACATATACAGAGTGTTGGCTGCTGAGTGAAGACTCTGCAGTAAAATGTTTCTTTACCACCTTCTCATCTCATAAAACTAGATGTGGATGAAACAGCGTTGTGCTTTGTTGCAGCTCAGGTGGAGGAATCCGAACTTCTGCAGGCTTCACTCTACTTCCTCTACTTTATTCTTTCATGTCGGCGCTTACTGTCACGCTCCTGCTGGGATTATGGTTTCCCCTGCCTGTGTATTAGAAATAGCCGCGGTGGTGAGCTGCATGTTTTTTTCCTCCTGGTTGGACTGTTTTATCTGTGAATGGGCCACTACAGGTAGACGGCACAGGAATATTCTGCTAACTGGATTATTCACGGCAAAAACACGGATACTCAGACACAGGGCATCAAAGGCATGTGTAAACAGCTTAAGCAGGAATAAGACCTCAGCCGCGGTGTGGCCGATAGCCGGCTTTATTCACCGTGCGCGTCATGTAAACACGGCGTGGTGAGGACGACGAGAGTGGAGGAGGAAGATTGCGCTGCGATTCGATACCAGGTCAGCGTGGGTACAAGCCATTACAGAGCTGGTTTCATTACAGGAATCCTCCCCAGCTCTCTGACGGCCTAAATACTTTATCATGAAGAGCAACAAACCTGCTGAAATTACTACAACTGCCAATATCTTCCCCGACCAGGAGCCTCCTGCTGCTGCTGCTGCTGCTGCTGCTAAAAATCTCACACTGGACGCTGTAAATGTTTATTTTCTGACGTGAGTCGCAGCCACGCACAGGCAGCGAGGAAAAAAAAACACCTTTGAAAATGTGACTCCATTAGAAGTGACATTTACCCATAATCCCTCTGCTATTTCACTACTGGATATTTATAAATCTTGGCTCGTGAACGTGAGGTTTGCACCAGTTTTTTGTTGTGTTTTGTTTTTGTTTTAAGGGAAAGTGCATGAACCACCTTCAGTTAATGTTGCATGTTGTCAAGCATCTCACTCTGAAACTGAACGCAGCCAACACAGCGGCTGTTTAAATCCCGCCCCCGTGACTTCCACGGCTGACCACAGGACTCACCTTCTTGAGGATGAGCTTCCCGTCTTTGTTGTCGTCCAGCACGACATCAAACATCTGGCGGTATTTCTCCGGGATGATGAACTTGGGCTGTTTGTTCTGGATCTCATCTCTGTCCTCCACTTGCAGAGTGCCCACCTCCTCGTTCACCTCGAGGTCCTCTCTGACCTGCAGCTCGTACGTGTCTGCAGAGAGACGTGAAAGTTTCAGAGTAAATCAACCGAAAGCGATCTGAAGTGTTTTCATGTCACTGTGGCTCTGCGGCTTCTCACTCTGAGCGAAAGACGCCAGGTTGTCGTTCACATCTGTGATGCTGATGGTGACGGAGGCGGTGGCCTTGCTGCCGGTGGGCAGGTCTCCCATGTCTTGAGCTTGAACCACCACCACATAATATTCCTGGGTTTCCCGGTCCAGCACGCCGTTCCTGTAGGTGATCGCACCTGAGACAGGGAGACAGGTAAGAGATCAGCCCTGTCTCACGTCCTGAGTGAAAACAGCTCATCTCCAGCTCGCTGTAAATGAAGGAGGACGAGCGAGGATGCAGAACTCACCTGATTTGGTGTCGATTCCAAAGATGACGGTCTCGCCCTCCGGCCTCAGAGAGTACCTGAGGTCTGCGTACGGAGTGGTGGGGTCGTCGGCGTCGGTCGCCTTCACCTCTAGCACTGTAGTTGCTGGAATCCAAATCCAACACTCATTACAATCTGACTTTACCTCAACACTGGTTCTCCTTCAATAAGCTGCGTCTCAGGTAAGAAAACAATCAGACACTATGTTCTTTTGACCTGATTCTCTGCCTTCGACCAGTTATTATCACATAATAGTTTTCTTGATGGTATCTGAAGCGATTTCTAGCTCCTCACTCACCTATGGGCGACCTCTCCATGATGTGTCCGCTGTATACCTGGGGGAAGACGGGCAGGTGGTCGTTGATGTCGTTCACCTGGACGACGAACTCCCCGGCGTCCTCGATCAGCACGTTGCCGTCGTACATCTTGGCCGTCATGTGGTACGAGCTCTTGGTTTCCCGGTCCACTCTCTTGGTGACGAGCACGTCTCCCTGGTCGTTGACGATGAAGATGTCGTTCGCCCCTTCGCCCTCTATCTTGAACTTCTTCATGTTCGCCGGTCTGTTGGACTTCAGCTGTGAGAGAGGACGACTGATCTGAGGATCTGCTTAAAAATCACTCACACATTCACTGAGGAGTCGTTATCAACAAGTTGCTGCCCCAGATTCTGCTCCCGCCACAGGATCAAACTGAATGGAAGCGACAGAAATACCCTTTTCCTCCAGACGGCCGGGGCAAGATTATCAAACGCTTTAAGACTAAACTGCAGCAGCTCGGGAAGTGGAGCAGAATCCTAACGAGGATCCCACAGGCAGGTCAAAAGCGTGGCGTTCACTTACTTGACCGATCTTCAACGGGACGGGAAAGTCTACTTCCTCCAGCACGAAGAACGAGTTCCAGATCCAGTCTCTCTTCTGCCTGGACAGGACGGGATGCGACTCCTTCCTCACGATGTCGGCGGCGCCTCCGTGTTCAGCCTGCGCCTGAACCACCGCCGTCGAGGCTGCGAGCAGAGCAACGGAGAAGGAAAAGGCCGCGAGCCCCGAGGTCCAGTGCTGGAGCCGAGCCATCGTCTGAGGAAGAGGGGAGGAAATTAGAGAGAAGAGGGGGAGCAGGAAGGAAGAGAGAGAGAGAGGAGATCACATTAAAACCCAGTTATCAGCCGCGGACAGACGGCGACACTGTGCCAGGGTGAGACTCAGAGTGAAGGCCAAGGACTCGCCGCCGGCCCCTCGCCGCCCAGCTCCGGCTCTATCGTTTAACACCAGGGCTCTTAAAACCTTTTCAGCCAGGGACCCCAATGAAACATTTAGCCACCCCCACCCCCCCCATCATCATCATGGGACCCCAAAAGGCTGAGAGCGTATCACTGCTGTGGTCGTATGGGGATCTATTAAACATAGGCCTGTGACCCATTTTTTAGGTCCTGACCCAGCGGAGTCGCCGAACAGAGACGGAGCGAGGAGCTGACATTAAAACCAGCGAGGATGTCCGTCTTTATCAGACTGCAGAAAGGCCACTTCTCTGGACGGGGACCGTTTGACATTTGGAAGTTTCTGATCGGTGTTTTTGCTTTAATGCAGCACATCAAATTGAAGAGGGGGGGTGTAGAGTGGGGGGGGGGGGCAGAGCGAGAGCTTTTTGATTCAGATCCAGGATAATGAGAGAAGAGAAGGTTTTAAAGTCAAACACGATCACACGCCGACAAGATGATGATGATGATGATGATGATGAGGATTCATTTGCACAACAAGGACACACGATCTGCAGGGAGACAAACTGAACCTGGATCAGTTTGGAATCAATAAACCAACACATGATGGAGGATGTGACTGAAACTGAAGATGAGCTACTTAAAGCGTGTGTACGGTGGCCCTGAAGGTCAACTGGATGCAACTTTGACATAAAACTTGGAGACAAAACAAAACAAGTTCATTCGTCACTCTTTGGTGTCCAACGTTGGTTTCTTTGCATTTCTGTGTCTGGTTCCTTCAGCTGCAGTGTGTTGACCTCTCAGGGCCACCGTAGCCCCCTCACCTCTACTTTTACACTCTCAGCTGGATTTTAGAGAAAAGGAACTAAAGCTTTTAACAATTTGACGACGGAGCCGAAGGAAAAGTTCACTAAGACCACGACAGACAGCAGGCGTCATTTAGAAAGATGCTGAGTCCAGGACTGATCCTCTGGGGCATGAATCATAGTAACAGAAGTAATAATGAGACTGAGGACACGTTTGCGATGTGATTTAGAAGCAGTGACACACGCCCTCTGTCCGTGGTGTGTTTGACTCGCTGTAACCCTGTGAAACTGAATCCAAACCAATCGGACGACAGCTTTTAGAGCAGAGAAGAAGAAGGACTGCTCCATTTATTTAAAACCCCAGCTGACTTCAAAGGCTGTGTCATGTGACCGGGCTCCTCACCACCTCAGGAGTATCATATTAACGTGAATCACTCATCGCTCGCTTCGCTGTTCGACTCACAAACATTCAAACCGTCCCGAACAAACCTGCTCCACTTCCTTTGTTTTTTTTTTTTGCCAAACTTGATCTGATTCATGGTTTTCGATCGATCGATCACCAGTTGGACGACGTTTCACTGTCTTGCATCAGCCAAAAATAAAAAACGTCCACAAACACCAGCGGCCCTGCCTGTCTGCCCCCCTCCCACCCCCCCTCCGACCCCCCCTCCTCCCACCGGCTCTATCTAATAAAGCAGAAATGCCAGGGAAATAATCTTCAAAACATTTTAGACTCTGTGTGCCGTGCGCTCTGCGCTCTGCTCCCACCGGACAGATTAGAGCGTCTTATTGTCTTGCAGCCATTAGCAGCAGGGAGGGAGAAAGAGAGAGAGATTATGATGAGGGGATTATCCCACCACAAAGTCTTCTCCCCCTCTAATGGCCTAATCTCGTATTGTGTTGACCTCCTGTGACCTCTTCACACGGCTCCACACACAAATCAGCTCAAACAAAGACTTGACACTGGTTTCTGGGTCTTTGGGCTTCATGTCCCTTTTTTTTCTGTTTGTTTGTTTGTTTGTTTGGCTTCTGGAGTTTTTCCCTCCTCTGTGGCGTTTCGTCTTTGTCTCGTCTAAATTAATTAAAGGGAAGTGCATCGTTTGTTTTATGGTTGGACTGTGTGAGCGTCCACACATCCAGTGACTCTCTGCCCAGGAGCGGCTCATCCACACAAGGCAGGAAACTGATAAATCAACGTGTTGGTGAAGTTTTACTCCCAAAAACGTTTCATACTCACATGGTTTTCTATTTGCACGTCTTATGGAGCACGACATTATAACCCAACACTTACGTTTTAAGGTCAATTCACTTCATTCGTGTAAAAAAAAACAAACAAAAAAAAGATGAGTTTGGCTCCACGGTGTTTTATATTTAATAGAAATCAGTCGTCATTTGCAGAAAGTGAATAAATGAGCCTTTCATCTTATTTTCAAGCAGCTGGTGAAAGAAAAAAAACACATTTATGATGTAAAATCTACACAAACTCATTTGAAAACAGGACGGTTCATGGGTTTTCTCTCTCTCTCTCTCTCTCTTTCATTCTTGACGCGTGCTGTTTGAATGAAGGTTTTTAATGAGTTAATTGAATCCTGATGTTGAAGGACGTGTGAGTTCAGATAAAATTCATTCAGCTTTTTGTGCTGCTGATTTTTTTTTTATTATTTTCAGTGTCGATTTTTCAGAAAAACACCTCAATGTCAGCTGGTTATTGTGACTTGAACCCTTTTCTTTTGGCGTTTGATGGTCAATGAGTCCAATTAAAATGTAAAATCCAAGCTGCAGAGTGAAAATTAAAGTTATTTTGACTTGAGTCACATTTACATGGGAAGTGTCGCTCCATTGTAGAAACAGGGTTAAAGAGAAAAGAGGAAAACACACAGCACATCACATTATCACTTAATAAAGGAGATAATCCATGTGCTGGTGAAGTTCAGATAGCGTTCGTTCAGCTCTCACGCTGTTGACTCTTCATGTCAGACCATGTGACTTCTGTCCTGAGTGTGGTGAGTACGACTACAGCTCATCACCGGGACTCCGACTTCTCTCTCTTGAAGTTTAGAGGTCGATAAAAATCTCGTTAATGTTTTGAAGTGACGGTGACGCTGCTAACGAGAGGCAGAGTGGATCTGGTTTTTCCTGAGCTACTGCTGAGGAGCGATCAGACGTCCTGTCAGTTTCCTGCAGTGTCCTCCCGTCACCCTGCTCCGTCAGCTCGTATCCTTCCTCTCTACATGAGCTGCACAAACACAAAACTCACAGAGCTGCAGAAAAAAAGCTCCTGCTGACGACTTTCAGGAAAAAAGGAGCTCATCAGACAGAAGCTTCTAATCAATAATAAATAACCAATAAGTTTGTTTTGAAGAGACGTGATTGTGTTTTGTCCAATGAATGGTCCGATAAATGTGACTTTCAATAATCGATCGATAATCGATAATGATTTCATATGTTTCCATCAGCTTTTCATGATCAAACTCATCACTTTACTGTTTTCTATAAGATCTATGTGTAAATATTGATATAAAGACACTAATGTTAATGTATGAAACTGAAACTTCTAATAAGTTTCACTTTTAAACAAATGACTCAGTCCTGAGCTGGAGGGACACGTGGTGCCAGGAAACAATAATCAATAATAATTCATGTTAATCACTGGAGCTGATCCTGAGTCAGAGTCCAGTGAGACGTTTCCTCTCCGTCACAGATACAGTAACGTCTTACTCACACACAAACACTCGCACACAAACACTCGCAGACACAAACACTCGCAGACACAAACTTCCTCGTTGGTTCTCCAGAAAAGGGCATTTTTTAAACGCAGCGTTTCCTCCTGAGCGCCGCCGCCGCCTCGTTTTATCAGCAACAGGAAGAAACACACAATAACTCGTGGGGTCTGTTAATGAGGGCTCATCATTAGTGAGCGGACACACCCTTCCTGCTATTCACCCATGCTGCTGACTACACGTCTTCACTTCTTCTTCTGCATCGTCTATTTCTGTCTCTTCTTCCTCCTCTCTTCCCGTTCATCCTCTGTCACTTTCTCTACCTCCACCTAAAAGCAGATTTAGCAGCTTTTATAAGATAAACGCACTAAAGCACAAACTCTTACTTTACAGTCTGGAGCTGCAGCGGCTGACGTCTCTCTCTCTGCAGGAGATACGGTGTAAACTAACATCTGAGTCTGTGTTTGTTTCCATTAACACTGAAACAGTCAGGATCAGTGTTTTGGGATTTTTCGCTATCACACGCGCAGGATTATGCAAAAGTTATTTGCGACGTGGTTTTATTATCAAAGGCATCTTTCAGAGGTGTGAAGGAAATAAATAACATCCAGGAATATCTGTAATTACATCTGTACGTTGTCCTCCGGCGACACCGAGCAGCAGCAGCAGCAGCAGCAGCAGCAGGGACAGACAGACGCTCAGATACAGTTGTCATTCTGTGGGATGTTTGGTGAGTGGCAGACGAGTCTGACCTAGTTTCAATCACCCAACGGCTTCAACAGCACAGAGACAAGTCAACAAGACTTCATAATCCTGGCGCTACAGCTGAAGGGTCGCTGCGGTTCAGACACGAGTCCTGTGGTGAGTTCGGCGTTTGAGAGACGTCTCCACCTGTCAGTGTGTCCTCAGGAGAAGACACGAGGACGAGCATCAGCTCTGAACATTG
>MU270009.1:1828400-1955900 GCA_021432705.1 Caranx ignobilis | reverse complement strand
TGTGTCGTTGTACGTTCACAGTTCACTTCACGCTCTTTTCTCTACAAAACAGAACAACAGACAAAAACAAAAACAAAACAACCAGCAGGGTGCAAAACAAAAGCAGTGAAGAAGAGAGGCGCTCGCAGGAAACTGTGGAGGAAACGTTTTATAAGGAAGTTTTATGACGCGACACATTTGTTTGACGGTTTGAGTTTTTTGTGTGTGATGTGATTTTGTTTTTGTTTGTTTGTTTGTTTGTTTGAAAACTGCACAGGTGAGGAAATAAACAAAGAAATCCAATGAAGCGTTGCCGTGGTAACAAGAAGCCAGTGTTTACCTTTCTGTAGGAAACGGGACATGACAAGCGTGCTCCCCTGGTGTCAGAGTCACATGCTGTGTTCACCCTGTCACCGGCCCTGCTGACCTCCTGCACCATGCAGCCGGGGGGGGGCGGGGGGGCTAATGCACATCACACCACAACACTGAGGATATAAACAAAAAAACAATGATTTATAATGTCACAGTCCTTCTTCAGATTATCTTGAACTTTGTTTACATCCTCGTTTCCATCACGGTTACCATGGATACACAATCAACAGTGATGTGATGTATATATCTGCGTTTATCACTCACTCAATGCAGCAGATTATTGCTTATTGTTAATTTTTGAAAAGCATCTTAATCTTTATTTAACAGAGCAGTGACAGTGGTGTGTGTGTGTGTGTGTGTGTGTGTGTGTGTGTGTGTGCGTGTGTGTGTGTGTGGGAGAGAGAGAGTGAACAAGAGTAAACAAAACGTGTGTGTCCTCTTGTCGTCTGTCGTGTTGGAGAGTGACACTCGTCCCACAAACAAACAAACAGAAACGTCACACCGATGATGGAAGCTCTCCTGTTTCACGTCTCTTCTTCTTCTTCTTCTTCTTCTCCTCTGTGTCTCTCTGTCATTCTGTCTTTTCAAAATAAAATAATCCTAATAAAAAATAAATAAAGTCCTCGTGCTCTTGGCCTAGTTTTTTTTTTTTCTAAAAGAGACACTTTGGCACTAAAAATTGCACAATCCCTTGCTCCACTGATGACATGTGAGGAAAAACGAATGACACCCCCCCCCCCCAACACACACACACACACCCCCGCTGGTTTGACTGGAAGACAACCGCCAGGAGACGAACGTCAAGAAGCGGAGGACTGACACAGAGAGACACACTAGTATCTAACATGGCAGAGCTACGTCTGCCTAAAGGATCCACTTTCATCTGCAACCACAACAAAGCTTTAGGAGACGACCTCACCACTAATCACCACGGCGACAGAGGCGGGGCACATTAAGTTGGGTCCCGCCCATAAAACAACATGACGGACAGGTTTAAAGCAGTTTAAACTATTCTTCTGATGTTTTGTTTTTTCCATCAGTGAGAGGAGCGTCACATCTGGCTACGGTGGCCCTGAGGGCTCAACACACAACGGGCTAATTCAGAAAACATCAGTTTGACAATGTGAGCTGCTAAAAAAAAAAAAACACATCTGAGTTTTCTCATAAATTGCAGCATGTTGACCCTTCAGGGCCACCGTACGAGTCTAATCTGAATATCAAACACAAATTTACTCCAAACAAGTGGGAGAAATAAAAAAGGCTCCACTTCCTGTTTCAGTCTTGTTGTTTTTCCTGAGCTGTGACTGGGTGTTTGTTTCTTCAGCACACAATAATTCAACACCATGAAACTATAAACTCAGCGTTTGTTTGATTTTAACGTCGGTGTTGTCGTCCTCTGTCGTCACTCACTCTCTGCCGCCGCCGCCACCATCACCGTGTCTCGTGCTGCAACAGTTGTGCCTGTTGTTGTTATCTGCCGGCACCAGGCCACCTGGACTTGTGTAATTAGCAGACCGCGGCGGTGTAACCTGACCTCCAGGGCGCCGAGCCTCACAGAACACAGACGTTTAATTAGACCTGCTGATTAAAGGAGCCCTGCACCATATGACCTCATATACAACATATACAACATACATCTAATATAATCACACGTTCCCTCCTTTATGTGATGACAAAAGTTATTGAACAAGAAAAGCTGCAGGTTTCCTCGTTTCCAGATCTTCTTCCTTTAGCTCGATTTTTAGCAGGGATCTCTGGGTCTTATCTGGTAAAGAGAGCGATTACAGGTCTGGAGGCAGAGATGAGTCGTTCTTGCTGCCATTTGACCAGCACTTGCATCATCAGGTGTAGGTTTTTTTTTTTTTTTTTTTTTTAACGCTGCCTACAAGATAGAGAGAATATTGACAAGTGCAGTGCAGAATAAAGGCATGTCATGATGTGACAAAGGCACAGAGACGAGGCCGGAGAACTGCGAGGAGAGGCGCCGAACCTCTCCGAGCGTCCTTGGTGAAACATTTGATCCGTTTGTGCAGCGCGTTGAAGGCAACGTGACCTTTGACCCCCTTGGAAGCGAAACCACCACCCTGCGAACTAACGAAAGACAAAAGTTAAACACGTTTATCCTGCAAATCAAAAGAGAAAAGCGGAAAATGTCTTTCTATTGGAGAAGGTAGAGATAAAAGATGAATAGACTCTGACGAGAGGCTCGGTGCGTAAAAAGGCTGTGGAAGTGATTTCACCTTGAAGCATGCGTTTCATCCAGAGTCTATAAATCAGTTAGAGACAGATTGCGGTGAAACACCAGAGGAGCATGAACACTGGCTCCATACAGGAACAACGATTCGACGGCTGTTACGGAGCGAGGCCGTCGCTCTGTGGATCCAGCGTGCAGCGCTCTCTCTCTCAGTCACAACTCATTAGTTGCGCCGCAACACATTTGTTTATCGCGCGGGCGCCACATAAAAGAAGAGGCCGTAGAGGAGCTGCATGTGTGTGTGTGTGTGTGTGTGTGTGTGTGTGAACGTCAGTCAGAGTTGTGTTGTTGCATCAGAAGAACCTGTTTTTCTCTTTCTAGCTTCACCTCGGCAGCTGTTTCACATCTGGGTCAAACACTGATGAGAGGCGGAGCAGGGACCTCCACACTGTACATGATATCAAACTGAACTGGGCCCAGTGTCATGTAGAAACACACCTGGTCACTGTGCATCCACTACCATGACACACAGGTTCATGTATCCATGCTCCATTTAAACGTGCAGGTACAGTGAGCAGGTGGCACCAGGTGGCGTCCCACCGCCCTTCACAAACACACCTGATAACTGATACCAATGTCAATATCCACGATGTCTGACAACTGCATGCTGGTCACGCACACGAGTCCAAACTGAGGTTTTTAATTTAAAATATTAATCCTCAGTTCAGAGTCAAACCTCTGGACGTGTCCGAGCCGTTTCCTCCTCATTATGAATCAGCCTCCTCTGATCCCAGGAGCTTCACAGAGTCCAAACATCTGGGAGGAACCCCCCCGTGCTCTTTAATTTCTGTACCACTTGGGAAATGGAAGCCAGCCAGTTGGAATAATTAGCTTCCGCTTTCCAAGTGCCGTACCTACACTTCCTCTGACGGCTGGCACCGATTCTGGCCAGACGTTACGCTTTGTCCTACATTACACTGAGGACGGTCGAAACTCAAAGACAAAGAGACAAGACAAGACGAGACAGGAGCGTCCTCCCTGGAGACTGAGAGGCATCAGAGGGTTCAGCCAGTTCTCAATAACCACATGTAATTATGTGACGAGGCTTCACGGCGACGAGGAGGATTATCAGAGGGAAAATGAAGGGAGGGAGGAAAGACTGTGGTCAGATCCAACGCAGGACACGGCTGCTTCCAGAGAACAAAGCACTGGGGGTCGACCGATACTGATTATTAGTAACCGAGGAAATCGATAACCAATATTTAGAATCTGTGACAAAAAGACCTTAAATTTGTGTAGAATAACACAAACTCATCACAAATCAGAGCCATAATCAGCTACAGCCTGACACGCGACACGAGTGGTGTCCTGCACAGACAGAGACAATGTTGCTCCAGAGTCCATCAGGGTCAACCACAGTGATGGTGCACAGGTGGAGGAGGTCTCCACCTCACTGCTGCTGAACAAACACCTCAACCAGCGGCTCAGAGCCGAGCGGCGCAGCAGCAGCAGCAGCAGCAGTAGAAGCAGCAGCAGCAGCAGCAGCAGCAGCAGCAGCAGCAGCAGCAGCAGTAAAAGCAGCAGTAGAAGCAGCAGCAGCAGCAGCAGCAGCAGCAGCAGCAGTAAAAGCAGCAGTAGAAGCAGCAGCAGCAGCAGCAGCAGCAGCAGCAGCAGCAGCAGTAACAGCAGCAGTAGAAGCAGCAGCAGCAGCAGCAGCAGCAGCAGCAGCAGCAGCAGCAGCAGCAGCAGTAACAGCAGCAGTAACAGCAGCAGCAGCAGCAGCAGCAGCAGCAGCAGCAGTAACAGCAGCAGCAGTAGAAGCAGCAGCAGCAGCAGCAGCAGCAGTAGAAGCAGCAGCAGCAGCAGCAGCAGCAGTAGCAGCAGCAGCAGCAGCAGCAGCAGCAGTAGAAGCAGCAGCAGCAGCAGCAGCAGCAGCAGCAGCAGCAGCAGTAACAGCAGCAGTAGAAGCAGCAGCAGCAGCAGCAGCAGCAGCAGCAGCAGTAAAAGCAGCAGCAGCAGCAGTAACAGCAGCAGTAGAAGCAGCAGCAGCAGCAGCAGCAGCAGTAGCAGCAGCAGCAGTAGCAGCAGCAGCAGTAACAGCAGCAGTAGAAGCAGCAGCAGCAGCAGCAGCAGCAGTAGCAGCAGCAGCAGCAGCAGCAGCAGCAGCAGTAGAAGCGCAGCAGTAGCAGCAGCAGCAGTAACAGCAGCAGTAGAAGCAGCAGCAGCAGCAGCAGCAGCAGTAGCAGCAGCAGCAGCAGCAGCAGCAGCAGCAGTAGCAGCAGCAGCAGTAGCAGCAGCAGCAGTAACAGCAGCAGTAGAAGCAGCAGCAGTAGCAGTAACAGCAGCAGCAGTAACAGCAGCAGTAGCAGCAGCAGCAGTAGCAGCAGCAGCAGTAACAGCAGCAGTAGAAGCAGCAGCAGCAGTAGCAGCAGCAGCAGTAGCAGCAGCAGTAGCAGCAGCAGCAGCAGTAGCAGCAGCAGCAGTAGCAGCAGCAGCAGTAACAGCAGCAGTAGAAGCAGCAGCAGCAGCAGCAGCAGCAGCAGCAGCAGCAGCAGCAGCAGTAACAGCAGCAGCAGCAGCAGCAGCAGTAGAAGCAGCAGCAGCAGCAGCAGCAGCAGTAGCAGCAGCAGCAGCAGCAGCAGCAGCAGTAACAGCAGCAGTAACAGCAGCAGCAGCAGCAGCAGTAGAAGCAGCAGCAGCAGCAGCAGCAGCAGTAGCAGCAGCAGAAGCAGCAGCAGCAGAAGCAGCAGCAGCAGCAGCAGCAGCAGCAGCAGCAGTAACAGCAGCAGCAGTACAGCAGCAGCAGCAGCAGCAGCAGTAGAAGCAGCAGCAGCAGCAGCAGCAGCAGTAGCAGCAGCAGCAGCAGCAGCAGTAGTAACAGCAGCAGCAGCAGCAGCAGTAGAAGCAGCAGCAGCAGCAGCAGCAGCAGTAGCAGCAGTAGAAGCAGCAGCAGTAGAAGCAGCAGCAGCAGCAGCAGTAGAAGCAGCAGCAGCAGCAGCAGCAGCAGCAGCAGCAGCAGTAGAAGCAGCAGCAGCAGCAGCAGCAGCAGCAGCAGCAGCAGCAGCAGCAGCAGTAGCAGCAGCAGAAGCAGCAGCAGCAGAAGCAGCAGCAGCAGCAGCAGTAGAAGCAGCAGCAGCAGCAGTAGAAGCAGCAGCAGCAGCAGCAGTAGAAGCAGCAGCAGCAGCTGCAGATCTATTATTCAGAGTGTTTGTCTGTGTCTGAAAACTACAACCATCCAGCTTCTTGTCACCCCACACACACACACACACACACACACACAGTCGGCCTGCTCCACCTGGAGGTACTGTAGCAGCTCTGACACACCCAAACCCATTATGTATATATGCAACAGTAAATAATATCACAGGTGACATATATATGTGTGTATAGTGACATCACATCACTCCTGACATATGTGTCACATGTCATTTCTGATGGATGATGAATCACCTCTGACTGGGAACATGTCACTGCTGTTACTGACTGTGAACGCAGCCTGTTTCTTCTGCTGGTGGCTGCTCCGACACAGTCGCTGCTGTTTTGTATTCTGTCGACTGCATGGTGTTTAAACTTGAAGTCAAAATGTTGACGTATTCGGAGCAGCGGCGCCGTTTCTCTGCGGAAACGAAACAAAGAGAGTGAGAAATGCTCCCGTGACCTCGGTTAGAAAAACGTCGTTTCAATTCTACCGGCTTGAATTGTTACGGAACAAAGATGAGCAGAGATGGGACATTAACCCCTACTCTGTGTGTGTGTGTGTGTGTGTGTGTGTGAGTTTGTTGTGTAAATAGACAAAGATCCTGAGGACAAATGATGAGGAGATGATATCTTGTGAAGTGTGCCCTTTAAAAATAGCAGGGTCGCTGTCAACATTACTCTGGATGAGCTTTCTGTTTGTTTGAGTGTGAGTGTGTGTGTGTGTGTGTGTGTGTGCCACCATGATCTATGTGTGCATTATTGTGTGTGTGCATCTATGAGAGCACTGTATTTGTCTGAGCTTTGTGTGTGTGTGTGTGTGTAGACAAGCAACAGCTATTAGGAGCTGTCATCATGCATGACTGAGCTCTACATGCCCTATGAGTGTGTGTGTGTGTGTGTGTGTGTGTGTGTGTGTCTACAGAGAGGTATGAGGTGCATTTAACTAGAGCTCCTGTGACTGATGTACATGGTAATGTGAAATACTGCCTCAGGGCGACACAGAGGGGGAGAGAGAGAGAGAGAGATGGAGGGAGGAGGAGGAGGAGGAGGAGGAGGAGGAGACAAAGAAGCAGCATTGAACAAATAACATGAACATTCATATTTATTATAACATATCAGACGTCATGGTGCTCACCTGTGGCTGTCGTCAGGTGAGCAGCTGGAGAACGTGTCAGGTCAGTGTTACTGGTTTTCATCGCTGTGATCAGCTGCTGCACAGAGGAAAGGAAACACTGGACGTCACGGCAGGGAGGAAACTGAAAATGCAAAATATGGGAGGTCAAAGGTGCTGGCATGATGAGAGGACGGTGGCCCTGAAGGCTCAGACACACAGCATCTTAAAACACAGGCAGGTACTGACAGTGTCTTCACACACACACACACACACACATACGTGTGTCCCTGTTTGTAATGAATTGCAAATTGATCACTTTTTTTTCTAAATGGGGTCAAGAGATGTTTTTTCTAGTGATTTTTCTGCCTATGAGTCAGGGGTCAAAGGTCAGTGTAACAGAGAGTGTGTTAATGGCACGTTCAAGAAAACACAGCTTCACTCTGTTGGTCACTTTTTCTTCCTGTGAAGAACTTTAACTCTGTTCAGACAAGTGTTTTATAAATGAAGTTTATCAGTGTTGTGTCTGTAACGTCACATCTTCTTCCCCAGGACCTACAGAGACACACGTATGTGTCTGTGCTCAGTAAACGCTCTGCTGGTCCTGAAGGCAACACGATCTGTGTGTCGCTGAGCTGCTCCAGTCTGAACCGACTCCAGCTGAAAGCTCCGGCTCTGTTTGTCACTGCAGCTTCACAGAGGAGGAGCTGTAGGTGGAGATCATGTCAGGGTAATGTGGAGGTGAAGAAGGAGGGAGGGAGGGAGGGAGGGAGGAGGAGGAGGGAGGGGCTGGAGGGTGGAGGTAACACACACACACACAGAGGATTTATATGCAACGCCTCCATTAAATCTCCAGATAACAACCTACAAATTTCTCCCAAACGGACTCTCCTCCCTGCTGCCTTGTCTTGTTACACCCCCCCCCCCCCCCCCCAAACCCTCCCACCCTCCCTCGTCTCACCCACCTGTCTGTCTCTTATTGCTCCTGTCTTTCATCACTCCCTTTGCTCTGTGGCCGAAACCTATCAGAGGTTGAATCAATGACGAGACGTCTGAGGGTGTCTCTGTCTTTGGGTGTGTGTATGCGTGTGTGTGTGTATGTGTGTGTGCATCTTAGACATGGTGAGAGAAGATGTGTGCACGCCTTTGAAATATGTGTGTGTGTGTGTGTGTGTTTCTTCCTCATTATGGAGAGATTTTTTGGATTGTGTGGTTTAATGTCCTCTGCCTTTGCTCTCAGCTCAGAATTTCATATTCAACAGTGTGAAAAAAACACATTTACCACTGTGTGTGTGTGTGTGTGTGTGTGTGTGTGTGTTTTGAGGGAGCTAACCAGTGGATGCTTAATAATGCAGCGTTGTGCCGAATGCCTCTCCTCCCCAACAACATCCTGATTAGTGATTCGGGGTTTGAAAATGTTAATGCTTTTAACACAGTCACTGCTCATCGGCATCAAACGGGAGGAAACGGCAGCAGAGGATGGAGCGGCTCTCACACACACACACACACACACACAGACGTGCACGGAAACATAGGAAGTGACATGTACATGCCAACATATAAGGCAGCTGGTCGAGGAGGAGGAGGAGGAGGAGGAGGAGGAGGAGGAGGAGGAGGAGGAGGAGGAGGAGGAGGAGGGAGCTTTTGATCTTTCTGTTACTGTACATTGAAGTGGTGTCTCTTCTCTTTTCCATCTAGTTAGCTACGTAGCTATGTAGCTAACTAGCTACCCAGCTTGTCAATGTATGTTGTTGATGTTAAAGATGCTTTAAATGACACACAGGGTCAAGTACACGTCATATTTTAACAGCTGCCTAAGAAATGAATGTTTGAACTCCCCAGGGCCGAGGACAGAAACAAACCAGGGGCAAAAATGAACTTGAGTCAAAGAGATGGACGGCCGCCATCTTGGATTCTTGGAGTTTTTTCCCCCTCCATCACCTCGGATCCAGATGGAGACGCCAGTCGACGGAGGCGCTGGTTCACAGCGACTCTATCTGTGTATTGTTTCAGTCAAACGTACAGATGTGTAGAGAATGAAAACAAGCTGTCAGGCGGCGGCACTTGAACGTCTCACGGCTGCAGCAGTTTAGCTCCACACTTTGTTTACAGGAGCGACGCTCGACTTCTGACACGAGGCAATAGAAAACCAGCTCACACTGCAGCAGCAGCATTAAAATGCAGAACCATGAAAACCACCGAGCGTTTCATTTTCATTCCTGCTCCTCGTTTGATTTTTTTTTTTTTTTTTTTTTTTTGGGGCAGCGCTCGGCAAACAAGGTGAAAAAGAAATGAGCTCCCGATTTGAGGAAAAAAAAGAAAAAGAGAAAGAGAAAGAGGAGTGACAGAGAAAAAGACTTTATCTTTTCAAATGACTGAATTCAAATGAACTCACAGTGCAACGGTTTAAACGGCCTCAGGCAGAGAGCGAGAAATAAACACGCTGCGCACTCGTCCTTTTGTTATTCCCCTCTGTCTTCTGTTTGCATACAGGAGTGTGTGTGTGTGTGTGTGTGTTTTGGATATTTCCTTTCACCATTTTTAAAAGTCACAATAAACATCTATAGTCTATACCGTGCATGTGTGTGTGTTGGCAGTGTATGGCGCTGTGGGCGTGGCCTCAGGTCCCTGCTGCTGCTGCTGTCTGCTGGGCTGGTTACTGTGGTTACGGTGTTGATGGGTCGACCCACTAATGTAAATGATTTTGGTTTTTTTTGGGTTTTTTTTTTTCATTTCCAAGGTCGTGGCGGCGTGTGATTTTCTCTGACACCCGGGCCGTGCAGCTGTGATACAGGGAGCATCAAGGTTAAACTGTTTTGATGTTTTCTGTAGGTGATCTCTCTCTCTCTCTCTCTCTCTCTCTCTCCCTCTCTCTCTCTCTCTCTCTCTCTCTCTCTCTCTCTCTGTGATGATGATGCAACCTCTCCTCACTCCTTGCCAAACCGTGCTAACTAGTGCCCAGACTCCAGGACCGGCTCCGGCGTGTGCCATGTCTTGTTTTGCGGTTTTTGTTGCCTTCCTGCCTTTATTGCCCACCACCAGCCCACACACACCCCCCCCACACACATACCCCCCCCTTGCATGAGATTCGTATGCCCTCCCTAGAAGCACACCACCACTGACTGGAGTTGTTTATCACGAAAACGCTCGAAAACGAACGTCAACTCGGCGAAACCTGCAGCTACGGCTGTTGTGTGGAGACGAATGAGAGTAATTACACAGACTGACAGACACAAACACACACGCAGGGAGAGGAGGAAAACACGCAGCCTGCATGAGATGCAACAGTGCGATCACACACACAAACACACACACACACACACAAACACACACAGCTCTTTTTCTTAATAAACAGACTGAGGCGATGCTTTCATGTTTCTCTCCGTTTACTACACCACCGAGCTGTTAATTGTCTTTCTCCTCCACCTCTCTCTCTCTTTACTTTATCTTTCTTCACCTCTTTCTTGCAATCTCTCATTTCCTCCAACTCTTCTTTCCTCCCTCTCTCTCCCTCTCTCTCTCTTTCCCCCTTTGCCCTCTTTTCCTCACTCTCTGGTTCAATGATTGGAGACTTCAAATTGCCACTGCATTTCATCATAAAGCCCCACACTCTGCTCTTACTGCCCCTGTTGCCTCCTGCCAAACATGCAAAGATATGCAAGCACACACAAGCTCATTGTATCATGCCACTGGACCAGAGCCCATGATCTCAGACAACTGTCAACAAACATCCATGTTGTCACAGAGGAGGAGGCAGCGGGAGGACAAACACATCGGAAGGAAATCTGGAAGTTTCTTGTTTGCAAAGAGAAAAATAAATAAATAAATAAATAACTAAATAAAACCACTGAAGCATCTGATGGTGAGAAATCAACAGCAGCTCACGGAGCAGAGGAGGCAGATCAGAATGGCTGGAGCACAACATGCAAAACAGGCAGCTGGTGTGTTTGCTGCTCGGTGCGATGCTCTCCCTCTGGCTGCACCCTGCACACACACACACACACACACACACACACACACACACACACACAAGCCAACTGACATGCAGGTGTAATCACCAAATACTCCTGGATTCATGCAGAGAACCACCAGGGTCTCGTGGTCAAATGAACACCGGGCGTCGATAACTCAGTGGATGAAACGTGAAAACGCAGAGTTACAATGATCATTTTTCATTTTCCCTGCAGTTTGAAAAACACGTCCAAACCACACGCCACACGCCTGATGTGTTTTACTCGAGCAGCAGCATCAACAGTGAAGCAGCAGCAGCAGCTGCAGTTCCTCTCCTGGCCACTAGAGCGAGTCTCAGAAAATGTCTTCTCCACAGGCTCCTCCCATTTGTCCATTTATGGATTTAATGGGAAACTAAGGGGTGGAGTCAGCCACGACTACTATATCATATGAGTGTAACACACCGTCATGTATGTTACGTTTCAGACGGTCTGCCGTGAGACATGTGAGACTGTCGCACAAACCTGCAGCAACAACTAAACACTGGTGAACGTAACGGCTGTGCAGGTACGTGCGGCGTGTCCTGGTCTGATCTGATCTGTTTGCAGCGACGTCCTGCATCCAACACTTAAAGCGAGGTCGTCCTCTGGGAACCATGAACGTCAGATTTACGGGGGGGGGGGGGTTAGGAACGCCCTCAAGTGCGGGATGAGTCATCAAATGTCACTATGAACATGTGGAAACAGCTGGAATTTTTCATTTCGTGTGTTAAAAACAAAACGAATCATCGATTCATTTCCTTCGTCTGACGCACGACAAACAACCTGAAGCCTCCGGCCTCGTCCTCACAGCTCACGTCAGCCTCATTGTTTCGTTACGTCTACGAGAGGAAGCTGGTCACAGAGCTGACGCTTCGTGAATTCACTGAAATGTTGCGACATTTACCGTCGGTAGCAAACACACACACACACACACACACACACACTGGTCAGGTGGGCCGCCTGCTATCTTTAACACATGATGTTCAGATTTCCATTGAGGGAAATGACATCAAAAGTCACATCCATAAAAGGATTTCCTCCCTGCTCCCATCTGGAAAAACCAGTGCAGGTGTGTGTGTGTGTGTGTATGTGTGTGTGTGTGTGTGTGTGTGTGTGTGTGTGTGTGTGTGTGTGTGTGAGAGTGTGTGTGTGTGTGAGAGTGTGTGTGTGTGTGTCAACTGGGACCAAGAAAAAGACTTAATCTCATCTAGCCAATCCTTAATCAGGTCTCTCCAGTCCTTCCTCTGGTTTCCCTAGCAACAATCCTTCACTTCCTCCAAGTATCCTCTAATCTCACTCTGTGTGTGTGTGTGTGTGTGTGTGTGTGTACATGTATGTTTGTGGACATGCATGTTTCTGTGTGTGTGTGTGCGTTCCCATTGTCTCTCTCTCTCTCTCTGCGTGACGACGCTCCTGCTTTTGACTTTAAATGGCCGCCGTACAGCTGTGGGCCGGTCAGAAGTTTCCAGTGGCTCAAACAGGAAGTCAGAGGTCAGAGTGGGGGGGTGGGGGTGGGGGTTGGTTCACAGGGCACACTCTATGTTTCTGTGTGTCCTGCAAAGCTGCTACTGTTTCAATAGGAGGAAGTCAGCGTGACAGCGGCCTGCACAGCGGAGGAATTCCTCAGATTGCAGCTCGCCGACCAATCATCATTTGATGTTGCATTTCTCACGTCACTTTGCAGAGTTGCCATTTGCTCGCTGGGCCGCCACCGCCGCCGCCGCCGCCGCCGCTGGTGGTGGTGATTCATGAGAGAGTGATTCATTTCTCTGGATTCTAGGTGAGAGAAAAAAAAATGCAACAGAAGCCTTTGATGAGAGAAACAGCCGAGACGCCCGCAGCGGCGGGAAACGTTCGGCGGGAAAAAAAGCCACGAGCCGGAGGAAACAAACTCACACGGAGACACAACAACTCTGTCACATTAAAACAAGGCAAAATGGAAGGACAGAGACGTTTTACCAAATGCAAACAGCAACAGAAAACACACGTGTGATGCTGCAGACACTTACACTTACTGTATATACTGTACATCCTCTATGTGGGTTTGTGTCACATACATGTAACATGTATGTAAAGGCACATGTGATGGACTTTAATGTGGCTGAAAGATGTGTGTGACTGTATGTGTTAATGATTATTTGTGTCATATAAGTAAAAGAAACACGTGGGGAAACGTGTGGATTCCAGTTTGAGTGATGTTCAGCGTCAGGACGAGGCGACGCCACGACTGTGTGACACGGACTTGGACTTTAAATGAAGCACAAAAAGAAAAGGAGGAAGTGCTCGTCGTACAAATTTAGAATTGAATTACAAAGATACGATCCTGTTGGACACTTATTTGATGATTAAAAAAAAAAATTACCATGAAAATGATACTGAAAAATGCCCCCGAAACAAAAACTGAGTTAGGATTAAAAAAAGAGAGAAAGGATCTGAATGAAAAGCTCATTTCTTATCTCAGACACTTTCTCTTCCTCGTCCTTCAAACCCCATGTGACTTGTGTTTCCCCTCGTTTCTCTCTCTCTCGCAGCAGTTTTCCCGTCACTGCAGTTTCTCTTTTCCTCCGTCAACTTCATTCATCGGAGCAGAAACGCTGAGCGTCCAGTTTCCCTCTCGTTCGGCCGTTCCCACGCTCCAAACACCTCCGACCACCTGACGGAGCAGCGACCACACACGTGAATAAAACACTTGTCAACAGAAGCCTCTTGGCCTCTCTCCACGTGCGGGTTAATCGACTGATCGCCGATTTAAACCCTTCTCTTCTTTGGTTTAGCCAGAATCGGTGCTTTACTGACATTCGTGCTCCTCAGAGGATAAAGCCTGACTGATCCCGATCGTCTGCAGACGTTCACACCCCTGTGAAGATGAACTGAACTCAGTTTAGTGGTCATTGAACATCTCATCAGGTTTAGACTTTGATGCCTGTTTCACAGTAAAACCCGTGTGCTGCAGAGCTGATCATTCCTGACTTTGGTGACTTTCACACACGTGTGATGGATCAACTAAAACACACTTTACATCACAGTCACACTCTTTTATCTGAGGGTTATTACTTACGTGCACAACGTGTGTTTACATCAAGTACATTAAAGGAACACAAACACACCTGAGGTGATTTCAGGTGATTTATTCAGTAAGTGTCAAAGGTCACACTCCGGTTTACACCAGATCTATCCTCCCATCAGATCTGTTGACTGTCACACGCAGGTGTAATCAACAGCATGAATGGCGGCGGCTCGTTACACGCTCACACTGACGACGCTGACGCAGCTTCCTGGCAAAAGCACATGAAGTCGCGCCGTCATTAATGTTGTTAGTCACACAGGTGTTACAGATGTTTTCCAGCCATAATGAGCCAAGACGCACATTTACTGTTTCACTTTTAATCACATTTTCCCGATCGACTCGTCTGGCACACGCACACTCACACACCCCCACACACACACACACACACACACTGACTCTCTCCCTTGGCCTTTCCAGGTCGCCTCAGTTTGAGGAGGATCGTTCTCTCGCCAGAAAGCGTCTGCAAGTATCACAGTTATTCATCAGGAACAGCAGATCAGAGGCCGACAGCCCACACAGACCAGTGTCTGGGTGCGTCGCTCCCTCTCCTCTCCATTATGACGAATTCCTGCCTCTATGAACAGATCATCTCAGAGCCCAGAGCAGCCGTGCAACCTTTTTACATGCTGCAAATCCTCTTTCTGCCCCCCCCTCCTCCCCCATTCATACAAATCCTCACCTCTTTCTGCTTCCTTAATGCTGTTGTTACTTTATAGGAGCTTTGCATTTATGACAATCCACCAGGGAAAAGCACTGATGCATTGAAAATAAAGACGGAGCGAGTGAGTCTGGTGCAGCTGATGAACGTGTGCTGAGCTGCAGCAGAAAAGTCACAAATGTTTAACAATGGACAAATATGTTGCGTCGCTTTAAATGTCACTGCAGCAAAGGATTGTGGGAAGGTTTCTCAAAGGAAGCTCCTGGACCAGCTCTGATCACTGCTCACATACTTCAGGGTCACCTCAGGTCACATCTCCTTCAGAATAAAAGTCTTTCTCACCAAACGTCCCAGTTGGAGACGGAGTTCAGAGGAAGTCGACACATTTCCAGTCAGTCGGGCCGATCCTTCCTCCTCCTCCTCCTCCTCCTCCTCCTCACAACATCTGTGAGGGAAACAGCAGCAGCAGCAGCATCAACCTGAAGGTCCCGTCACCAACAGCCGAGGTCTGTTATGACACTCCGCTCCTCTGTGTCCACAGGGTGTGTCCTGACTGAGGTGCGAGAGGTCAAAGGTCATGTGTGCTTGTCATAATTTGCCAGATTCCTGCAGTCAAAGATGAAAAGTTCGCGTGTCGTTGATGAAAACACGAAGGTCCGATCTGACTTTAACACACCCCGATTTTATTGGGCAGAAACGTTCACCTGTGTTTTTGTTGGAGCTGTTGTTTAAATAAAGTTCTGATTGAACTGATATGATTCATTTATTGACGTGTGAGTGAAACTTTTCTTTCTGGTCTTCTTTTGACGGCGGGTGGGCTTCACGCCTCCCAAAGTACATCTAGCAAGTGACTGGCAAAGGTCAAAGTCACCTCTGTAACAGGTGACGTCTCTCCATGTTATTAGTTTGCAGTTTGTTTATTTTAGGACACGTACGTGTTTTTCTCGTGTATTAGTCGTGACTATCGTGGGTGGGTACAGAGGTGACCTTTGACCTTTTCCAGTCACTTCCAGTCACAGAGTGCGTTGCTCAGCTGATTGAAGCTTGGTCTGTGTTGAAATTTCACTTCTTGTGTTTTTTACTTTACTTTTTCGTCACATCAGTAATTTTTTGTCAGATTTCAAAATAAGAGCTGTTTTTTTTTTCCTACAGGTGGAAGACGGTGACGTCCGGTCATAAACAGAGGAGACACGACGGGGGAGGGGGGTCCGACATCGGCTTTACCCTGGGCGACAACAGCATCTGGAGTGTGTGTGTGTGTGTGTTTTAATCTGAGGGAAAGTGTGTGTTTAAAGCGCACTGGGATGATCTGCCCTCACATTCACCAGGGAGGAGGAGGGGGAGGAGGAGGAGGAGGAGAGGGGGGAGGAGAGGAGTGTAAGCTTGTTATTAGGAACACCAGTCAGTATCTGCGGGAAGAGACAGGAAATCCCTCCTCTGTTTCCATCTCTCTCTCTGTGGACTCAACACTCCCCCTCATCCATCCATCTTCCTTCGCCCCCCCCCTGGTTTTTGTAGCTGAAGCATTATTTCCCAGAAAGCAACAGAAAATTGATTGTGATAGGGTTAAGCCAGTGCTCATGTCCACACACACACACACACACACACACACACACACACAAATAAATCCTCCCTCCCGGTCCAGAGGAATGGGATTAAACAAAGTGCTGCACGAGCCGTTGAACCTGCTTCCTGTCTTTCAGCATCAGGCAGACGAAGGACTCGGACAGTCTGAGGGCTGCAAGACAGTTTCTCTCTCATGTGTGTGAACGTACCAAACAACCTGCAGCAGCCTCTCGATCGGAGGCTGCAGTGCGTCGTTATGGGAACGTGCTAAGGTGGTTAGCATGCTAACTTCAGCGGAGGAGAAGACGTGAGAGACAAAAGCTGTTTTACACGACTGTAGATAAATAAACAACCAACTGCTGATGCTAATGCTGCTAAACAGCAGCTAATGCTAACGTTAGCTGTGTAGCATCTAAATAACAGTGCAGTTGTAAAACCTGTGTTTACATGAACGTGCTCCACTCCTCTTCATATTCATCATATTCTGTGTGTACGTTTATCTTTTATTCTGAGATGTGCTCATATTAACTTAACTTTTGTACTTGGATCACACACAACAGCAGCTCAACACACAAACAGCATGAACCTGCAGAACGACGGCAGCTGCAGCTGCAGAAGCTCTGAAACAGCTTGAATGTGAAATGAGGCGGTGCTGAAAAAGAACCGGCGCTCAGTCAAACAAACGAGGTTCGTAATAAATAAATCAGAGCGAGCAGAGCGAGGAGGAGGAGGAGGGGGAGGAGGAGGAGGAGGAGGAGGAGCGCCGAGGACCTCGCATTAAAAAAACAAAACAAACCCTGACGACAAGTTCACCTGGTCTTCACTTCGCCTCACGACAGAGACGGAAGGGTTGGGTTTCAGCGCCGCCGAGGCCGCCGCGCTGCCTCTGAGGCTAAAGGCTAATCGGACACAGGAGATGATCGGTCAGGCGCGATGAGGGGGGGGGCAGAAAGTGAGACGAGGAGGAGGAGGAGGAGGAGGAGGAGGAGGAGCTGAGCTGCACACCAGGCCCAAAGAACCCACACACACCCAGAGGGAGGAGGCTTTAGTCAGTGGCCGGGGGGGCAGCAGTCGCATTTGATGCGTGATGAACAAATTAATCTGTGGTCCTACTCAATGAGGATTAATGGGCTAAAAATAGCTGCCATTAATCTTCCATAGAAATAATGACATTAGCATCATTAAGAGGATCTGGATAGTTAGCATCGTTTGAGTTTCTGCACTGCCCACTCCATCAGTGTGTGTGTGTGTGTGTGTGTGTGTGTGTGTGTTAAGTTGGACTTGGGACACTGGGCAACTTCGCCTGGTTTATACTGGACGTGCACCAACTCCACGCCGGCGTCTGGAGGCCGGCGTCTGGAGGCCGGCGTGCACCTTCCCAAAGCTCTCAGTCAACTTCACCACCTTGATGCCGAAGCATAAACAAGCTTTTCTCTGCTGTTCCTGGCTGATGACAACTGTCAATAAAGATTCATTTGAAAGCTCAGCAGCAATGCTTTGACATCACGTGTCTCAGTTTGACATGACTTTGTTTTTTACCTGTTACCTATGGAAATAACAAGAAGAAGAAGAGGAGGAGGAGGAGGAAGAGGACAAAATGGACCTGGAGATCCTGATAACAAAGGAGGTGAAGTGAGACACACACACACACACACACACACACACACACACACACGTGTCAGGTACAGTACATGAACATGACAAGAACATGAGAAACACATTCTTCCTCAGACGAACAGTCGCACTTTCACTTAGACTCTCATGTTCCCAGAAAACATTAGTCTCTCTCTCTCCCACACACACACACACACACACACACACACACTCTGTTGTTCCAGCTGTGCCGAGAGCAGCCAGGCAAAACATAACATGAGGAAAAACACACACACACACCAGTGAAACACAAGACACACACACACACACACACACACACACACTGTTTCCTTTCTACTGCAATAAAGATGCTGCAGCACATCAACACTGTCAGAGCGAAGATGATGATGATGATGATGATGATGATGATGAAGTCCTGCCTTTTTACAGACAGCTAGAGGTGTGTGTGTGTGTGTGTGTGTGTGTGTGTGTGTGTGTGTTAAGGTCTGATGTTAACAGGTCTCATTATGAACAACCTCTAATCAGTAAAAATAGCAATGTAGGTCAGTGTTTAGTCTGCGCACACACACACACACACACACACACACACGCACACACACACACACACACACCACAGATTCTTTATGTTTCACATGGTCATTAAATTTCAGGGCACATGTGTGTGTGTGTGTGTGATTACATGGTACTGGGGTCTCTGAGGCCACTTAAGCCCTATGGTCATAGAGGGACCCCCCACTCCACACACACACACACACACACACACACACACACACACACACACACGCGGGGTGAGATCATTGAAGACAGAGTGACAGCTTCAGGAAATGAAACACACCTCAGATTTCAGCTAAACAACGTTCACCCACATTTAAAACATGTGGCTTTGCGTGACTCCCTCGCTCGCTCTCTCTCTCTCTCTCTCCATCAGAGAAGTGTGTGTGTGTGTGTGTGTGTGTGTGTGTCTTGATTGAAACCCCTCTCTCTCTCTCTCTCTCTCTCTCTCTCTCTCTCTCTCGGCCGTTTTAAACACAAACAGCAGAGTGTGAAAATGTCACCCTGAGAACACCCAGGACTTTTTCCTCTCCGGGTCGAACACCGCTGTGTTTCTTCTCATTAACTCACTGTTTCTCCTTCACACTCCTGAACACACACACACACACACACACACACACACACACACACGGAGGACAAAGCCATCTGCTGCTGTTTAATATTCAAGTCGAGCTCAGTAAAGTAAAAAAGCATCTTTCTGTCGAGTGTTTTTTCAGATCAACACGCATCAAGATGCTCGTTTGCTTTTCGCTGCCACTCGCCCCGACATCACACACACACACACACACACACACACACACACACACAGCACGACCCCTCACACAGTTTACTGTTACATCCGTGCAGAGGAAGATAAGAGGCGTCTTCAGTGTGGAGCGGCAGCTGCCTGTGTGAGTGAGCGCCGCTGACTGGAGTGAATGACTACATGTGTGTGCGTGTGCTGCTCGCTCCTCACACGTCTGTGCTTGTACACGTCTGTGCTTGTACACGTCTGTGCTTGTACACGTCTGTGCTCACGTCTGTGCTTGTACGCGTTCAGCATCACACGCTCGGCCCAGTGGAGAGCTGACGTTGTGTGAGTCCAACCACAACTGAAGAAGAAGAAGAAGACGAAGGAGACAAAAAGTCAGACACAGTTAATAATAACAGTCATAATCAGAAGCTAACATGCTAATTTAGCCTGGACCAGACTCTGCCTCGTGTCAGAGGTCAAGTCTGAAACACACACACACACACACACACAGAGGCCTGCAGCCCAGGGACTGACTCCAGACCAGACACAGACGGATGTAAACGCATCACACTGATGATGAACGACACCGAGCACTAATCCTGAGTTGTCTCCGGAGCTGCTGACGGACTCACAGAGCAGAAACATTTCAGTCAAAACACTCCAGTAAAACCCCGGCAGAACGACCATCAGATAACGGCGCACGTATAAAGTGGATTATAAGTGTTTTGGAGCGCGGCCTTCTCCGCTGTGATGGACGTCTTCCAACACGACACACACACACACACTCTGGGCTCTAATCCAACATTTCTCTCCCTTGTTTTGGTCCTGTTTGTCACACACACACACACATTTATAAAGTGATGCTGTGAAGCTGAATGTACATCACGAGCCCTGAGGAGCATCATCAGTGTTGTTCCTGCGTCTTCAGAGGACGGCGAGTCTTAAAGTGTCAGTGAGTGTGAACAAAGTGAGATGAGATGTTTAAGTGTATTAAAGTAAACTGCAACATCTTCCTGAGACAAATCAGACGTATTGTGTGTGTTTTTTTTTTTTTTCCAACATGTAAATGCAGATTTTTTTCACGTCTCCAGCATCAAAGCAACTTTATCAGCGTAAAAAAAACTGTGAAGGATGAGGAGGCTTAACGCGACGACAAGAAACACCACGGTCGATTAGACGAGACACGAAAATCACCACGGAGGGAGGAAGTCAAATGTTGTTGTTGGTGTGTGTGTGTGTGTGTGTGTGTGTGTGTGTGTGTGAGAGAGGAGACGGACTTTGAGAAGAGGATTATCGACACACAGCTAATCTCTTTATTCCACTCAAATCTACATCGCCTCAAAAAAAAAAACACACTTTATCTCACATTTAGAGTGAGACACAGTCAGAAGAACGAACCGTCACCAACGCTCACGTCTTTGTGCACAGATACACTCTTCATGTTACACACACACACACGTATGTCACACACCAGGGGTCGCCGACCTCTTCCAGCGCTCAGCATCTGCCACAACATCATGTCCGGACCCAGCTGGACTGGAACCCACCGTGTGGTGGAAGGTGGAACTGCAGGTGAAACAGAGCCACGCCCCCTTTTACAAGCCGATAACCCGGGTTTAATGATCTTTGGAATGAGGAAACAGGAAATATAAACAGTAGGGGGCGCTGTCACATGACCGTGAACATGCCGTGTCAATATCTTCATCAGTTCGACAACGCATCAGTCGGCAGCTTTACCAACACAATGAAGGCACCGACACACGTGGACTTTCCATCAGCTGCACTTGGCTAACGCCTTGAACCAAATGGTGCGACGCTGTGACATCATCCTGAGCTTTACTTACTCTGTGGTCGAGAACGCTTCGTGTGACTGAGCGACTGCGGTCGACACAAAACCATCATCATGACTGAACTGAATTAACGGAGTAAACAGCACTCAGCGAGCATTCAAACCCTGTCAGCGAGAGACTCACACACACACACACACACACACACACACACACCACGGCCATGAGTGTGTAATGTGAGCAGAGAAGGGCAGGGTGTGTCTTTGCCTTGGCAGGGTGGTGGTAGATCTCAGCCAATGTGACGGATTGTGTCATGACATATTTGACAAAGGCAGCTGCTCCACTGTAATCAAATTATGTTTTCTAGGGAGGGATGATGTCGCCATTTACAAATATGCTCCCCTAAACACACACACACACACACACACACACACACACACACTCGGTCTCTTTCTTTCTTGCAGCCTGGGGCCTCCATCAGCTTTGACACCTTAGAAGTTCAGTCTGCTGATCCTGTTTGTGTGTATGAGATTAGAGATCTATGGGTCTGAGGCTCATTGCATCGGTCTGATCACATTAAAAACATATACAGCATCTGCAGCCGTACGGCAGAGGATCAGCACCACATGTGACCGCACAGACTTAACGTATAGATCATATATGTGACCTTTTGTTTCATGCAGGTAGCAGAGCATCGCCCTGGTGCTCACGTTACGTTTCCCTGTGTTTAACGTTTACCGTTTTGTTTGTCTCTCTCGCTTTCGATCTGCCATACGGTTCTGTTGATTATCACAAACTAAATAACGCATCTTGTCTGTGTGTGTGTGTGTGTGTGTGTGTGTGTCAGTGTCCTCCTCTACTACACACAGCAGCTGGTCGGAGTGTGTGTGTGTGCACCTGTTGCAGTCACAGTAATGTGCTATTACACCTTTAATTTACACACAACACCAACTTAAAGCTACCAATTATAACTAATTAGATGAACAGGGAAACAAAGCAGTGAGCACACACACACACACACACACACACACACACACACTCTGTCTTATAAAGTACAGATTACATGTACCGTGAATCACACTGTAATCATCAGCCTCCAGTCCCACAGTGCGCATGCGCGGATGCACATTAGCGCCCAGACACGCTGCTCATAAAGCATTTTACAGCCTGAACACACAGACAGAGAGATGGCTACACGCCCCCCCCCCCCCCCCCCCCCCCCGGGCTCCTCGGTCAGTTCAGCGTTAGAAAAGAAAAGAAGAAGTAGAAGAAGTACAGCTGCATCAAACCGCCCTGTGTACCCGGAAGCCAACAGGAAGTCGTTAGCTCCAGCCCGTTAGCCATGACCGTTAGCCCGCGCTAGCATCGTCGTGACACGCTCCGTAGCAAAGCTAGCGGTAAGCTAGGTAGCGGTAGCAACCTTCGCCAACAGCAAGTTAGCTAACGTTAGCATAGCATCTAGCCATTATTTGATGAAAACATGAAAAAGTATTCATGGAAATCAAATGTACTTACATAAGGAGGAGGGGAGAAGTCAGTGCGGGTCCGGTTTCCAGATCCAGGGGGTTCCCCCACCGCGGTGAGGCCGGACCGGTGCTGCCTCCATGGTCGGACTGGGAAACAGGCTCATCCCTGGACTTGTCACCGGCAGAACCGGACACGTTAAAAAATCGTTATGGATGTTTGTGACCAGTCGTTTCTTGTCTGGAAAAAAGTCTGGAAAGTCACGTCAGAGCTGAGTCGCATCTCACCTGGGGGCGGGGCCTGGTCAGGTGGATCGGGTCCGTAACCTATCCCAAGATTCACCGCGCGCCATGAATACAGGAGAGTGACAGGAGTCTCGTGCACAGCTGGTGATGCGCGAATGGCCACGCCTCCTCCAGATATAGCACCTTCAATGTACACGTACCTGCACATGCACAGGACAAACAGTCACATTACCTGCCTCCACAGTGTTTACAATGTAAATAAAGAACATTTTAAACAGTGATGCAGCCCGGAAGTGGACTGTTGGACCGGAAGTGAAAGAATGTGAGAAGAAGTTTTCCTGCAGTAACTCAGTCACACCCAGTACACGAAGAATCCAATATGTCTGCTGCACTGGGCTGTGTTTGAGTCCCTGTTGTTGACTCTCACTAGTTTCCACTCTGCCACCAGGACACAGCTCAGGAAGAGTTCACTGTGGAAATGAGATACGATGTTATCTCCAAACATCTGATGATCTAATAACACATGACCTAATATGAGTTAAGCTGCACACATCATTTTCTTACCACGCACCCAGTTTCCCTTCATGACATGAAGTGTGAATATATATATATATATATATATATATATATATATATGTATATATATATATATATATGAAGAGAAGCAGTGAGTAAAACGCCCTGGAGAAAAATGACAATAGTAATTACTCTGGATGCAGCTCCACTCATTCACTTCATTTTATTTTATTTTTTTGCATTTAGTTGCATCATCAGCCCCAGCAGGTATCAAGAGACATAATGCTAACCAGTGCAACCAGCATTAAAACAGAGCAGAAACCAGTCCACCCAGTACAGAGTCACGGCTCTAAACTACGTATGATGTCAGGCTGCAAAAATCCTGTTTTTCCTTTTTTCATGCAGAAGCATAGAAACCTGTCTCAATGGAAAATATCTGAAAGCATTGTGTTAATCATGTCGAACACAAAAAACACAAGTTTCGTCTTTTAGTTTCCTCAGTTCTGTCTCAACATTGTTTTTCTGTGGTCAATGGCCCTTCATGGGTCTCTTTTCCCTTTTCGATGCTGCCCCCTCCTGGTAGAAAGCAGTAACTACAAGTTTTAAAAAAATGAAGACTGTAGGTTTGAGTTAAACCACTGGTGCTTTCATCCTCTAAATAACACAATACAATAATCATGGTTACTCTTGGGGGCCCCCTGGTGGTCAACGGGCCCCTCAGCAGGGTCTTTGCTCACTTGAGTTCAGGCAGAGACATTAAGGTCATATCAGGCTATTGACCCCACATTTCCCATTTCTCCTACCAAATGTTTCACTGGACTCAGTATTCAACCAACTTTGATAAATGATACATGTTACATTTCCAACACATGTAGTTTTGATTCATTAGTAAATAAAACATTAATGTTATACTTAAGGTTGCTGAGCTAATGTGAGTCGGCACATCCCCGACTCTGCGTCGCTGAAAACTACCAGACTCTTTCATTATTAAGAGTTTACACAAAAATACAGTGAGTTATTCTCCAAAATATGAAAAATACACAAATAAAGCAACAAAAGGAGACACGAGATGTGATGTACTGTGTGTGTGTGAATGTTTCCTCTGTCGTTTGAACGCTCAGGGCGTCTGATGTCCGTCGACCTCCACTTCTGTCCTCTTGTTTATTTCTCTCTGTCTGCTGTCTGCCTCGTGACCTCTGACTGTGCACTGTCTGGTCACTGCAAATCATCACTCAAGGTGTCACAGCTTCTGGAGGGGTCAAAGGTCAAACTCTGACCTGGAGCTGTCTGGATTAGAGGGGTGGCCGGAGGAGGTGATCGGACGTGACCGCCGAGTTTGGCCGAGTTTGTCTGAAAACACACAAACACAGTCGAGAGGAGACAAACGGAGGTCAAGGGGTTTTCTGAAGGACTGAAGCAAGATTATCATTATGATCAAATGTTTCCTTCGTTAAAACTGATTCTGTTTTTGTGTTTGTGTTTTTATTGGTGAAAAACGAAACAGGAAGTGAACATAAAAGATGCTGTGTCCATGAAACCTAGTAGACAAAGTGTAGGTTGACAGTTTTCATAAATATGATTAAAACAATATAAGATACTCATCCATATATACATACACATCATTATACTAATGATAATAATACATTATATAATAATAATAACAATGAAGGTTGGGACTTGAATGGTTTTATTAGATGAAGTCATTAATATCCTCAGTACATGATGTCACCACAAACTAAACATCACAACCTTCACAGGGAGAGATAACAGCTGTTACAGTGGGTTGACTCAGACTGTAGAGGTGTACCTAATAAAGTGACACATCATTGAAGAAAAAAAAAAAACAGAAATAAAAAGCATAATGTGTTGATTTCAACGACTTTTATTTTGTAGGCACTTTCCATTCACACAAACAAACACACACACACAAAAAAAAAAACCACAGAGGAAAAACTACAGACTGAGCTCGTCCTCTTCATCGTGTTCACGTGGGTTCGTCTCTCTGTAGCTGTGGATTTTGAAGGTTGTTGTTGTTTTACAAGCTTCTAAAGTTCCAGGGAGGAAAACAAACAAACAGCAAGCGATTTGACCTCAAACCCAGTTCAAGTGGAGTCACGCCCTCTCACAGGAAGTCACACAGCTGTGATAATCACACACACACACACACAAACATCTGCATCTGTGGATGTGTGTCAACATGGACCAGTGACGCGTTCAGGAAACAGGACAATGTAAATGAACGTAACTTTACTGTCAGATCTGAGACTGTTGAACTTCTGGTGGATGTGTTTTTATCATTATCTCCTGCAGAGCTGTCAAAGTAAAGGCTTCGTGGTCTGTTGAAAACACAACAACAAATAATACACAGATGGAGAAACTGGAATATGTGGGTGCAGCTCAGACTGGGACCAGCAGCAGTGTGGAGACAGACAGGGAGACTCAACGAGTGTGTGTGGCTTTGACTAAGCAGCTTGTTTTAGCTTGACGGCGCTACAGAGAGGGAATGAGAGAAGGAGGAGAGAATGTACAGGTGGTGAGGGTTTCTTCAGTCCTTCAGGAGCTTTTGCCTTCAAAGAAGTTCTGTTCGATGCGTCTGCAGAACGACAGCAGGTTGCTGTAGCTCTTGATCCGCTCCGCCAGCTCAGTGCTGGTCAGTCTGGTCGTCAGGATGGTGAAGAGGTGACCGAACACCAGGGCGTCCAGCTCTGTGGGTCTGCAACACACACACACACACACACACGGCAGTGAACTGTTAAATCTTCATCCTAAAACTAAATCTGACTCTAAACCAAAGGACAGAAAACATCACGTATGACGATAAAAAAGCTGATTTTTCAAGATATTCTCACACGGTAAAAAACAAATGTGCAGTGACATGAACTAAAGCTGTTTTATCAGCTCTCATCACTCTGTAATACAAACATGTGACTGTATATGGATCAGTTAACTGAAATCCACTGAAGGTGCAGCAGATATTTAATATTCATCACTGTGCTGCGGTGACAACATGTGGTGACATGTTCAGAGCGCTCAGTCTGAAAAAGGTTTAAATGACATAAAACCAACATGAAAACAAAAAGTACATTTTAACAAATCTGATGCTTTTAAACCAGATTCCTGATTCGCTCATTTTACCAAACTTTATTTGTCACCGACTCGTGATTTTACACTCAAACTTTTTATGTAGCTATTCATGACCTCTGGCAGTCGACCTGCCGCACCTCTACAGCCCACCAGGAGGCGCTGTCCACACTCACTGATCTGTTATATAAAGCACATGAATCACAGCAGCTTTGATTTTCTCTGGACACTTGCTCACTCCCATCAAACCTTTCACCCTCCTCACACACTCACTGTTCAGTTTAATGATTCATTTTAAAGTCTTGAGATGAAACGTCCCTCAGAGGAACAGGAGCTGATTACAGAGCTGTTACACGTTCACACCACCAGGTGGAGCTACACACACACACACACACACACACACACACAGCAGACAGATACTCACTGTTTGTTAAAGAAGTAGGGCTGAGTTCCCAGCCTCTGAGACAGAGCCTGGCAGCACTGACTCACGTCTTCATAAACCTGAAACACACACGCAGAGGGAGAGTCTGTGTCTGAAGAGGCAGAGCTACCGTCTCCTGTCTTTTATTAAGTTGTACTTTCATCTTGTATTATCAGTTATTTCATCAGCTGAGACCTACACAGGTAAACAGGACAGGTGAGGGAGGGATGGAGGGCTTTTGCCTTTGTTTGAATCAGGGTGAGAGAGAGAAAGAGGAGCACCAGACATGGACCAGACTCAGCCCAGACCAAAGCTTCATTACTGATCATGTCTGTCTCCACTTGTCCTGTGTCAACTTCTCTGCCTCCTTCAGTAACAATGACAGATCAGAACCAGACTAGACCCTGATCAGAACCACCTCAGAACCTGATCAGAACCAGACTAGACCCTGATCAGAACCTGATCAGAACCTGATCAGAACCTGACCTGCTCCAGGGTTTTCCCTCCCCAGCCGATGGCGTTCATCTTCCTGCGAACCTCCCACTGCTTCTGATATGCCAGGATGTTGTTGAGAGGCCACGAGTACGGGCTGCTGTACCTGGGACGGGAAATCTACACACACACACACACACACACACATACACACACACACAGGTGAAAAGAAGGAAACAAATGACCAACACAATTTTAAAAAATCCAAAGACAAGTGAACGCACCTCAGCAGCTGTGGCGTCGTCACACCACTGGATGTACAGCTGTGGAGAGAGGAGGAGACTGTGAGTGACTTCATATCATCCGTGTGTGTGTGTGTGTGTGTGTGTGTGTGTGTGTTTGTGATCTGTGTGTGTGTGTGTTGTGCACCTCGGCTGTTAGCAGCATGTTGTTGACCAGCTCCATGTACGCTTTCATTTCAGCTCTTTGAACGTCGTCCAAACCGTCGCTCAGTGAGTGACCCTGAAACCCAGACACACACACACACACACACACACACACACACACACATGAATCCTCTTTGTTTACAAGAACAAACACAAGTTCTTACATCACAACCACTTGGTTCAAATGTGGTCGTGTCACCTTTGCTTTAGTGAACTGCACAATCGGCCCGAGCTCTGACACCACCTGGTTCCCTACATGAATGAAGGGAATCTTACCTGCAGAGACAGAGCAAAACACAGGTGATTAAAACTCATCAGAGTCACTCACTTCGGTTAAAGCAGCAGAAACAAACACAAAGAAGCAAACACAGCTGTTATGTTCATGTTCCAGCCGAACCGTGTGTGTATCAATACAACACAGTGTGCACTGACCAGAGGGCGACATGTACTCAGCATTCGCTTTGTAAACAACCTGCACAGGTAAACGACACATCCTGAGGTAGGCCTGCAGACAGAGAGAGAGGGAGAGCATGAGGAGGTGGTAAAGGGTTAACGATGATGATGATGATGATGATGATGATGATGCATCAGTGCTGCGTTAGAAAACACTGACAGAAGAGTTTGCACGTGGTCAGAATCTTGTTGAAAACACAACAAGCCTTTTGCAACAGTTTGAATTTCACTGCACGAAGTGTGACACAGTTCAAAGTGTTGATTCACTGTGTGATGTGTGTGAAGTGACGTGTCAGTTGTCTGAAACCTTCACACACACACACACACACACACACACACACACACACACACACACACACACACACACAGGACTGTGTTTACTGATGAAACTTCACCTGGACGGCAAGAGACGAGGCGCAGTCTGACAGCAGGATCTGATCTTCTGTAAGGAGAGAATACAATAAAAAAACTTTATGTAAACAACAGCATTAACAGTGATTGTGTGTGTCTCACACACACGCACACACACACACACACACACACACACACACACACCCAGTGACTCACCCTTGAGCGGCTGGTACAAGGTTGCACTCTCAGGCCAAGGCTCAGCAGCTGTGAAGAGGTGACAAAGTTATTTTAGTTTGACCAACAACCTTCAGATCACGTACCTGAGCTCATGCACCTGAGCTCATGCACCTGAGCTCATCTACCTGAGCTCTGAGAGCTCATGTGAGCTTACGGAGCAGACTCCACCTCCACGCCCCTAAAAGTTTATATAAACCAGGTGAAATCCAAGATGGCTCAGTGGGGAGCTGCTCCTGTTCGATCAGGAGGCTGTGGATCAATCAGAAGTGATTTTCCTGGAATAAACCTCGTTTTTCTGACTCGACACGAGCCTGTCATCCTCCGGAGCCGCTGCCGCTTCAACCCACCATCAACCAGGTTCGTGTTTTTATCAGTAATATCGTTTATTGACCGATTTATCCACCTGAAAAGACGCTACGCTCCATCTCTAGGACGAACGTTAGCAGCGTTAGCATCGCTAGCTATGCGGCTAACGCTAGCTTAAATAAACAACAACAGTAGCGCGAGCGCTCACCTGCCATCTGCGACACGAAGGCCTCAGCAGCCAGAGACATGGTTCACCTGCAGGGTCCTTCACTAACGTTGGCTAACAGCAGCAGTGACGCCGGGAGCTGCGGCAGGTCCACTGCACACAAGTTTAAGGGCAAGTGCTTGTTCTGCTGTCACCGACCGGTCCGTCAGCGAGAACCGCTCCGGGCAGAAAGCGCTGCTTCGGGTTTTTTTAGTTCCGGGGTAACGTTCAACATTCACTGACGTTCAATTGTCTTTATTATTTTACACTTTAGACAGAAAATGACATTAAATCAGTATGTTTTTTGTGATTTGTGTTAATGTGTGTTTCATGTGAAGAGGGTTACTGCAGGTTTTATCTTAAACCTCTCATGTCACGTGACCAAATGACTCCGAACCAGTGCAGGGTTATTTTACTACAACACCGTCCTTGTTTTGTGTTTGATGGCTTTTTCTATTTCCCAGGAACATTTTTATGGAAGAAACTGCATTTTTTTTTTTTTTTATCGTCAGTGGCTCTCGTGTCATGTGACCTAATCCTCAATCATATAAACACACCGCATTCAAATAATCAGTGTTCATCAGTGAAACCAGGATACAGTGGTCAGACCAGTTACCTGCAGTGCACCACCAGTGTTAGAATGAACTGGTATTACTCTTTATGACAGTCACCTGTTCACACAGATGAGTATATAACACACCAGCTGAATGAAAGCAGTTATTTAAACACTTATTGTTTATTAATAGATTTGCCATCATGAGGGTGGGAGTGTGGGTGGGTGGTGGTGGTGCAAATATTATATATGTATGTTCACATTCTGTGTATGATGTATCGACATACAGAATAAAAGGACAGATGTAACCTGTTAGGAGGTGGACTGGTTTATATACTGACTGACTATATACTGTTTAGCCCAGGTGTTATATTAGTATTATATAGTGAAGGTATATGTGTTTATATAGGTGACAGTCATATACATGATATCTATGGCAGCATCACTATTGTATGTGTCATATTGTGCTTTTCTGTGCAGGTAACTGAGGACATGTGAAGTCACGTGACTTCTGCTTCTTCGGTGTCCTTCAGGCTGCAGTAAAGAGAGTGACCAGACGAGGGCGTGGCTGCTCCAGACTTCAGCTCAGGCAGACAGGTTGGTGTGAGCATCACTCACACACACCGCTCACCACGGACAGGCACAAACACACAGGCTGCGTGTGTTGAATAAGAGAGACGTGTTTTCATTTTACACCGTGAAGGATGACTCGTGCGCTGAGTCGCTGACATGTTTGTTTACCGGCCACTGTTCTTCTCCATCGAGGTTTAAACACATATGACGTATTGTACGTGGTAACACGCGGACATAGTGTCTTTACTGTTTGTGTTTGAAACAGAGGCTGAATCTGTGCAGCGCTTAGCTTCAGATTTATGGCTGCAGTGCTCAGGGGTTTGTTGGAGGCTGGGCTCGTTCCTCACTGAATATTTGGGCTCTTTGTCGGTCGGTGCTGTGTTCGATTCCCACTGCATGTTACAGACAGGCTGCTCCAGCTCAGCTCCCAACATATAGTGCCCCTTTTTTCCTGCACATTTGACCACGTCTGGACCGGAAGACACCAATTAATGGCACTCGGCGTTCACTTCCCTCACATCCTATAACACACACACACACACACACACACACACACACACACACACACACACACACACACACACAGATGGAGATAGAAGGGATTTTCTCACCTAAAGCAGCCTCTGTCGTCTCTGCGCGCTGTGCGTAAACGTTGCGTAAAAGCGCAGGAGCCATAAAATGTTCCAAATGGACATGATGAGAGTCTGTGCGTAAAGCAGCCGAAACTCTGGGTTTGCTGTTGTGTATATTTAATACTTCATGATTCAACACAGAGGAGGAGACGTCACTGTTTTAACATCAGCTCTTCCTCCTGAGGATCCACCGTTTGCTGCTGCCCTCGTGATTAAACGCTCAGGTGTGACGCCAACAGAGATCGTGTGTGATACAGAGGGTTGCCTCCGTGTAGGTTTGTCTTCTTGTTCAATACTTCCCCTTCATACTTGAAATGAACAGCTGCAGCTGCGAGATTCTCTGCTTGTCTTTGTCTGACACGATGAACCCGTCTTTCATTCATAAATTGTGCGTGTGCGTGTTGATTTTTTACGTCACTTCCTCTCAGCAGCTCGTCATGTGTGAAGTGGGAAAAAAAACAACATTTGCAGCTTTTAATTTGAAACAATTTTTTATTTTTATCAAAAAAATTCACATAAAGTGTTTAATTTTTTTTTTAACTTTTACTTTTTACCTCAAAAATGAAACATGAACGTACAAAATGAGACACGATGATGCTACGACGATACATACACTGTGCTTCTAAATAATAATAATAATAAGTACTGGCGTATAAACTAAAATGGAAACCAATCAATAATAATAGCATATCAAACTGGAATCGAAGATAAAAAAATGTTGGACAGACTTTTAACCCTCTCGGTGCTGGAATCGAACAACAAACCCTGTGACCCTGAGAACATGTGTTGGACTTACAGCCACTGTGGCACAGGAAAAATCTGCGCAAACAGGGCGCGCGCTTTACACACTCTTTATTCATTTATTTCCCCGCGTGCGTAAAAATGTTTTTGACGTCTCCCTTTAAACCGACGTGGAGATAAAAAACAAGAATAAAACGTAACAAAGGAAGTCGTGCATATGGCTGCTGCTCCTGCTGAATACAAGCTCCTCTATTTACAAAATAAAAGCTCAAACCTCACGTGTTTGGTTAATGTGCATTATTCATAACTTATAGGCTGTTCCGCCTGCTATAGCTATAACATAGACCTATAGACATTAAACCCTGTTTATCGTGTTTGTTTCTGTTTGTTTTTTTGTTTTTTTTTTACCCTGTAGAAAAACAAAACCCTGTTTTCTCCAAAAGAAACGTCCTCCACCTGCGGACACGTGACACCAGTTTGGTAACACGGCAATAAATTAGAAGCGCCGCGTGCAGCGCGTTTAAAAGATCGATAACACTGCGAAATCATCCAATCAATTCATGTTCAATTTTTTTTTTTTTTTGGAACCAAAATGCGCAAAAAAAAAAAAAAAAAAAAAAATCAGCTGATTTTTTTTTTTTCAGTTTGAAAACGAGACAATTTTTTTCAATTTTCTAACATGATTGATCAGCTGATCGGTAAATAACCTTCATGACCAGAATCAATCAATAATCTGCTGTTTTACTTTTATTAATTTATTTTTTTACGTGAGATTTTTTTTGTTAATTTTAAAAATGTCTCATGTCACAAATTAATAAAGTTTTGTGATCAACTGTTCACTGACTAACTGCCAATATAATCAATAATAATGCTCATCAGTTTGCAGCCGTGAAATTAAAATGTGTGTGAGTTTTCTGGATGAGTTAAAGTCACACTGGATGTGAACTCTGTGTGTTGTTGTTTATAATAATAATAATCAATAATAATAATAATAATCAATAATATTATTATCGTGTATCAAAGCCTTTGCTGGTCGATCGATGATCAGTTTAAAGCAGAATTGTTCAGGACCTGGATCAATGCAGCAAAACATCAGTCTGACAGCGACGGTGCCAAAACATGGCCGCCGCTTCTCTCCCAAATTCACACCGTGATCACCGCCTTCACCGCGCCGCCGCCGCCGCCGCCGCCGCCGTTGTTGTTGTTGTTGTTGTTGTTGTCCGTCGCCTTCTTGTTTTTGCTCCTGCCCTTCGTGTTCGGCAGCTTGTTGTCCTTCTTCCAGCGCATGCGCCGGTTCTGGAACCACACCTTCACCTGCCGCTCGGACAGACAGAGCGCGTGGGCCACCTCTACGCGGCGGCGGCGCGTCAGGTAGCGGCTGAAGTGGAACTCCTTCTCCAGCTCCAGGACCTGCTGCCGCGTGTAGGCCGTCCGCAACCGCTTCGGCTCCGGTCCCACGTGGTTCGGATTGACTGTACGAATAAACAACAACAACAACAACAATAAAATACATTTAATGCAGATTTTACTTTATTTCCTCTTCTACATATTAACATAACTAGTGTCGGTATAAACAGGGGCGCAGCGCTGGGTCCTGAGTGACGACATGAGCCTGGAAACGTGCTGCTTTAAACCTGACTGTACATGTTACTATCAGCAGTTATCATCTCATTCTGCTAATCAGCTGTTTCCAGCTGCTTCCTTTTTATCAGGATTAACCCACAGTGTGGTTGTGGCCGGCCGGGAGCACATCCAAGAGCCACTTCTTACTTCTAACTCGCAGCTTTTTGTTCAAACCGCACACACACACACACACACACACACACACACACACGCTCTCTCTCTCACACACTCACACACTCTCTTTGCTGTGGCAGGCAGGGCCATAAAACTTTATAGTGGTTGTAATTCTCCCGGACTCTCACTGAGCTCGTAAATAACTCGACAACAAAACGCGCTGCGCACAAATGGACCAAAACACTGGAGGGAGAGAGAGAAAGAAAGAGAAAGAAAGAAAGGACGCAGACTGTGGACAGAGACGAGCCGAGGTGATGGAGGGATGGTGTAAACCTCCTTCTCTCACCGTGAGCGACGTGCACTTTCTTCATCCACGGGTAGACAACAATGGGCGGCTTGTCTTTGCCCTGGCAGGCCGCTTTCCTCTGCACCTGAGCCGGCTTGGCGCAGGTCATCCAGGCCTGGTGGCACTGCAGGTCACCCACCACGGGGAACCTCTCCTTGCCGGGCAGGTCAGCGTCTCTGTAGCCGGGGAAGGCGGCCTGGTGCTGCGGGAGCTCCTCTCCATCCTCCCGGTGGTGCTGCTGCTGCTGCTGCTGCTGGTGGTGCTGATCATGCCCCTGCACAGAGTAGCCGGTTTGTTGTGGTGTGTATGCAGGAGGCGGAGGGGGCTGCACGGGCTGGTAGCCCCCTCCATAACTGCCACTACTGTCCTGGGGGTTGTTATAATACCCCCCTTGGTCACTAAAATTACTGTAATCTTCTTCACAAGGCGGGAACTGCGGCTCAGCGTATTTACAGCTCACCACGTACGACTCCATGATTGATTTATAGCGAGGCTGGTAGGAGAATACTAATTTTTCTTTCTCTCCCCTCTCTCTGTCTCTTTTCCCCCCTCTGGCATCAAGCCATCCTGCGGCTGTCAAATAGACGGACGGCCGCGCGGGCCACGTGACCCCGCGGCCAGCCAATGAGCGCGCGGCGCTGCGGGTTGTTTATGTCAAGACGTAATGGGATAATTTGAAGGAGGAGGGGGGGGGAAGTTCATTATGGGACTAATGAGAGAGAGAGAGAGAGAGAGAGAGAGAGGTGCGTGTGTGGACCGACAGGAAGATCCATCTATCTATCCTATCTATCTATCTATCTATCTATCTATCATCCCATCTATCTATCTATCTATCTATGCCTCTTCATCTGCACACTCCCCACCCCCTCTCCCTCCTTCTCTCCCTCTCCTCCTCTCCCTCCCTCCCTCCCTCCCTCTCTCACCTATTGAACACTGTAGATTTATGACTCGGAGCTCGGTGACTTTTACCCCCACACAGATGGCCCGGGCTGAAAAATTCATCTCGCCCATATTGGGGGGACACCGCGGCCATATTTGGCCTTGTGGCGACGTCAAAGGACGCACCAAACAAAACGTGGCCCGGTCAGAAAGGCCTGCGATGAAAAGAATGGGATAAAAGGTTCCCAGACAGTGACTAGTAGTTGGCTTTGTTAGGCCGGGGTCAGCCCGGGGTGCCCCGTTCACCACCACCACCACCACTAACTTGGGCTTTTAAAGCTGGGAGGGAGGGGGGAGTGCAGGAGGAGGGAGGGAGGGAGTGCATGCATGCATGCATTATAGTACTCGGCTTAAAAAATGATGCTGCACGTGAATAAAATGCGACAGGGTGAGTTATGCACGATGCAATGACAGAGACGAGTGAATATGCAAAACTGCGAGCCCCCACACGAAGAAGACAGCGCTGCTGCACGAGGCCGCGGTTTCTTTGGTAGAAAACGCGCTACATCTGCAAACAGTGTCACCTCTGCACCGAGGGCTGCGCCATAAATCTGAGTTATCCTGCGGGGATTTCACGAGGATTTCCTCTGGAGCTGCTGCTGCTGCTGCTGCTGCTGCTGCTGCTCACCACCACAGTCCGCGAGCAAACCGGAGCCAAAACCTCTTAATAAGCCTTGTGATGTGATGTGAGCCCTGGCCATTATACAGCCCATAATAATCCTGTAATAAAGTGGGGAGGAAGGAAAGTGCTGGCGCTGGATGGGTGTGGAGGTTCTGACATGGCTGACAGGCTACAAGTGACCTGGGGATTATATGGCCTTAATCTATCTGGTCTAATGACTCATTTGTTCTGAGTGGCTCCATAATGAGCGGCTGGAATCACCCGCAGCTTCTACGGAGGCCGTAAAGGCCTTACATCTCACTTCTCTACGTCTCTGTTGAATCACCATCAGCTGCTGCAGAGTCTGAAAAGTGTCTGAGGGTTTTACACTGAAAGAAAAGCAGGGTTTCTCCTCAGCAGGAAGTTCAGATCAAACTGAAAGTCTACATTAGATCAGGTGAGAAAAGTCAGATTTATATTTTCCACACGTGTGTTGAAGGGATGTTCATGTTTTACAGCCGCCTCCTGCAGACCTCTGCGCTGGGAGCAGACAGGTACACTCACTGGATCTGAATCAGAGGAGGAAGAGCTGCAGCAATCAGCCAATTAATTGATTAGTAGATGAACAGATAATTTAAAAAACTTCATCTGTTTGTAAAGTTTTTTTTCTTTTTTTCAGCCACGCTGCAATAAAAACACGTGGATTCACAGGTTTTTCAGGTTTCATGTGATAAAACGAGACAAACTCACTGTTTTTTGTGACGTTTCGCAGATAAATAATCAGATAACTAGATAATGAATAAATCAAGAGGAATTCAAAATGACTGGGACAAGAAGCAAAATCCTTCAGTGTGAATTATTATTGTTGTGATGATACGTCTCCTGCAGATTCATGCTCTGCAGAGTCGAGCTGATGTTGTGATGTTCAGGCCTCAGACTGAAGCAGATCAGAGAAAGAACGAATGAATTCAGTCTTAATGTGATCAATAAAGTGGCTGAATGTGAGTCTGTGTTAAACAGATTTTCTGTTTCACCTTTTAAAACCAGACTATTTCATCATTTTCTGACTTTCGACAAACCAAAGGAAAACCTGATCACTGATCAGCACATCATCATGTTAAATCAGACCAGAGTCAGGACAGCGGTCGTCCTGGATCAACGGAGAAGTGAAACAACAGATCAGTGTTTCCTACAGATTCATGCTCTGCAGAGTCGATGTCATGTTCAGGCCTCATGTCGACTGGACTGGGATCATTTTACTACTTTTCACAACCAAATCAACTTTAAAACCAAATTTTTGGAGCCAAGTTGCAGTAAAAAAATATGAAGATTTGTCAGTTTCTACTTGTTTGATGTTATAAAATTCAACCGTTACGTGAGTTTTCACACACCAACGGAAAAAGTGACTCACGGCCCTGAAGCTCCAGGTGTGATGGAGAGGAGCTGGACTGGGATCAGGAGGAAACACTGAAGAAATGAAATGAAGTAAAGCAACAGATTTTGGCGTTCTGCAGAGTCGACGTGAGGTCAGTTCAGGTGTCATGTTCATCAGGTGTCGGTGTGGAGCGGCTGTGATGGACTGTGTATATGGAGTGAGTATAAGATGCAAAGGAGTTTCCCATAAAGTTGTTGAATCTGAACTGGACCTGAATGACTCCTATGTACATGTGAGTCTAAACGCAGCAGCAGCAGCAGCAGCAGCAGCAGCAGCAGCGTAGGAAAGTTTGCAGAGCTGCAGGATGTGAAACAGAGACGTCGTCCACTCAGACTTTCCTGCGTCTCGCTGGCTGTTGACAGACGGTCCGTCGTCGCCCATAGACTCCCCTAGAACCCAATCTGTGACGAGGCAGCTCCACACACATTCGGTTCTACAGGGTATGTATAGGCGACGTTCTCCAGTGAAGAAGAAGACACAGACAACAATCCCGCCCCCTCTTCATCGTTAACGTGCGTGCATGTGTGTGATGCATCAGTGTCCTGCTGTAATTTATTGGAACCATTAAAGCTGCTGTAGCTCGTAGCTTTTTGACATCGATAACTCATTATAGGCGTCGCACGATCGCTCTGATACATGTGTGTAATTAGTGTAAGAAAGTGAGTTTGGCATGTTTAGAGGAGGAGGAGGAGGAGGAGGAGGAAGATGATTTACAGCATGGTGGAACAGAGAAATCCAATGAGACGTGATGAGAAACAGCAGGAAGTCAAACAACCAGAGTCAGAGTCAGACACCTCCACCCAGCCCCCCCCCCAGTTTCCTCTGATGTCCTTATTTTACAGTAAATGTGTGTCTTAAGCGACACAGTGTGTGTCCACATTAGATCCAGATCCAGATCCTGCCCAGACTCACACACTCGTAAACACGCACACACCCTCTCCGACCTGACCAATCGCGTGTGGAAGTCGGCATAAACAGGAAGTAGGTTGTTTGTTTACTCTGAAGTCGTGTTAAACAGTGATGTGTGTGTTGTTGTCACAACTGCTGGAGCAGCTGTATTGATCGTATTTGGACAGGCAGTCATTTGTGACGAGCCTCAGGTCTAAGCTCCGCCTCCATCGCATACATCACTGCTCATCATCATCATCAGTATTAATTCCATATGTTTATTAATGAGGTCACGCTGTGGGGAGTTATCTGTCTGGTATTGATCAGCAGGTCAGGATCAGTACAGTTTAACTCTGACAGACTGAACATCACATCGCCGGGTTTCATCATATGAAAAAGTGTATAAGAGAAACTACGGTGGCCCTGAGGGCTCAACATGCTGCTGCAGGAAATGCCCCAGCCTGGTCCGTCACTTTATTGTGTCCCCAGTAACAGTTGTGTTGTGTGTGTTTTTTAAGTTGCAGTGAGTTGGGCCTTCAGGGCCACCGTAGAAACATGACTTTTTAACACATATTTTCTACACATTTTAAGTGTATAGGCACATATTCTACTTATTCTACCTGGACATGTTTGACTGTGTTTCATTATTTCATTTAACAGTAATAATAAAACAATTCTGTCACGTTTTTTTGCAGCTTTAGTTTAAATGTGACCCGTTTTCTGGTGGAGAACGATGAGTCAGAACTGTGACTCAGCACAAAATAAACCAACCTGAGTCACTTTTAAAGAAAATGTCTGCAGTCCAACAGTAAAACCTGCTGAAGCTCAACCGTCATTAAGGCCACAGCAGAGTCTTTGACCCTCCTGCTCCTGCAGCTCCTGCAGCTCCAGGCCTCAGAGCCTCGGCCCGACTCTCTGGTCACCTGCCAGGGCTGCTGCTGCTGCCGCTGCCGCCGCCGCCACTGGGGAACAAACCAGCAGCCGCAGCCACAGTGTAGTGAAAACGTGAGCGGCATGTGAACTGGTGTGATGTCTGAGCTCGGGCTCTGGGGCTCTGGGGCTCTGGGGCCAGCACAGCGGCCCCTGAGGGCAGGAGGACATTTCCCTCCTTTTTTTTCCGCTGCTGCAGGAGATTTATGAGGCTGTGTAGATGTTTATAATTCAACATCTGCCCTCAGCTGGATGCTGGAGGCACCTCAGGAGAGACATCCCATAATTATCCATGAGGGTTGAAGCCATAGCAGTGTTGTTGTTGTTGTTGTTGTTGATTTGCATGGCTGCACATTAAATGGCGGTGGTAATGTGTTGTTAACCTGCAGCTTATGCACAAATAACATAGAAGATGTGTGTGTGTGTGTGTGTGTGTGTGTGTGTGTGTGTGTGTGTGTGTGTCTTTGTGTCTCTGGCTCTGGCTCATTTTTCCTGCTGTTTACGTCTCACTAAGTTTCCCATGAAGCCTCGGAGCCATTTGTTGCCGCAGCACAAAGCTTCATATCGAGGCTGATGTGAAGCAGACGCGCACAAAGCTGCAGCTCCACATCGATCTGCGTGAGTAATGACGCTGCAGAGGCGCACGAGCTCCTCTCCTCTGTGGTGCAGATGTGTGCCACTATTAATCCATTAAAAACACAACACAATAAAGAGAGAGAGAGGGAGAGAGAGAGAGAGGGCTTTGACCTAAAACTTTCATTTTTCACAGTTAATCCCGGGTTAGCTCGTAGAGAGCGGTCACGCGCTGAATGGAGCTCGCGGTGGATCCTTCAACAACAACAACAGGAGATGTTTCGCCTCGTCAAAGAGCATTCTTGGGGCGGACTGTAGCCTAGCTGCCGGCGGGTCGGCCCGGGGTCAATCAGAAGCGTTGACCGCTGCTTCACCACCACCTTCATTAGTCCTCGCGCTGGACAGGGACGGGGCCACCACCTCGAGCGCGCATGCACGAGGTGGTGGTGGTGGTGGTGGTAGGGTTGCATGCAGAGTTCAGCCGCGAGCCCTTTGTTCGGCTGCTCGCGATGGTGCAAGAGGCGAAATGAAAGAGTTAATATATGAGAAGAAGAAACGTCATCAAATGTTTTAATTAATACAGATCTGATATTAGCTAATCGATCTGGTGTGAATCGATATGCGCTTCTGATCAGATGTTGTTGTTGTTTTTGCAGAAACCGATCAGCTGCAGCTTCTGAGTATCGATCAGCGGGACAGTTTGGGCTCTATAAGTTTGATAAATATATATAAGGGGCGCGCGGCTCTATAGGTGTGCTGACGTCACTGGCCCCATTCAATACGTGTCTTTTCTTTTTTCTTTTCTCGGGGTCGTTTCACTTTTTCATCTTAGACAGGCTGACCGGCCGCTCACCCCTCCGCCCCCGGGCCTGAGCCGGGTCAAAGCCGAGCTGAGCAGCGTTAACCCGGTTTAGACATTAACTGCGACCTCGAGCCGCAGCATGGGAGAGCGAGGAGCCCGCGTGCACGGCCCGCGTGGAGCCGAGCTACAGCAGCAGAGCGTCAAAGTCTAAACATGGAGGTTTGTTTGTTTGTATCAAACACAACATGTTCTAACTGATATTATTGATTTTAGAATTGATTACACACACACACACACACACACACACACACACACACTGGATAACATCTTGGCACGAGCGCACTGTGATTAATCTGACGCAGGAAATTAAAGAATCACTTCATTAAAATCAAGAAAAATCCCACGTGTTTATAAAATAAATACTGATCAAATTATAGGTGATTATAGGTTATTTATCCAGATTAATGGACATTTATACATTTGTTTTGTTTTAGTTTCAGTGTAAAGTACAAATGAATAAAAACAACTCTTTGTTTTAGAATAAAATAAAAACCTGAATAAAAAACAAATGAGTTTCGTGTGTAGATTAATTCTGACCCTTCAAAATAAAATACAATAAAATACATTTAAATAGAAACGAAAAATTATTTCACCTCGTGCAGAGTAATTCAAGTCTGAACACTGTGTGTGTGTGTGTGTGTGTGTGTGTGTGTGTGTTTCTGAGCTGCTGCATCAACATCATTATTATAAATTATTCCATATTATTATCACAGTTAAACACCTGATAGAAGCTGCATGAAGAATTGTGTTCAAGTCCTCAACATGAGCCTGAGCACACACACACACACACACACACACACACACACACACACACTTTCAAATGAAGAACTAAACCCAGAACAGAATCACAAAGTGAAAACCAGCGGTTCTTCATTATATTAAATGTTTCTTAGGTTTTTCACTGGAGACGTTTTTCGTCTCGTAAATTTGACCTGGTGTTAAATATTAGTTGCTGTGGGACCTGAGCAGATGGAGACATGTCCCTGCTCTGACCTGTCCTCACTCTGTCCTCCTGAGACACTCCGTCCCTCTGTCCACCGTCTGCAGGTCCACTGACTACAGGTGGATCTGTCTGCACCGAGGGGCCGCTGCGGGGCCCCCGGACCACCGCTTTACCTCGAGGCTCACTCCCCTCCATCAGCACCACCACCACCACCACCTCACCTCACCTCACCCCCCACCCCTCCCCCCACCTCCACCATCATCATCATCATCATCATCATCATAACTTCATATCTGCTGCCAAATATGAAAACAGACGCCACTTACTTGTTCCGCTCTGATCTCGCGTTGAAACGCGGCCGTTTACAGTAAAATCCCGTCGGAGCGGATCGAAGCTGATTATCGGAGCCGGACTCCTTCCACCGTCCGTCGTCGCTGCTTCGCCCCCGGCGCGCGCGCGCGACACAAAGAGCGTCCTGTTGTGATTCGGGCCAAATCTCGGCACCGATCCCATCTGGCCGCCTGTCGGCTTTTCTCTCTGAGTTATATTTTGGGGCTTGTCAAACCGCCGGCAATAAAACACACTTTATTACCGTCACGTGCTCAGCTTCTTTTTTTTCTCCTCTCTCTCCCTCTCTCCCTCTCTCTCTCCTCTGCTCACACGCGGGTTCATAAATTATTAGGCCCCTGCACCAAGAGCCACTTTACTCCAGAATGGCGCCAAAGAAGAAGAGAAATGATGCTTTTAGTTTCCTCTTGAACTCATTCAGACCTCCGTGGTTTTACAGGCTGCACTTTGTTTGTTTGTTTCGCCTCCTTCCAGCCTTTACTCTCATTTCTACTACTGAGGGTTTCTCCTTGTGCTGGAAAAGACCACAGAAAAATCCGCTTTATTTGTGTTTTTGTTGGTTTAAAATGGAAATATTGTTGTTATTTGATGCGAACTGTGGTTTTTCCGCTTGTGCTGATCGAGTGTAACGTGTGTTTTTAAAATGTAGTTTAAGGTATTAAGTGAGTGGAGACAAAGGCTGCGCGTAAAAGCGACATTTGTTGTGCGTAAAGGTGGCATTTTTGTGCGTAAAAGTCGCCCTCTGTGTGTGTGTGTGTGTGTGTGTGTGTGTGTGTGTGTGTGTGTTTTTCCGGATGTTTCTGGAATGCTGTTTGGAGCATTTGTTTCCTGCTTTGATTTCCGTAAATGGGCCGCAATAAAGCCATAAAGCAGCTCTGTGAAAACACGGAGTGTCACACCGGACACCGCTGCGTCGCCTCTGCGGCTCCGCGGCGGCTCCAGTGTCACAACAGTATGAAGCACAGAAAGCAGCAGAAAGACAAAGAGTAACGTCAGTGGTCGTTATAATAAGAGATGCAGGCTGATAATCACAATGACACCGTTTGGAATTTAACGTAAATGACGCACGTGACCTTTATAATTTGGATTTTACGTCATGAATCATGTTTCCTGGTCTTCTGTGATTTATTTATTATCATTGATCATTATCTGGTTTCTTCATCTCAACTTTCATTCAAGTAAAAAAAACAAAAACAAAAACTAAACTAAACTGTCACCGCCATTTTTTTTTTTTTTTTCTAACCCGGACTCACTGAGTCGGTGATTTATGTCGGTGCTGAGCTCGGCCTCGCGCCCAGCGACGCCACCGAGCAGCTGGAGCCGAGTCATTATCAAACCGTCCCGGGACAGCGCAGCGGACAGAGCCGCTCTGTCCGCGGTGCATTCAGGGTAACTGGGAGAGGAGAGTTCTCACGACCCTCAGGGCTTAATGAAGCCGTCTGAGGGAGAGGGAGAGGGGGAGGGAGGGGGAGGGATGAAGTCGTTAGCCGGGGTTTGACACCGACACAGCCGCTGTTGTCTGGAGCGTCACCTCTGAGGCTGTAGCGCCACCTGGTGGTGAACGGACACAACAGCAACAGCAGCACACACACAGGACTGCAGGCTCGCGTGCAGCCCGTGTTGTTTGTTATGGTTCTCATACACAGATGAAGACACCGCAGCCTCGCGCCACAGGTATCAACTGATCATTGATCGATAGCGACTTTACCTCCGTGTGTTTGTTTTCACGTATATTTGCATCGGTGACGTAGATGACGCGAAAAGCAATCCGAACTATTTCCACAGAGGTATGACGTCATTTGCTTTCTCTAGCATCTGCAGTGTTAAAAGCGGCAACGTGTGTGTGTCACCTGTGTGTGGGCCGGTGGCGCCCCCTGGTGGCTCCTCACGGCAACGACATCAGTCCTGCAGGAGACAGAAGGAAGGTTTAAATGAAGCATCAGTTCAACTTCAAATCCTCAGAGTCACAACAGTGTGACACACGTTATTAAACCTCACAACAGGTTGGCTGTTGCTATGTGAGACTACGGCAGACCATCAGGGCCAAAAGACATTTCTGATCCAGAATTCAAATAAGACATAAATGTCCTGTGGCTCTGATGAGACTTGTTTTTCTGGCCTCAGTTCTCCTCCCAGTGGAACACGATCACTGATAATCAATAATCAAACAGCTCTCTGGTTCTGTTACCTGTCTCAGGTGATTCGGTCCAACATCTGGAAAATGTCCAACATCTGTCCTGAAAGACAAATGAATTCAATCAGTTGAAACAGGTTCAAGTCTGAAGGAGAGAATCAGACGTGACGTCACCTCACGCCGCTCTGTGTCTGTGGTTAAAGGACGAACCTGCGGGATGGTCTGTCTTCTTCATGGACGTCCAGCTGTGTCTCACGTCTCTGCTCTGTCCTGCAGGGACTGACACACACACACACGTTGTATAATAAACACACAGAGGAACACGAACGCATCACAAACACATCAACACATCTGTCTGTCTGTCTGTCTCACTCTCTCTGTCTCCCTCGCCTCCTTTTGTCTCTTTGTTTCTCTCTCTCTCTTTCACACACACACACACACACACATAAAAGCACACACACACAAACACACACAGATTCCCTGCCGCATTGCAGTAGGTTGTAAATATTGAGTGCCAGCTGAGTTCAGCCGAGCTGCACCAGTGAAATACTGTCTTTGTCTCCGTCTCTCACACTCTGCCTGCTGCCCTCTCTCTCTCTGTCTCTGTCTCTGTCTCACACACACACACACACACACACACACACACAAAGAAATGTAAAATTGCAGAAAGGGAGGAAACACTGTGTCTCGGCCTCTTTGTGTCTCACACACTCATAAAATAGAAGAGTGTCACTGGAAACAAAACCACAGAGGACACACAGACACTTCTGTCTCCTTCTGTCCATCTGTCCAAGACCCAGCCACTAAGGAGTCCTCCAGTCTTTCAGCTCTGACAGATTGAATATAACAATATAATGAAACATCTGCACATCCTGCATCAGTCACTGTTCATTAACACATGTCTCTATATGTTTATGTTTACTGTTGGCTGCACAAACACTGATGCATCTGCCACTTCACACACACACACACACACACACACACACACACACACACACACAGGCCTGATGATAGTGAGCTGATCCTGCACGAGGCCTTTAAATTAAACAGGTTTGGATGTGTTTAAATCAACAGACATCAGGTGCTAAGGCGTTAAAGTAAAACTCATCTATTGACCTATCGATCTGCGCGCGTGCGTGATCACAACAACCCGGCGGATCTAGCTACTCACCGGGCGTCACGTTCATGTCGAGCCGCGGTTCAGGCGTCAGAGCCCGGAGCAGGAACCTGGAGAGAGTCGGTGAAACAAGATGGAGGAAAAATACAAAATATAATAAAAACGTGAGAGGAAACGGAAGTTCAGTCAGAGACAGAGAGAGAGAGAGAGAGAGGGAGAGAGAGAGAGAGAGAGAGGGGAAACATGGAGGTGATCATTAACAGAAACTTTAAACATTTAAAGTTTAAAAAATGATGATGATGAGTTCAGGTTCAATTTAAATATGTGGGAAATAAAATAAAATAAAGTGAAATAAAATAAAATAAATAAAATAAAAGGAGGGGATTTGTTTACCGGACGTGATGGAGGCGCGCGGGAGCAGAGAGTGGGTTCTGCGCTGCCGAAAGCGCGCGAGCGAAGGAGCTGGAGCTGCCCGCGAGGGGTATGCTGCACTGCACGCGCACACATGACCGTTAGCGTCCAATGGTGGGCTGTGTCAGCTCGTAAAAATAGTGTTGTTTGTGTGTGTGTGTGTGTGTGTAAATGAAGCTTTCTCGCGAGTGCAGCTGCCACAAATTCTCCTTTCTCCTGACCACACACACACACACACACACACACACACTGAACCAAATACACAGACCTGTCAGTTGCCTATCAGCAGGTTATTGATCCGTCAGTTCATTTAAGAATGGAAATTAAGAGTAAATGTGGAAAATAACAATAAAAACCAAAAAACAAACTAACCTGTGTGACATCACGACAGAGGAAAACACAAACAACCGGCACGTTATTACGTCATGATATTGTGATTATTATTATAAGGTAGAGAATAAAACGCAGCTGATGTTTGTGTTTGTTGTTGCTGACCTCAGATCAGCCACCGACACACAGAGTTCAGTCACAAACACAGAGACACAACGAACAAACAGAAAACAGGTCAGTTTCACGTCGTCAGACCAGAAATACGGCTGATGACGTCACCGATGGAGTCAGTGAAGGGTGGAGTTTCATTTGTTCATGGTTCTGAATATTTTATTATTGCAAAACAATTTAATTTGGACAGAACTCCACACACACACACACACACACACACACACACACACACAGGTGAAACATCAGTGTGTTTAGTGAGACAGAGGCGCGAGGACACAGTGTTGTCCTCGCGCCTCTGATGTTCCACATGTTCTCTGCAGATAAGGCCACATGTTGTTGTCTCCTGCATCTGTTTACGTGTCACTCCACCAGGAGGAGAATCACGTCACGTCTCCATGGCTTCCACACACACACACACACACACACACACACATATATAAACCCTCAGTCTCAGTTTGTTCCTTCAAACATGACCCGGTGACGCGTCACTCTGGATCAGGCCCAAAACTGATCATGTCGGAGGTGGTCTGGTCTTAATCCGATTTAAACAGGCTGACTGTAATAATAATTCAGATTATACATGTTCAGGGGAACAGGTTCGGCTCTGGTCGTCAATCAGCTGATTGTTGTTGTTGTTGTTCAGGAAAGTTAAAGCAGGAAATGTGTCAAAGATCCTGCAGGTGAAATGATTTTAAATTATTTTAGATGTAAAAAAAACAATATTAATAATAATAATGATAATATATGGGCTTTATGTCGTTTCCATGGTGACCGTCTGAATCATTTTCTATTTTTTCGTTACATTAAATACGTCAGAGTTTTAACGAGTCTGGTCACAGCTGCTGCTGGTTATATGTTTATATGTTTATATATTGTTTTTGTGGGAGTTGGAGTCACAGTGAACCGACGTAGAGACCGTGAAGAGGCCTGATTGATTATTGATCAGAGTCAATGTTTTCCGTGCGAACGGCAGGACTTTTATTTTGGAGGGGTGAGACAGTTTACGTGGATCAATTTACACAAAATAAAATAAAATAAATAAATAAATAAAAAGGAAAAAACAAACAGAGTGAAGAGTGAAGCGTTCAGGGTGATGTCACCACGGTGTGTGTGTGTGTGTGTGTGTTCAGCTGCAGCCTCCTCAGATCCTACCACACACAGTGATAGAAACACACACTCCATGTTTCCATCACTGTGATGAATGAAGTCAGATGAACACAGAGAGCAGACTGAAACAAACCTCTGTTGTTTGTTTGTTTGTTTGTCGCTGCAGCGCTGCCTCGTGGCCCTTTGCGTCAGGAGGTGGCAGCGTTTCTCTGCAAAAAAAAAAAACAACCGACAACATGACGTCACTTTACGTTAGGCTACTGAAGGTCACTCTCAGGGTGCATCATGGGAACTCTGAGACTAATAAAAGTCAGTGTTGTGTCATATCTAATAACTACATTATATATATTATATTTTATAATAACATTATAAGTGTAAAAGAAAAAAACAAACCAAAACAGGCCACTGTTAACTTGCATTTACTGGCAGTTTTACAAATGTCAGCACAGGGGTTAGCACAGCCAGGATGAATAAACACACAGGTAACAATGCTCGGTTTGCAGGTACTCTCTCTCTCTCACACACACACACACACACACACACACACACACACACAGAGATCTTGCAGTGATGGGTCTGAAGGCTTTTCCTCCTCTCTGTAGATGGATGGGGGAAGCAGAGGTTTGCAGGACCTTCAGCACCAAGTAACAACCTGTAACAACTAAGCAAAAGAAAAAGCACAATGCAGTGTAAACGGTAAAAGGAAAACACACAGCTGGTCCCCTCGCTTTTTACACCTGTTTGTGCAGCAACACACACATTATCGCTCGATGTTCAGGACGTTTTAAACCATGAGCCGAATTATCTGCAGAGGTCTCCTCCTCTCCCACATATACAGACCCAGAGGATAAAACCAGTAAAAACATGAATAAAGCAGCTTCACGTTAAAAACCAGTGTTTATCTGACGCTGTCCGGCGGAGACTCACAGGCCGTCCGCAGGGCCGAGAGCCGGGCTGCTGCTAACCAGCGCTCAGCTTGTTGCTCTGATAACTTTTGATCCTCAAGCTCGGGAGGTTTTTACCGTGAGCCGAATTATTGACAGAGGTCTCCTCCTCCCCAAAACTCAAAGACCCGGTGATTAAAACCCGATAAAAAACGAAATAAAGCCGTTTCAAACGAAAACTCACCGTTTCTCCGACGTGGTTAGGCAGAGGGCTTCCCGCAGGAGCTGCGAGTGGGCTCAGTTTGTTTTTCCTGGTGAAATGAAGTATAAAAAAAATAAATAAAAAGCACTGAATAAAGCATAAATAAAAATGATGATAATAAAATAATAATAATAAAGCATGGTCGGTATAAACGTCATGCCCTAACGTGACCTTCGTCAATCTAGCTAACGTTACACCGGTGGTTCCCGTGGATAGCTAGTTAACGTTAGCTAACCTTACCGCTAACGATGGCTAGCCAGCTAATGTTACCTGAAAATGTTAAGATAAAAATGTGCAAAGGGACAGTAAAGCCAGATAAACATTAAGGCCAGGAGACCACCTCACATTAAACTGCAAAATTCAAACAGGCTAACGTTATAGCATTGTTAACGGCTGGCTAACGTTAGCTAGCATCTAGGAAAAAATGCTAACTTGCCAAACTTTGTTAATAAATGTCACAGAATACAAACCATTAAACCTGCCTATGATCCAAGAAAGTGAAGCTTTAATCACAACTTATTCAGAATATAGGTAAATCATTCATGAAAATCCTGATGTGCTCGGTCCAAGATCCAGAAAGTTTGAGGAGCGGGAAAATGAATGACCCAGGAGTTGGCCAGGTGAGGCCAGGTGTTCAGATATGAAGAATAAGCCTTGACAACCAGAGATGGGAGCTGTGGCTTCAACATGTCCTGTATCCATCCTGTTCAGTCACTGACCCAGGTGCGGTAATGAGCTCACCTTCCTGGCTGTGGAGCCACTGCTGACTGGAACCAGCTGCTTCACCCAGCATGTGTTTACAGACGTAACCCAGCAGCTTCTGTGTGCATGTTGTTGTTGTTGTTGTTGTTTACAGTGTTCCAGCTGAAAGCAAATAAAACAGGGAAAGTAAAAGTGAGATTCTCTGTTGAGGTGTGTTTTATCTGAAGTCTCAGGATCAGGTCGTTGTTTCTGCAGAGACTGAAGCAGATGGAAGGATGGAGCAGAGCTTTATTTTGAAGAGCTGACAGAAGGCGGAAGTAGCGTCATACATTCTCCCACATCCCATAATTTAAATGCAGTTTTCAAAAATGATCATCATTTAACTTTTGTTTTTTATAAAAACTGATTTAAAAAAAATCTTTTAAACCCCAGAAGTTAAAATCAAGTTTATTCTGTTTAAACTCAATCGATGAGATTGATCGATTGATTGATTGTGGATAAAAAAAAAAGAGATAAATGATCTGAATCCAGCTGTAAACATCTGTAGCTCCTCCTCTGGTGCCTGTTTTCTAGCTTCTGATCAGATGAGTCGATCACTTTAATTTTCGTTGATAATCGATTAGATCATGTGAGATTCCACTGAGCTTTGAAGTCAGTGACACACCGACACACGACAGGAAACACGACAGCGCCACCCAGCGGACACACACGGTCACCACACACACACACACACACACACGCTGCTGCTGTGTTTTTATTTACATTACTAAATCTGCAGTTTATCGATTATATACATTATTGATCATAACGTTTATTCCACGTGAACTTCTTCCTACTCACCAGGATAAAGGTCAGAGCTCCTCCTCTCTCTCTCCCTGTCTCTCTCTCTCTCTCTCTCTCATTATAAACTTGATTGGATCAAAGTGCAGAGGGATCAACATTTAATTATCGATCAGCTCAGATTAGTTGCTGCTCGATTTAATTTCTGCAGCTCTGTAACTGTTCCCCCCGCTCCTCCTCCTCCTCCTCCTCCTCCTCTCCCTCCTCCTCCTCCTCCTCCTCTTCTGAACTATCTACCTCCTTCCTCTCGGTGTTCTTTGATAACTGGTTTATTTCATTATCAATCAATATTCAATACTATCGATCCAGTCATATATATTTAACATTATCAGCTCAGTAAAACTCCCTCTGTGTGTTTCATCTGAGCACAGACGTCATGACGTCATAATGTAGAAACCAAAAGTTTTCTTGATGAACAGCTGGATCATCTGCAGCTTTAATGTGGCGGAGCTGATCTGGAGTCAGATCTTCTTCAGCTGGCTTTTCTTCTTCTTTAGTCCTTTTACTGTCTGAGCCTCAGACAATGACTTTAACATTAGGAAGGACAGTTGGAGGAAGCAGCGACAATAAAACCATCGAGCTCAGAGACACAGGCCTGTCTGGGCTAAATCACTTTACGACCCCCCCCCCCCCACCCCCCCTCTCTCTGGAGTTGGGGGAGAAAGTCACGTTTATTCTCCAAATTCATGCTGTTGCTTTATGACCCTGCAGGATGAGCTCGAGCTTGCGGGGCGGGTTATATGGCGGCCATAAAGGAGCTCGCGGAGAGAGAGGGGACCGGGGGGAGCGGGGGGGGGGGGGGGGGGGCGGCTGATGTGCGCGAGCTCCTTGCATGGCCTGCAGCTCTGACTTTGGAGCCGGAAACGTGTCCCTCTCTCCGTGGACGTGGATGGAGGGCTCGCGCTGCACCTGAGCGCGCGCGGCAGCACCTTGACGTTGGAATAAAAATTAAAAAAAATCGTGGCAATAAAACAAAACAGTAAAAAGAGTTTGAAGAGAGAACAGGCTCCGTGTTGTTGTTTACCTGTTTGTCCGCCTCTGTAAACAACAACAACAACAACAACAACAACAACAACACTTGAACCTGCATCACGTGTCCTTCTTCTTCTTCATTTATATTTTATTGTTTTATATATATTTTTTTTTACATTTTATTATAATTCGGATTTTTTTTTATTATTTTATTTTATTATAATTGATTATATTTTAACTTCATTTTCTCTCTGCACCGTCACACCTGGTCAACTTCCGGTTTACTGCAATAAAAGCTGCTCAGAAAAAAAACAAACAAAAATTGTGTGTTTTTTTTTTAATAAATATGAAACTTAATATAAATATGATGTAATGTGCGTTTTAATAATCAGACCGTGCATCGTTATTCATTTCAGCGGCAGCAGCATCAAACCGATTAAAATAATTAACCCTTTAAATTCAGACAAAATTAAAGGAGAAAAAATCTGATGTGAAAATAAAACATAACAATAATTCGAGTTGAATTTCGTTGTTTTAATTCATCATTTATTTTATTTATTATTTAAAAAAAATTAAAACAATCACCGCGAGCAGCAGACTGAACCTGTGACGGAGGCGTGACGTCATCTCACGTCGCTAACCCTCCAGGTGAAATCACAGCACAGGTGTGCGGCCGCTGTGGGCTAACATAGCCCGGAGTGTGTCCTGTTCTTCTCCTGCAGTGTGTGTGTGTGTGCGTGTGTGTGTGTGTGTGTGTGTGTGAAAAAAAAAATTGTGTGCGCGCGTGCACGCTTTCTCGCACCTCTTTGGGGAAAAAAGCGTCATTTCTGAGGTTTGTTTACAGTGCGGGCTCAGGTTGGTTTGAGGATTAGCTCAGTGTGTGTGTGTGTGTGTTTGAGTGAGTGTGTGTGTGTGTGAGTGTGAGTGTGTGAGTGAGAATACAGGCATGAGCATATCTGCTGCACATTAGACCCACAGTAACAACAACACAGAAACACTTTACACGTAACAACAACAACAACAACAACAACAACAATAACAACAACAACAACAACAACAACAACAAAGCCCTCGAGGCTTCATGCACATCAGTCTGTAAAAACGAGGGAGAGGTGTTTACTAAGTTCATGTTGGGGGGGTGGGGGTGGGGGTGGTGTTTATAGATCAGGGCTGGTTGTAACGCGTCATCACTTCTCACGTAGTTTGTTTACTTCCTGGTTCAAATGTTGCAGCGTCAGTTCATTCATCATTTATAAAGTGTCGTTACTGCATTTACACTAGTTACTCTGTAGCTTGTTACCACGGTTGTACATGGAAGAACCTCAGCTGTTATGTGCTAATAATAATGATAAATAAAGTTTTATTTCAGTGACAAACCAGTTGTTCAGGTGACGTCATCAGTGTCAGTAAATAATCAATAAACTGCATTTTGTTTTATTTGATCATAGATGAGCCTCTATAGTTTATAAGCTACAGACTAATCAGTATAAATATAAGAAGAACAGATTATAAATGATGAATCTAGTAATTAATAATGTTCATGGTATAAAGCTGATCAATAATCAATAGAGTCGCTGCTTATGATTTAAAAAGACATTTAAACCCAGTTTTATATGAACACACACAGTCTTGTTATTGTGTATTCAGAGTCTTATATATATATATATGTATATATATATATATATATATACGTGTGTGTGTGTGTGTGTGTGTGTGTGTGTATAAATATATATGATCAGTGAGTTTCTTCAGCTTTGGTTTTTTGTTTTTTGTGCGTTTGTTCTTCAGGTGTGAAGCGTTAACAATCACATGTGAAGCAGCTCCAACACGTGTGTGTGTGTGTGTGTGTGTGTGTGTGTTTCTCTGAGAGCAGCTTGTATTAAGACGACGACAGTTTCAGCTCTAAATCATAAAAAGCACGAGTCGCCTTTTGGCCCAAAAACAAAAAAACAAAAAACAAAAAGTGGAATCAGAGACGTTTTTATGTGAAGTCAAGTGTTTCCAGTCTGAGAGCGTGAGATCAAAACCACATGTGTTTTCACTCTTTGATATCAACCACTGTGTGTGTGTGTGTGTTATTTACAGCTGTCCTGGGTCAAAGGTCAACCGTCTTCATTTCTGTGCAACATGCTGGATGGAGGATTTCTACATCATGAGGTCAAAGGTCAAATGAGGCTGATCTAGGAAAAGTTGTTTTTTTTTTCTTTAAAAATGTTACAACTCATCTCGGGTCTTTTCTCTTCCTTTTCAAGGCGGCCATGTTTATTCCCACAATGCACTGCTTCCTCCTCACTCAGGCCATGCAGTGGATGTTGAAGGTGTCCTCTCTCTCTCTCTCCCTTTCTCTCTGTTCAGTCGTTCATACTCCTCCTCTCCCGGATCATCAGCTTCTTCATCTTCATCCGTCTGTTCTGGAACCAGATCTTCACCTGTCTCTCTGTCAGGTTCAAGAGTCCCGCCACCTCCAGCCGCCGGTCCCGGGTCAGGTACATGTTGTAGAGGAACTCCTTCTCCAGCTCGAGGGTCTGGTGCTTGGTGTACGGACACCGCTTCTTCCGGGTCGACTTGGCGTGGATCCAGCTGGCAGAGGGGTTTTCTGCAAGAGAGGGCCGAGAGAGAGAGGTGTGTTTACACTCTGCTTCCTGCTGTGTATCAGTGTGTGTCAGTGCACATGTGCACACTTGCACATTATTTGACATCACTGTAAATGTGCCAGTTTTAGATTTTCAACTGTTCACAGATGACACGGTGCATCACTAAAATGAAACCAAATGACTCCACAGGTCACTAAGAGAGTGACATGTAGAAACACATGGAGCAGGCGGAGGCATAAGGGTGCAGCAGGTCGGAGAAGCAGCAGAAGAAGAAGGTAACACAACAAACATTTAGCCACAGGCAGCAGTGAACAGAGCAGGCAGACGTCGGCCGGTCAGAGCAGAGGAGGAGAACGACTGCGTCCAACAAAACAGCAGACAGGAACTCTCAGAGGAGCCGGTTTTTATGAGGCTGCAACCTGTGGATCATTAGAAAGAGAAACAATAACACACACACACACACACACACACACACACACTCCCTCTCCCTCTCCATTCATTTCAATAATTGAACATAAAGTGACTGATGTTGGATATTTAAAGATGAAAATGTGTTTGGAAGGAGAGAGTGAGCAGCGATAAATAAAAGAGAGAGAGAGAGACTGTGTGTGTGTGTGTGTGTGTGTGTGTGTGTGTTGACCCGCAGCCAAAACTCAGATATTTGAACCTCTGACTGATATTAAAATATTTTATCGACCAGTTAAAGTGAAGGAGCCTCAGATTTCAACATGAGCGTGTGTGTCCTGTTAACACACACACACACACACACACACACACACACTGCAGCAGCTTCACGCCACTGATCGATTCATTCATTCATTATTATTAATAATCAGAGTGTAAATAAGTTCATTAAAAAAAAAAAATCTGTTGCACATTTTAACAACAAAGCAACAGTGAACAACATATTGATCAGAAAAAATCAATACAAATCTGATAAAGGAAACTGTGCAGCTCAGAGGTGACGTCACTGTTCTTCTTAAAAACAGATTTGAAGTTTAACTTTGTTTTTGTGCAGTAAATAGTTTATTACTTAATATTATTAAGGACACACACACACACACACACACACACACATACATACATATATGTATTATATTTAATCAGGTCTGTAACCGTCTCCTGTCCAGTCGCGCGCGCTCAGCTGCTCCTACCTGCGTCTGTCTCCACAGTGACAAACACCAATAGGAGCTTAATTATTTTAATGGACAATAAAGTTTTATATTTTACCGTTTACAAGACATTTATAGGCCAATAAAAGTCACACACACACTCACTTACTGACTTAGGCCACATTCACTGCTCTCTGCTACACACACACACACACACACACACACACACACACACACACACACACCTGTGTAATGTCACTTCTTAAGCTCTAATAAACATTCCTGTGTTCGGTGGGTCAGTCTTTACCCGGGTCAGCCGGCTGCTGCTGTGGTTGTGTTTTCCTCTCCCTCTCCTCTTCCTCCTCCTCCTCGTCCTCCTCCTCCTCCTTGGGCTCCGGTTTCCTCCCCAGCTCCTCCGCGGTCCCGAGCCGCTCCAGCACCACCACCTCAGCCGGGCTGGCGAAGCTGGAGTCCGCCGGACTGGGGACGTGGGACGACGGCGGCGGCGGCGGCGGCGGCGGGGAGCTCTCCGGCTTCACCGCCTCGTACCTCGGGCTCGGGTTGGAGAGGTCGCAGCCGGGGAAGGCGGCCGCCGGCTGCGGCAGAGCCAGAGTCTCCGAGGCGGGAGTCGCGCCCTCCCAGCAGCGGACGAACCTGCTCTCCGAGGCCGCCGCCGAGGATGCGAGGTGTTCGGCCTGCGTCTGCGCCTGCGGGCCGTAGTAAGGGTGGTGGTGATGGTGCTGGTGGTGGTTGTGGTGGTGGGGATGGTGGGGATGGTGGGGGCTCAGGAGGTGATGTGGATGGAAAAGGCCGGGGATGGAGGCACCGGAGGCGGACTGCAGCAGCTGCGGAGAGGACCCCGAGGAGGAGGAGGAGGAGATGGAGGAGGTGGAGGTGGAGGTGATGTTGGTCCATGGAGAAAACCCGTTCAGGCTCGTTTGTTTGTTGGAAAAATGTGAGAAATCCGGAATGTGTGCGCTGGGAGTCCCCCCCTCCTCCTCCTCCTCCTCCACCGCCACCGCCGCCGCCGCCGCTCCCCGGGCTGGCTTCACGCAGCCGGCCGTCGAACCCTGCAAGCTCCCCGGGATGAAGTGTGCAGCCCCGTACGGCTCCTCGGCCTGGAGCCCCATCATGGAATAATAATTCGTTAGCGACATGTTTATTTTATTATTTCAATAAAAAAAGACACTTAAGTGCGCCTGTAAAACGCTGGATGGGGGCAGCTACAGCGGAGCACATCCTCCACAAAAATGGTAGTAATTTTTTTTCCAGCCCTCACCTCCTCCTCGGCCGCTCATTGGTTACACCGCGGACCACATGGTTACACTGTATTTACCCAGAATGAGCTGATAAATCAAGTCTTTCTTTTGTGTTCAGAAATGTGATGTGAGAAGGAGAAGGGGGGGGGGGGGTGAGCTGCAGCCAGATGGACGTGAACGCAGCACGTAATGGTTTCCAAAAAAAAAAAAAAAAAAAAAAAAAAAAAAACTCTGGACGTTTTACAGGATGGATAAAAGTAGCAGGAGGCCGTTTACAAGCCTGTTTGAAGTGTGTGTGTGTGTGTGTGTGTGTGTGTGTGTGCGCGTGCATCCTGTGTTTTTATGGTCACAGGATCATTTATTATAGGAGAATATCATATGTAGCACATACAGTGTGTTAGTGTGTGTTCACGTGTTTATCATTTAGATTTTAGGCCTTTTAAGTTTTGGTTGATTCATTAGTGAGGAGGAAACACACACACACACACACACACACGCACGCACACACATACTGACAGTTCCAGTTTGTGTGTGTGTGTGTGTGAACTTTATTGTCATGTGATGTGCTGTTGTCCAGGTTTTGTTTGTTAGACACTGAGGGGATGATGTCATCGTGTTTGTCACATGACATCACTCGCTGCTGTCACCATCAAACCTCACTTCGGTCTCTGTGAAATGATTCAGGATGAAGATGATCCACATGGAGCAGATAAGTTTGTTCCTGAGCTCTCCTCACTGTGGGACAGATCCATCATCAATAATCTGTGTAATAATAGGCTGATAATAATAATAATAATGATAATGATAAATCAATAATCAATATGATCAATAATCAGACCGATCAGTCACATGTTTGTTTAACACTCTTCGTGTTTCTGAGTCAAAGTGAACTTTCTCACCGTGACCACTGTGTTTGTGCAGCCTCAGCGCCACCTGCCGGTCAGAGGCGTCACTACGGACAGACAGACAGAGGTGGAGGCTCCTGCTGTCTGTGCTGCAGCACTGACCGACTCCACCTCATGCGCTGTAAGTCTTTAGTATTTATTTTAATATCAGTGAAACGCTCAGGTGTATATGTTACAGTTTCATACTTTTATACTTTCTATAGTTTGATCTTTTTTTCTAAAAGCTGTTTATTTGAACCCAAACAGACAGATGTGCACAGACTGAGCACTGCACAACATGTTGACACTGCAGGACAGGACTTCTTCTTCTATGGTGTATATATAGTCTCTCACAGACAGATGGACAGTGGTTTGTCTGGATGTTTACTACACTCACAGACTTTGTTCTCTGCACATTGTCAATAAAGTTGGATTTAATCTAATTATTTCTGAGGAGCTTCATTTCTTCTGCTTTAAACCTCTTTAGATTGAATGAGTTTTTTTTACTTGTGGTTTTCATGCACATTCTGTTGATGATGTTTTTATTGAATGTGTGTCCTCTGACCCCCCCCCCCCCCCCCCGCTCACACTGGTCCATATAACATCTGGCCCACTGGAACATCACCATCATTTTTTCATTTTTTTCTTGGGGAACTTTTGACACCTTGATCAAAGTGAGTAAAAACTTTGGACTAAAATGAATCAGTGGTCGTATCCTGGACGAGGACGAGGAGCCGGTGTCGTCCCGGCTGCTCCTGGATCAGTGTTTGCTGTGTTAAAAAGTCACCGTCGTATAAATTTATAGGACAGACTATAAGAAGTAATGGACGATGCTGGCAGCCGTTGGCATGGCGGCGCAGCAGCAGCTGATGCCAGCAGGAGTTTTAAAGATGATGAGCATTAAGATAATCATTTAGTGAAATATCACTTTTATTTATATTGGTGTGCGTTCAGAGTGTGACATCACTGGTCGCTGCGTTTGCCTTTAAAACCTTTTACAGAAAGAACGTTTAGATTTTAAAATGAAATTATATTATTATTATCAGTCCTGTTGTTTTTATACTGTTTTCACTGTGGTGCAGGTCAGTGTGTGTGTGTGTGTGTGTGTGTGTATTGATCCCTCTATAATTGTCCTTATTTACACTGATGCATGTTGTTTGCCCTGTTTTTTGACTTTAATCACTTCTGTTTTGTTTTATAAATAAAATTTAATGTTATTTTTATTATTATTGTAACAAAACCTGATACTAAAGCTTCTACAAACAGGTAACAGTGACTGACTGACTGACTGCTGCTGCTGCTGCTGCTGCTGCTCGTATCACTGAAGTTAAAGATCAGATAAAACTACACCTACAGGCTGTTTATTCTTTCTATTTCTAAATACAATATAGTCTATAATGTGTGTGTGTGTGTGTGTGTGTGTGTGTGTGTGTAAAGTGCTCACCAGGCTCACAGTCAGGTTTATTGTGGGCCATTAGGTTGAATGGCTTTAGTTCCAACCAGAGACAGAAACACAATCTCTCCTTTCATCTTTGTCTTTTTTTTTTTTTTTTGCGTCACACACACATGCACAGTCCTGCTTTCTCTCTCTCTCACACACACACACACACACACACACAAAGACAAAGAGAGAGAGCAGACTGTCTGTATTGCCCCCAATAAAAGGCATTAAAGCGGAGGAAATGGTGGCGGTGTCGTTGTGTCGTTGTGTTGGTTTGCGGTTCAAGGTTCATTAGCAGCCTTGGACTCATTGTGTGTCTCTGGTGTCTGGTCCCATGTTGTTCAAAGTCTGGGTCGGGACACAGAGACAGGGACAGGGACAGGGACAGAGACAGAGAGGACACAGCTGAAGGCCTGGTTCTGCTTCTGCAGGGAAACAACAACATGGAGCTGCTGTTTAGTTTGTGAGGTTCCAGACACAGACACTGACACTGACCCTTCACTCTGTTTGAGCTGCAGATCTCAGATCAGTTCCTGTTCCTCTACATCACATGTGCAAATGTGTTTACAACCATCAAAACCTGCAAAGTGAATTAAAGAGTTTAAATGACTTCATCCAGGTTTCACATCACGTTATGAAGAGATCACTTCAGTGAAGTCTTTATTGATCGATTGATTTAAACTGAATTAAAGTTGGTTTAAATGTATTTTTTCTACAGTTTGGAGCCACAGGATTTAAAACCAGGTTCAAGACTTAAACCCAGATGTTTTGATGACTGTAAAAAACAAACAAACAGACGTGTTGTTAAAATAACTCTGTTTTTATTGTTAATATTTATCATGAACGTCACTGTAAGAACATGTGAAGAAGAAGCTTCAACTTTGTTAAAATTAAAAACAGGTTTGTTTTTTTTTTTTTTTTTTATTATTATTTATTTATTTATTTTCCAGAGATGAAAACTGATCCAAAATCAGTATCCTACCAATGTAATTTATTGATCAGATATCAGTGTGTGTGTGTGTGTGTGAATGAAGAATTTAACATTGTGAAAAATTTAAGATTTAGTTTAGAAAATAAATGATAAATAATATAAATAATGTCAATTTACAAACTGTTTTTATGATACGATACGATGGAGAAATATTCTGGTGTGTGTGTGTGTGTGTGTGTGTGTGATGAACAGCATCAAAACAACTGAGATCAAATATAAAGTAAAAACATTTGTGAATTTTATATAAATACTTTTCTTCTCATCATAACATTCGTTTTAAATAAGAAAGTGTCTAAAAAACAAAGTTTTAAAATATAAAATTAAAAAATAAACATTTATTGTCTTTGATCAATATGTTAAATCGATCGTCTTCACTGTGAATCTATTGAATATTGATAAATATTAAAATCCAACATCAAATGTCAAACATCAGAGTTTATCTGCAGCATCGTTACATGAGGTCATTACAGAGAGAAAGAGAGAGAAGAAGAAGAAGGAGCCTCCTCAGAGTTTCCTTGACGACGGATCCAGATGGCGAGGAGCTGCTGCTGGAGTCTGATCAGGGTCATTGATTTGTTTGTTTGTTTGTTTGTTTGTACCTTTTGTTTATTTGCCTGCCTACGCGTGTGGAGCGAAGCTGTGACAGTTCAGTCTTCACCTCCATCCCTCCATCAGAACAGATGGTACTGTGTGAAGTACTGCAGTCTCTCTCTTGTCAGCTTCTTCTCCTTCATCCTCCTGTTCTGGAACCAGATCTTCACCTGTCTGCAGAAACACAGCAGAGTGCGAAGGTTTAAATACATGAAGCATGTGCAGATCACGTCCCTTCCCACCAGTGCTCAGCTCCTCTCCCAGTCTGACTCTGTCTGACAAACAGTTCACATGCTGCTGAACTGCGCCGAGAGCCCGACGTGACGTCTTCATTCCTCTGAGCCGCCGTCCAAACCCTCAGACATATTTACAAGCGTGTAATGAATTTACCAGGGAGCTAAATGTTCGCCCTGTCTTTTTTCCCCTCTGTGATGATGATGGTCTGAGATTTGCTAGATATCAGGCTCATAAATCCACAAGAACAAGAGCAGATTCTGTTTTACTCGTTCTTGCCCTCATGAAAACATTTCTCAGAAATCTGAGATAATAATCTGGTTGATTCAGTAAAACAGGGCAAACTGACTTCCTGCCCTCCAGTGAACGCATCACAGCGAAGAAGGAAGAAGAGACATGTTCAGAGATTTGCCAAAAAGCTGCAGGTGAATGTGGTTAATGGTCTGATTGTTGCAGCTCTGATGGTTTTCATCAGGTTGGAGACAAATAAACTCCATTTTCTCCTCATGCAAAAAAACAGGGAGCGTCTTCATGTGGTAAAAACCATGATAATGAGGCTGATGCAGCTCCAGAGACACATGCAGCTGAGCACTGTTTCATTCTGCAGAGCTGCAGTGTTGTGTTTTACACCTGGAGACACATCACGCCCTGATGAGATGTGTTCAGGCTGCAGCTCGTATTTCACAGCTCCTCTTTAATGTGTGCGAGCGTGTGCATCTAAAGTCCAAAACAACCAAACATGTAGACACACACACACACACCGGTCTGTGAGGAGGAGGAGGCGGGACAGGCGCAGCCGTCTGTCTTTGTTGATGTAGACGTTGTAGAGGAACTCTCTCTCCAGCTCCATGACCTGCTGCTTCGAGTACGGACATCGCTTCTTCTTCTTCTCCACCCTGCGCTCTGCTGCTGCTGCTGCTGCACAGGGGACGGACAGGAAGTACACTATATAAAATAAAATACTGCTTTTAAGGTGGATGTCCAGGTCTGAATCTGAAACAGTGAGTGTGAGACGTTCACTGTCACTGGATCTTGTAGAGTTTAACTAATAGATGTTTCCATAAACTAACAAACTGGGTGAAAACCAGCATATTGATTAAGTCTGTTTATCATCAGTAGGAGTGTTAATGTAAGTTAACTGTGTGTAATTTGATTGGAGCAGCTGCTGACCACATTTAGCAGCCTGATGCTACATTTACAGACATTCATGAATGAAAATGTAGTTTTTAATATTAAAAGTGTGATTTTTACAACGTAAACAATCAGATCAATAAATATAGATTATTTTTGTACAGGTTCATTGATTATGTGTCCTGATTGTTGGCTGTGTGGAGCAACATCAACTTCAAGTGGCTCCAAGTGAGTTTTATTTTGAAAAGAAAAAATATAAACTCAATTAAACTGGAGAAACCCGGAAGTGGACAAAAGTTTAAATGAGCAGCTAAAAATAAAAGCCTCACTTTGCAGCTGTGACCTTTGACCTCTGACTCTCTGTTGTGTGGAGCTTTAATGAATCGATAAATAATATTGATCAGTTATTTTATATTATTCATTGCTCAGATTAAACCTGAACCTGTCTGTGTCTCCCACTCACCGCGCTCGTGCCCTCCGCCGCTGGATGAAGGCGCGTCCTCCTCGTGCTCTTTCCCGGCCGACGGTGACGCTGACCCCGCCCTCACCTCGCCGCTCTCCCCGCTCGACGTCCATTCGTCCATTCCCGTCCTCGCGGCTGCAGTAGTAAACCTGCCGCCATCACAAACTGTCGGATCCTCCAGCTCCTCGGAGACCCGGCTGCGTGCTGCCGGGAAGAGCGGCTGTGAGTCCTGCGGGCTCAACGCCGCCGAGCACCTCCCGGGGAAGCTCCGCGGGTCACCGGCGAGGGCGCGTGAGTGGCAGCGGGTGTCGGAGGCACCGTACGGGAAGCGGTCCGTGGAGTCCGCCGGGGACGGGACGGGGCCCTGGTGCGCGTGGTAAAGCGCCGCATCCCCCGGTAAGCTGAAGCGGGGAGCGGTGAGGACGGGGCCGCCGGCCGGGTAGAAGCTCCATTGGCACGGGTTGTGGTAGCAGTAGCTCCGGTACTCGGTGGTCCGCCTCTCCGGTAAAAACATGGAGGACAGCTGCTGCTTTTATATATATATATAAAGCAGGGCACTGGTTCACACTGAACTTTCCTCCAGTGTCACATAAAGACACCACCACCCAATAAAAATAAGAGCGTTGCTATAGCAACATCAGCTGAGCATCATGCACTGGTAGAAACCAAAGGCCTCAAACCTGCTCCCAGTCTGTGACCTGGTCTCTGTCAGACCTGCTGAGTTCACTCAGCTACACCTACAGGCTGTGTGTTTTTGTAGTCAGGCCTGGCCAGCCCCGGATACACACACACACACACACACACACACACACACAGCCCAGTCTTTATGGTGTGCTGTATAAAATATAAACATACTGCCGAGGGATGAAATTGAAATTTAAACCTCTCATGCAGTGAAACAAAGACGTCCTCAGAGCTGTTAGTGTACGGCCTGTAATAAAAATCTGTTCTTCTGCACCATAGATTGATTATCTACGGGTGTGTGTGTGTGTGTGTGTGTGTGTCACACCTGAACTTCAAAGCAGATTTCCAGGAACTGCAAGAAGAAAAAAAGACGAAGCACAAAACACAAACAGGTCGTGGAAAAGTCTGAGAGCTTCAAAGGCTGCAGACGACATGTGTGGACGTTTACGACGACGACGAGGAGGCTCTGAATGTTCCTCGGTCAAAGAGGCTTCATCTCCTCCTACATGTGAGCAGCAGAGTCCAGTTAAAGGGAAACATGTCAGAGCTGAGCTGCAGTGGAAAGACGAGTTTTCTCTGCACGTCTCCGTCGTGTGTTTTCACAGTGACGATGCTTCTGCAGACACACACACACACACACACACACACACACTGAGGTTATGATGCTGCAAATCTCCAGGTGAAAGTTTTACACTGTTGTTTAAGAAGTTGAATAAAACTTGGTCCCAGTGTTTTGGATTTTACTTCTACACTGTCTGACACTTGATCTTATATCGTCTTCAGTCGTGTGGACAAAATGATTCTGTGTTCACATCTGTAAAATGATCAATATACATGTGGTCAGAGCGACAGGAGCTGCAACAGCACCGACACTCAGACTTTTTACAGCTCGACCTGAAAGTTTAATCTCTGACAGAGGAATTAAATCCTGAAGACGAAAGTGAGAAAAAATCCTGAAGCTGAAGTTTTAAATCTCATGTGGAGTTTTTTATCCAAACCTGATTTTAAATGCATCTGACACAGAAAAAAACGGATGTGATTCTTCTTTATCATGCATTTCCTTCTCTTACTCAGTTTGTTTGCTCACGTTCCTGCAGCTCCTTAAATCTACATGTTACTGCAGCTCATTGGCAGCTTCCTGCTTTTCCTCTCGTAGCTCATCGATCATCTTGAAGCTCTGTGAACTGTGTGAGAAGTGCTTTACAAATAAAGTTTGATTGATTGATGATTAGATCTGCGTATATGTACGTACGAGCTGCTGCTGCTGCTGGAGGACGTTGGTGGAAACCTCGAGAACTTCAACAAACAAAGTGACGAACATGAAGAAGATGAAGATCAATGTCGTCGTCGATCTGACAGACGCCCCCGCCCCTCGCCTCTCTGTCTCTCTCTCTCTCTCGTCTCCACCTGTCGACATATTTCAACACAGACCATAAATGTGTTGGATGTAAATCACAGACTGGAGTGGCTTTTTATATCTTCATACATACACAGTATATATGTGTGATGTACAGTTACAGGACAGTTACAAACCTCTGTCATGAAGAATAATGCAAATTAACAGCATGTATGTTGGTTTTATGTGGCGATAAACAGAAGAGACGCCGTCAGATGACACACACAAAACAACACACACACGTCAACACTAAAGTTACACTACAGAGGAAAAACAAAGCGAACTTTTCATTCAGCAGCATAAACGTCTCAGAGCTGATGGTGGGGGGGGGGTGTTTCCCTTTTATATTATTTATGTGTGATTAAAACACTGGGGCTGTTTGAAGCTGGTGGGGGGACGTTTCTGCCTCTGTCCTAACAGAGAGGTCGCCTATTCCACAATCACACACACACACACTCATGATGGCCTCCAAGGAAACACACCAGGCGTCGTCAGTATGTCACAGCCCCGAGCCATCATCATCATCATCATCATCATCATCATCATCATCATCATCATCATCATCAGAGGTTGTATCAGGTTGCTGCAGTTCTTTTTGTGATAGAGGTGAGCTGTTGTGCACTGTCAGCACTGTGAGTGTTGTGTTGCTATGGAGACGCCCTGGACAACAACATCGTGTTCTCAAGACGTAACACACTGAAATCATAAACTTTGACTCTTCTACTTTAGATTCCTCTTGATGATCCCTGAGATGTTCCTGTGCGCCTCCATCAGACTCCACCTGTGGTAAACTCCGCCCACCCTCTGTGTCTCTATAGGAGGTCTCACAGGTCAGAGGCGGAGGGGACGGCCTCCAGAGCTCAGAGACAGGATCGTGTCCTCATCCAACCTGCCTCCGCTGTGTTTCAACTAAACACAAAGCATTTCATCTCAGAAATGTCTTCAATTCTACTTTTGCCTTGTTGTTATTATGGGATGTAGAGCCTGACCACTCTGGGTGGAGCTGCAGAGCTGGACTCTCTGGTTCCTCTCCACCTTGTCACCTCGTACAGTATTTCAGCAGAGGCCGTAAACGTGTTTCAGATGTAAATCAGTCATGGAGGGAAGTCACAGGACTACAGACCTGTGTCATGAAACATTACACACCGTGTTATATATGTGCAAATATACGGGTAGTTTTTCATGACATCAGCATGAGCATCAGGTAACATATATAAACGAACAACGTAGCTGTGCTTTGCTCCACCTCAGGTGAAGCTACCTCAGCAGCTACCAGGCCTTTTCCCCGCTAAATATTCTGAAACAACTGACGTCATCACGTCATATTTGCATAACAAGTGTCAGTCATTTCGCCGTTCACCTGTCTGCCTCTCCCTATTGCTTCCTGTGCTCACGTGAGCACAGTTTGACTGAAACTGAAACATGGCGCCTGTTTTATCTCCAAACCGCTGCTGCTGCACTGGTGAAACCACCTTCAGACACCACCACCGGCCACACAGGTGAGCTACACGTAAACGCTGCATTCACCTGTACAATCATTACGAAGTTACAAGCAGGGCAGTACCTTCGTCTGTCACAGCGTGAAGTCTGTGTGTCTGCTTCTCGCTTTGACACGTTGACTCTTTTCAGGGGTCAAAGTTCATCCAAAAACTTTCTTCACTTTGTCTTTCTGTACTTTTGTAAAACAAAGTCTCTAAATGTCGCTGTAAACACGTTAAACCGTCAGTGCCGCGTACTGATTTCAAAAGAGAACCTGGCCAATGGCAGCGCTCCAAATCAGTCACGTGGCGTTCAGCTGACCAATGGGGGAGCCAGGAGAAATTAGCTAAACATTCACGAACTTTAGCAACGGCCGATGCTAAAGAAATGAGTTCACCGTGTACACGACTGTTTTGTTTGTGGCGATTACAGTATATACATTATATGCAGTATGTATATTAACGTCATGGTTGTACAGTAGCCCACATGTTTAGATGACGTCACAGTGGCCTAATAGGCTATATAATAGATTTAGCTTCAAACGCGAGTCAGGTGAGGCTGCAGCCTGGACAATGTGCTCCACAGCTCCTATAGATAGAATATGTAGGACATCAGAGTGTCACGGACAGATGAGCTGGGTAATGAGCAGAAAGCCCTCAGGACGGAGGAGGAGAAGAAGGAGAAGAAGAAGAACCAGAGGCCCGCAGAGCTATAAATATCACTGTGTGGCCACGTGGGGAATTTCCCATTTATTACATGCAAATATTTAGGTCTGATTAAAGGAAGCACGAGGCCCGTCACGTGTGTTGTAGCTTATATCACAGGCGGAGTGTGGAGACGCGTGGGATGTAAATGTATATAATACTGAGCCAAGTGACTTTATTTTATATCTGTAGTGTCTGGCTCCTGCACAGACACGGAGGACGGACGGATGAAAGGATGGATAGATGAAGGTCGTGGTTCGTGGTGTCGCACGCGGGCCGTGTCCTGCTTTGTCTGAGCAGGATTTAAACCGAAGATGCTGTTAGAAACGAAATATTCACGTGTAAAACAAAACCTACAGAGACGTGAATTATCTTTTCAAACTGTAAAACAAAGAGATCGACTTTTTTTTTTTTTTTTTCTTTTCGTATGGAAAATGGATAAAACGCAGGATATTAAAATACATGATAGTGCTTTATTATTATTATTATTATTATTATTATTATTGATGATGATGATAATAATAATAATAAGAAGAACAGTGTTATTATTTATTATTATTTATTGCTGTTAAAAATAATAATACTGTTATATTATTCTTATTATTATTATTATTATTATTTTATACTAATGTTAATTATAAATAATAATAATAATAATAGTGTTGTTATTATTGTGACATCAAGGATCGAACATCAACTTTTCGATCCTGACATGAATTTAAATGGTCAATATTTAAATATTGACCTATCGATATGTTATTGCCTTTCACTTAGATTTTTATATTTTCTAAATGATCAGTGCACCATTGACAAACAGGTCTAAAATCAGGCCTGACTTTATACAGTATTTATACAGTACAGTTATTTTCTATTTGGCTGTTTCCTCCATTTCCATATATACATATGTGTATATATATATATATATATATATATATATATATATATATATGTGTGTGTGTGTGTGTATATATATATATATATATATATATATATATATAATCGCAGAGCTGTAATTATGATCAATAATACAGTCATTTAACCAGGTCTCTTTTTTTTCATTGAAAGTAACGGAATCACACGTGTTGAGGCTCCACGGCCTTCATTAAAGTCCAGAGCTCTGTGTTGTATTCAGTGTCGGTGCAGGTCAAACAGAGACAAGTCTGTGAGCTTCTGCTGATTTCATTAAATGACTCATTAAGGACCGTGATGAACAAAAAGAGGACGTTCATAAGAAAAGCTGCCGCTGCAGCAGCTGCAGCTGCAGGGAGCCGACGAGGCGAAGCAAGAACAAAGAAAGACGAGAACAGAAACAGGAATGAAACGTAAAGATGAATCATGAAAGTGAAGTGTTCAGATGTGCAGCTTCTTACACTGAGGCCGAGAGTCACCGCGTCCACAGTCCACAGCCCGTCTCTGTCCAAAAACACGAGTCTCACTTCAGGACAACAACACACACACTGACCGTCAAGTCCAGTAAGTGGTCACCATCACCCCCCACCCCCCCACACACACACACACACAACCCTCCACCCTAAAACTCCAGCGCCTTTGAACCATGTGCAGTCTGAAGTAAGTGAAGAACCAGGCAGCAAATGGAGGCTCTCGGGCCTCGTGCAGAGACCTGTCGGTGCAGGATGTAGACACAGGTGAAACAGCATGGAGACACACAGAGGCGGAGGCTATAGGCTGATCATGGTGATCGATATACTATCTGTAGCCTAATACAGAGCCCGTTACAGTAACATGGATCCAGTGATTCTGGTTTGGAGACTCGGTGCATGAACAACGAGATCTCACGCAGCTCTCAACTTAAAAACCAGCCGAGGATTAAAACACAAAAACAGTGCATGTCATCCCGGCGCGCGTGCACGTGAAGAATCCTCCACAGGCCCGTTTTAATTTTATTGGACTTAATTTAGTCTTGATGGTCTTTACATGATGTGATTACTGTTTGGAGTCCTGTGGCTCTGCAGCAGCCGCCCGTTTGTCCCCATACACGCAGGCTATACACGCATCTGTGTGTGTGTGTGTGTGTGTGTGTGTGTGTGTGTGTGTAAGTGTGGTACAAAGGAGTTGGAAAGGTCTTTGCTGTTCATTTCCATTCAGTGTTTAATTTATTACGGGTTAATGAATCGGAAATAACATCAGCATCAGGATTACTCATCATAATATACATCAACACCATTTCGTGTGTGTGTGTATGTGTGTGTGTGTGTGTGTGTGGGGGGGGGGGGGGGGGGGGGGGGGGGGGGGGGGGTAGAGAGGTAGGGAGAGGAGAGAGAGTTTTATTAGGCCCATAACTCTTCAGACTCTGGAGGAAGCTGTAAGCATTAAAGCTGAAGGCCAGATCTGTGCACACTGCAGAAACAGCTCAGGAGGGAGCTGGGAACGTGCTGCTGCATATTAGAAAAGCGCCACAACATTTTTTCTGTGGTGTGATAACACTGGAAACACAGCGGGACACACAGTGTGTGTGTGTGTGTGTGTGTGTGTGTGTGTGTGTGTGTGTGTGTGTGTTTGAGGAACAGAGCTGTGGGCCTCTGTGTGTTCTTGTGCAGCTGTGATATTCTGCAGCCAAGAGTTTGATTTGTTTTTTGCAGAAGAACTCACGTTCTCTGAATTTAAATAAAAATGTAAAATGTACAAAATGATCACCTTATTATATATCTGAGGCCCTGCAGGGCTACGTAGTGCACGGGCTAAATAATGGACTGCAGAGACGTTTACCTTACAAACATTTCACATTTGATTGTATTGTGTGTGTGTGTGTGTGTGTGTGTGTGTGTGTGTGTAGCAACACGTCACACTAGAGGAAAATGCATGAATACACGGTAAGCATTAACCGATCAACGAAAGGTGTGACAGTTTACTGACAACTCAATCAGAATACAGGCTGTTCTCCTTTGTCCCACTCATCAGGTCACACTGAATGCAGCACTGAAGAACGGGAGGTCACATGAAATAATGCAAGTGCGACATCTAGCGGTCAAACGGCTTATTGTCAATATATTCAATTGGTTTGGGCTTCTTTGTTTAGATCTTACATTGTTTTAGTCTTTTTTTAGAAGCTATTCTGATTGAACTGCAGCTAATATTCCTATTATAGACATATTTAATTTCTATCAGTGTGTCACATTTTATACTTTGATGAGCTATCTGTTGGAAAATATCAAAGTTACCATTAAAGGATGTTATAAAATAGATTATCAATTATTAAAAAGTATTTATTTAATCAAATCCACATAAAAAAAACCGCTGGATTCTGGTTAATAGGACACAAATCTACACCTCTCCAAATATAAGGCGTAAAGACTACAACGCTAAGGATTCTGGGTAACAAATTAACCGCCAGTCCCCGGTTACGTCATCCAGGGGTTACGTCCGTTACGTCGCCACGCCGCGCCAAACTCTGTTGGCAGTTGAGATGTCAGGTCGGGTCCAGCCAGAGTCTGCCGCCTGCTTGTTTCTGCGCTGAGCTAAGCTAATGAGCGGCTGAAAGAAACACGTAAACGCCGCGGAGTGTAAGTATTTGACCTAAATACTCATTTACAACAAGATGTAAGTAAAGATAAGAACCGTTAACGGTGCTGTGTCCGTCTGTTATAGGCGTCCGTGTTAGCTAGTCTGATGTTGTTGCTGTAGCTAACTAGATAACAGTTAGCAAACATTTGAATTCCGTTAAATTCTGATTATTAGTTTGTAAACATGAAACCTTGTCGGTTAACAGCCTCTCGGTTTAGTACAGTGACAGCCAGCCAGTGTCACTTCAGCTTGGTCACAAGCGGTGTAAAGTGTCCAGTGTTGTGATGGAGCAGCTAACGTTAGCTCCGTTTGCTGCTAACGTGAACAAATGGGACCGTTGAATTTTAATTTGACGGGGCGAAGACAAACAGAGAGATCCTTTATTTTGCACGAAACCATCTAAGTTATGAATATGATGTTTAACGTCTGGTGATCTCCCTGGGGTTAAAACTTCAAGTGTGTACTTGTTAGCTTCCAGAGGTTACGGGTTAGAGTCCATGAGATTGGTGTTTGGATTATATCGAGTATTATAGAGACCATGTTGTTGTCTAAAGTGCAGCCTAACATTTGGATACTAATCTGTGGAAGCTCTGTATTATTTGACTGGCTTTGCTATTTTCCCCTTCTGCTCCACGTGTCATGTAGAAATACTACACATGTACCTGCTGGTTCTCTCTTGTCTGTTTTGCACTGCTGGATTGACAGCAGTGACATAACAATAACTAGCACATGTGGACTTAAAGTGACTGAGTATAAACGGCTGAGTCATGATCTGACAGGTCAAAGCCCATGAGAGGTCCTGCATGTCCTCACAACCCCGGGACAAGGTGTTGCCCTCTGTCCAAAGGGCTGGTCGCAGTGGGATGGTACAGTATATAGTATAGTGAGGATTAATCGCAGGATGTTGTGTTACACTGGTAATAAGTTAGCGAGGAGTGTAGTTATGTAAGAGGGAATATATTTTCTCAGTAAATCCACAACAACACCAGCCATTGTGTCCAGTTATTCCATAGGCGTGTAAAACATCAGCACACTTCAGTCAGGATTATGTTTTGTTTACCTCAGCCACGTTTAACAGAGAGTTTCTGTTCTGCAGAGAAACCAAAGGAAGGACCGAGGAGCCTGCAGTGATTCACAGACATGGGGGGGTTGATATCCCGATGGAAGGTGAGTGGACCAGAGAAAAGAGAGATGAATCAAACAGCACATTAAAGAGGTGACTGAAATAGACGTGTTAAAAATGCAAAATAAAGACAGGATGAAAGATGGAGAAGCACTTAACAGGATAGAAGAGTTTTGATGGGCTGGGCTCCCGAGGGAGAGAGAGAGAGAGAGACACAAAGTCCTGGGACTGACATTTTAAAGGTCACCTAGATTACAGGCATTTAAGGCATTTATATAATGTGGAGCCAACTCCCCCAGGCACTGCTATAATCTTTAAATCAATCCCAAAACACTCAGCAGCTGCTTTGGAGAGCTGAATGAAGAGGCCCGGCTCAGCAGACACTGGCCGGTTGGGTTTTTAAGTCAGGGATCAGCCAAGAAGTTATTTCTGAGCTCTGATTCAAAGTCAATGATTTCTGGCAGTGTTTGAGAAAATTTAAGGGTCTCGGCCGTCGACACACTGAATCCTGCGCCCGAGGCAGATTAAGTTCATCCACTATTTTTAGACATACTAGAGAAGTCAAAGGGAACGAGACGGCGCGAGAGGTTCACCCGGGTACATCCACGTTATCTTTGTGCTCGGTCAAAAGGAAGTATCTCCTCAGAGAGTGAGGGTTTTATTGACAGGTTACGCAGGAACAGAACTGATGATAAGTCACAACTGTTCACTGACCGGTCAGTCAGCTCTGGATGTGAGTGACTCTGATAAACCCCTGATGATTTCCCCAATCTTTCCCCTCAATCCAGGCGAAGCAGACGACAGTGGAGCAGCTGGAGAGCCTGGATAAGGTACTGATTACAGACTGACAGAGGGAGATGCAGGAATTTCATGTTATGCTCAGCAACTAATGTCATTAATCCTGTTAAATGACAGAGGTCAGGCTCATAATTGAACAGATACTTTGCCTGATTATTTGATTTCCATGTTTTCCTGTCAGGACATCAAGGAGCTGGAGGAGTTCAGAGCCAAGAACCAACGTCTGCAGAAGGTGAAGGAGGCAACACGTCCACAACACGCTGTGGTTTTCTTACAGGGTGGTTTGTCTCTAACTCATCAGTGTGTTGGTGTGTGTGTGTGTGTTTCTGCAGCTGTGGGTGGGCCGGCTGCTCCTCTACTCATCAGTGCTCTACCTCCTCACCTGTCTGATTGTCTACTGTCTCTACCTGCCTGAACAATGGCTGCACAGAATAGCCATGGCCCTGCCTTTCTTCATCTACCCCGTGCTGTGAGTTTGTTTTCTAGCGTCAGTCAGAGGTTTGAATCTGAGGTTCAGAATGAAGAAGAACTACATGTCTGACATTGCCTCTGTTTTTCCTCCCCCCTCACCAGAGTGTGGTTCATCAGGAAGTTCCTGATTTTCCTTTTTTCTAAACGCACTGAGAGAAACAGTAAGTTCAGTAACACGCAACGTATCACTTCTGTAACTTTGATAACTTTGGCTGTGTGTTCATCCTGATACTACCTCTGTTTGTCTCATGAAACACTGCAGTGACTTTATAACCTGCCATATAAAGTCTCCTCCACTTCCACATGTTGATCATGTCATACTGTCTGTTTGTAGATGATAAACTAGAAGACTTAAAGGCTGCCAAGAAAAAGATTGTAAGTTACAGTTCAGCTTTCATTTATTCACTGACACAGTTTGGATGTTGTGTTACATGTAAGGTTTGTGTGGTTTGTGTTTAACAGCTGGAGGAAGTGATGGAGACAGAGACGTATAAAAATGCCAAACTCATCCTGGAGCGCTTTGATCCAGAGGCGAAGAAGAAAGCTGTGAGTGTGGACGTCCTCCTCCTCCTCCTCTTTGTGTTTTTATCTTTGCTCTCCTCTTCTGTGTTGTCTGACCTTTGTTTGTGGTCGGTGTTGTAGGAGCTGGAGTCGACTCCGGTGCGTCCTCAGATGACTCCCAGACCAGGACAAGGTAGGACACACCTCGGTACAGGAAGATGAAGCGTCACAGGTCTGAGTGTGGGTGGTGTTTGACAGTAAAAAGATTCACAGGTGATAAACCTCCTCTGTGCAGAGCTTCGACACAGAGGGGCGGCAATGAGACCCATGCCGGGGGGGACCCCGCTCGCCATGACAATGACTCCCCCACCTGGAGCCCGGCCTCCGCTGGGACCTGGGGGCACACCTGTGGGTGAGTGGAGACAGATGCTCAACATCATCACAGTTTCTGAGTGCATCAGTTGTGCCGGACCTCAGAGGTCCGGGTCATGGGCGAAGGACCAGGTCAGAGACAGCTGGACCGGACCGTGGATCCTGTCCAGCTGTCTTTGACTTGGTTCTTTTTGGACATTAGTCTGTGTCCCATGTCGCTCTCCCTACAGAACCTGTCCCTCTCTCAGCTCCAGGGGGACCACCGGAGAGATCTGCCTCCGTCCTCCAGGGGGCAGTGCCAAGAACCCCCTGCTCCCCCATACCGGGTGTAGGTAGGTGCTGAAGCCATTGAGGGCGACTACGGCGGCGTCCACACTGAGCATATGTGAGCTGAGGTGAACAGGAAGTAGGTTGTTAACTCTGCAGATGAGTGATTTTAAAAACTATGACAAACCAGCAAAAAGCTGCAGATGATTTATGGTTTAGTCTCAAATGACAAGGTTGTAATTACAGCGTTCAAACCAAGACACAGAGGAAGAGTCGAAGCAGACAGGTCAGGGGTTCAAGGGAAATGCAGAACTTACCTGAACAGCAGCTTTCATCTCATGATCTGTGGTGTATTCACCACTTATTGTGTCTAAAGGATCAGTTTTCACTCCAACACAACGCAGTCCTGTAGTTTTCAAGCTGAACCGTCTCAGTTTCACAGCTCAGCAGCTGCAGAGCTGTGTTTTAAAACCAACATGTAGTCTGGAGTTGTGCTCTGTAAAACACACTCACATGATGAAGGCACCAGTCAAAGCTCCTGCTGGGGGAACAATAAAACCAGAGCCTTGTCTCAGTCCCACAGTCCGGTCTGATGTGTTGTCCTGTGTGTCCTGGTTCCGCAGGTCTCCACCCTCCAGGTCCTCCGCTGGCACGGCCCATCCTGCCTAAAGACAGAGGAGCCGTGGACCGGGTCATCGAGTACCTGGTGGGGGACGGACCACAGAACAGGTGAACGCTCATGTTGTCATTCAGTAAGCACTTCGCCTGTTTCTCCACAAGGGGGCAGCGTTCTCAGGTCTGAGCGTGTCACCCTGCACTGTGACGATCTCAGAGCTCATCAAACATCCCATAATTTCTTCACCTCTTCTTCTCTGTAGATACGCACTGATCTGCCAGCAGTGTTTCTCTCACAACGGCATGGCTCTGAAGGAGGAGTTTGAATACCTGGGTAAGATCAGGAACATGCCACACAGGAAGTGACTGGGACTATGAACTGGGGGAGTCTCAATACTCTCCCATCTCTCCCTCCCTCCCCTCTCCCCCTCCCCCTCCCTCCAGCATTTCGCTGTGCGTATTGTTACTTCCTGAATCCAGCCAGGAAGACACGTCCCCAGGCTCCGAGGCTTCCAGAGTTCAGCTTTGAGAGGAGGCTGCGAGCAGAGTCGCGCTCCCCCGGTCCGGCACCACGTTCTGGGACTGACACAGAGGAGAGTGCCCCCCCCTCTGGAGGTAGAGAAAACCACACACACACACACACACATACACACACTCCTGTATTGCTCTCTGCATCTTTAGCCCGCTCACTCCATGTGCTAACCCCCCCCCCCGTTATAAAAGCTTCTTAACAGAGCTCAGAGCTCCAGTCGAACTTGTGCATTAGTGTTTGATTTGTTTCTCAGCTGTAATGATGTCGACTCGCAGCTGTCTGACAGGGTGAGACTCCTTCACCTCCTCTGTCCCACAGGGAGCAGCAGTGTAGACGTCCTCTGTTTACTTCACGCTCCATGGATGAAAACTGACCGTTTTTTTTTCCTTATTTATCGGCGTCGTGTTCTGACACCGTCAGAAAAAACTAGTACAAACAACCAGATTCTGGGTCACACTGCTGCTCAGCTGATATCACTTTGGTCCTGATCACAAAGACCGTGGTCCACATGTTGTAACACGTTCAACAAACTCATCATCTTCTTCAGTCCCATCACCAGCTGTGGGTGTAACTCTGTGATCTCGCCTCTAGCCAAGGCTCCGGCTCCGTGGAGTTTGGTCCACAGTTTCCAGATCCAGCAGAGTCCAAAGAATCCTGAGACCAGACCTCAGCAGAGTCCAGGTTCCCCCCCACAGTCCCTCCTCCTCCTCCTCCTCCTCCTCCTCGTCCCTCTCTGATCTGACATAATCTAACCTGATCTGATGAATTTGATTACCCAATAATCAATAACCAGCTGTTACCAATCTGCTCCTTCTGATCGCAGCAAACAGCAGTGACAGAGTTTCTAACCAGACTTGGGTCAAACTGTGTTACCTGTCCGTTTGATAACATCCCTCCTGAGTTTGTTTCTCGCTGCTTCTGTTCAGACTGAACTGGTTTGATCTGAATCTCTCTGGTGGATCATACGTTTGATTTTAACTAAAAAAAAACAGCTGGTTTGCTCCAGATCTGCTTTTCACTGAGCGTGTGATGTATTTACATCCTTTCTCTCATTGAGTCTCATTCAGATGGGATGGATTTCTGTCATAGAAGAATCTAAGACGCTGTTTAATGAAAGAGGAGACAACCATAGCTCCTGTGATGTGCGTCGTGTACATCCCATAATTACAGCTCCATCTGTGCTGACACCCTCTAGAAGCACATGTTAGACAGTTGTGTTGTGTTTTATGTGTCATGTGATTTTATTACCCATAATCCCCCTGGCCTGGAGTATGAATGAATCCTGTCTGAATGCAGGGCTCAGTCTGACCTCTGATCAGTTGACTTGACCCCTCCCTCTCTGTCTGATCAGAATGAATATAATTGATTATTGTTGATTAGTCCTGACTTTGATCAGCCTCCTGCTCTCTTCACTCTACGATCAATAACCGTGTTTAAAGCAGTAATTATGTCATTAACACGTCTGTATCTGTACCAGCACGGTCTGTTTCTCTCTGTTCGTTCTCCTCATAAAGCTGCTGGACATATTATGGGATGTTGGTGAAGGCTCTGACGCTCTGTTCTCCTCCACACTGGGTCGTTCTCTTTAACTGATCTCAACCTTGTGTCTCTGATTTTAACTCCCAACAACTGATCACTTCTTCTTCTGCAGTTTATTCATCCTCCCTTCTCTCTTTCACTCTTTCTGTCTCGCTCCGTTCTTCTGCAGAAATGTCTCACTCTCATGTTTCCTCCTCAGATGAGAGAGAGATGGGGGAGGATGAAAGAGCCGCTCAGGAGGTGGAGAAGGAGAGTCATTCAGAGGAGCAGCAGCTTCAGGGGGAGGTAGCGGAGGAGGTGGAGGACCTGGCTGAGGAGGAAGAGGAGGAGGAGGAGGAGGAAGTGGCCAAAGAAGGAGCGGAACAGCGTCAGAGCGCCCCCTGTCAGACAGAGTCGTAGCTGCAGGACGTCCAGACGAGGACCAGGGAAGTCTGATCGCTGTCCAGACGAAAGGTGTCGGCGCCGGCCACGACAGACGGGCAGCATTTTGAAGCAAAGGCGACAGACGAGGAGAGCGTTGGATCAAAACATCCTGAATATTGAAACGGTCCAACAGTGCTGCTGAAAATGCTGCCCGGGCTGGAAGGTGTCTGACCGACGATTGTAGTTTTAATCTGAAGGTAGAGTAGTTTGCTGCTGATGTTGCTCTGTTTCCGTGGAGACCGACAAACAGATTTAGTTTAATATTTTAAGGTTCACACAGTTTTGTTAGGTTTAAGTCGAAGAGAAGTGTTAGGATTTTAGACCGAAGCTGCTGGTTCACAAAGGGTTTGTCCTCAGATGCAGCAAAAAACAAACACATGATTTAGATGTAGATGAATTCTCTGACTCTGAAACATCAGTTTATTTTAACAGGTTATTTATTATATTGAAGCATAAGATCAATCAAAGTGCATTTAATGACAAGCCTTTAATGAATCAGTGCGTCACCATCCGTGTTTACAGTATATGCACTGCATTTAAGTATAAAGTTAAAGGGACAGTTCAGGTTGTTTAACTCCAGTAATAACATGAACTGTCCCTTTAAGAGTCAGGGTTCTGCTGTGGCTTCTTATCCCGACACACTGACACATAGAAACCCTTAGATACGCTGCACATTGATGCATGTACACATTATCATCAGTTTAACTTATGAAGTGTTAGAGACAGGTGAATGAACAGTGGTCCAGAGAGTGACAGACTGAGTGACGGCAGAGAAACAGACAGGTACTGTAAATAGCACCAGGTGGAGACAGGTAGGTGTAGCCTTCTTGTTTTCACTCCCACGTCGTCCTGCATTTGCCTGAGATGAAGTCAGATAAAGTTTAGTGAAGATCCTCCTTTGTTTACCGGAGCTGAGCGTCACTGCAGAAGAAGCTACAGCTGCCATTTACCTGTGTGAGGTTTTCAGTGGATCGTCATCGTCTGCCAAACACTCTGTTGTTTTTCCTGAATTTCCCGACATCATTTGCACTGATTTCCCCTTTTTTTTTTTTTTTTTTTTTAGTATTTATTGTGTTATTGATCTGTAGGTCAGCTGTTTCTTCTTCGCCACTCTTTTAGAAATCGTTTTAATGAGGTCAGTCCTCTGTGCTTAAAGCAACACTATGTAGTTTTTCAACCTTAAAATAATGTTCATTGAAGTGGTAGAAAAATGGTTAGTAGGATGAGCCGTGCCGCTGCTGCAGCCTGAGGGGGGGGGGTCCCTGTGTCTGTCCCTCCAGAGCTCCGGCGCCGACAACGACGATGGCACCGGTACCGGTACTGGCACTGGCTACGGCAGCAGCACTGACAATGGCACCGGTACCGGCTCCGTCAACGGTTCAGCGCGCCGTCGCTCAGGCTGCAGCGGCGGCACGATTCATCCTGTTAACCCTTTCTCTACCACTTCAATGAGTTTAGAAACATTTTATAGTGCAGCAACATAGTGTTGCTTTAAAATCAACTGTAAGTGTGTTTCATGTGCACTCACAGTGGAGAGCCGGTGCCATCATCATCATCATCATAACGCGTGCCTTCTGCCCAGTGTCAAGTTACCGTAGCAACGTCAAATAAAGGCGTCCCATTGTTTGCTGAATTTGTTGCCTCAACGTCACCGTGGTCCTAGAAACACACACACGCACACACACACATTTCAAATTCCTTTGAGTGTCAGTTTGAAGTGTGTGTTTCCTATTAGATGTTGTGAAACTCTGCAGCATCCAGGTCTGGATCTCCCATCAGAACCGGGACCTGGCAGCAGAGGGAGGTTCTGGACAAACCTGAGCTGCAGAGAAAGTCACCACAGTTTGATTTGTTGCATTACGTCCCCGCAGGTGTGTTTCCACGAGTTACAAACTGTTGCATCATGGTACCTGCACCGGTCCAGCTGAAGGCTGCCAGTGTTAACAAGCTTCTTACTCTGAATAAAACTGCTGAGGATGAAACCTGTGGAGGAAGATCTTATCACTTTAATATTTCAAAACAAACTCCTGTTGTACCTGCTGACTTTGTATTTGCAGTATTTTTTATTTTTTGCACTGCTCTGTGTATCAGGTACATTTCTGCCAATGCTGGATGTCAGGTGTGCATGTGGCACATAGTATAATAAAGTTTTTTAACGACTAAAGGCAGCGACAGTCGCGCTGTTGTTGTTGTTGTTCTCTTTGAACGCTGTCCACTCCAGATCACAGGCCTGATACCAACAGGAAGTGATAAGTTATGTAAAACCTGTAAGATTTGATGTCAGTGAAGTCTGAGCTTTGCATAACAAATCCACTATAATACAACAATAAAGAAGATATGGCATAAAATAAATGAATAATGACTTTTATTTTCCACTCTGTTCCACATCTACACAACTACAAATGTAAAAAAAAGAGAAGAAAAAACACAACAAATGGTCAGTTCAGTGCGTTAACGTGACTTTACACAGCTTTACCGTGCGGTTGAACTGAACGACATCGTCTCGTCTCGTCATTCGAAACCACAGCTGCGAAATAAATCAAGTTGCGTTCAGCTGGTTGCTGTAAACACAGGCAGCAACGCTGCAGCAGTGACGGACAAGTTTCAATTACACAGGAGTTTTCACTTCGACCACTAAACGTCCACATCCTCCTCCGCTGTGTCACAGTCTGTCGTATTTTCAGAGGCACAGTTAAAGTTATAAAACACAATTCTAACCATCTGTTGTTCTGGTAAACGAGAAACTAGTTTGACTTTAATTCAAATCATCATTGTGATCGTTGTTGCTCCAGATATAGACATTTGTTTTCTTCAGTTTTTACAGATACTGATGTTGATCGTCTGAGCTGATGTGGTTCCAAAACAAAACAAAAAAACATTTCAAAACCAGCGAACAAAAAACAAAATGTACAACAGAGTTAAGTGGAATTTACACACGCGCCGGTGACAAAGCAGGCGTTGCCACGACAAGTGTGAATATCTGAAGTAGTTCATCCATTTATGAATCAACACTTGTGATCTGAATTTCACACCACAGAGTTCACAACCTTAACCCATAAACACAAACGAGATGTTCAGAGGTCAGCCAGAGTGTCAGGCGAAAATAAAACAATAAAACTTCCAGGCTGGAAATGATCGTGCCCGCACTCGGTTCTTTAGAAGTGACGATAATACAAAGTCAGACATGTTATAGTAACTGAACACTTCCTGTAACATCCAGGTTTCTACTTAGACAGAGATCTTCCTCTATTTGCTTGAATTATCTATAGAAAGTACATGATGTCAGTGAAATCCTCAGCAATTACTGTTCAGTAATAAAGAAAATCCTCCGACACAGACCTGAAATCAAGCTGCCCAAAACAAAAACAACAAAAAACATCATCACTGTGACGGCTTCTTCACAAGAGTGTTAAATCACACTCACATGGAGGCGGCCAGAATGATGCAACAATAAAACACAGTAGAAAAACATCAGAAACAATAGATGCATTGTTAGTGACATGAATAGATTCAAGTACCACCCATCTAGACGACGGGACTCATGAGATTTCTGGATTTGCCGTCTCCTCGGTTTCGGTAAAAACACAAACTGTGTGTGTGTGTGTCTGAGAGACACAACCCGACTCAGTCCACTGGTGGAAAAAACACTTCATCACGAGCCTCCCGAGTGTGCGACGTCCATGACTGTGATGAACACACATGGCTCCTCCTCCCTCTGGGCTCAGGACTCGTACAGCATGTTGAGCTCGATGAGCCTCCCGGCAAAGACGGCGAGCGTCCCAATGATGCACACAGCCATGAAGATGCAGAGCAGGATGTGGTCCAAAACCATGGCAACGAACTTCCACTCCTCTGCCGCCTGGAATGAGAGACAGAGCAAAAAGAGAGAGAAAGTCAGAGGTGTGGATTTGGACGTCCGCGATTTCATGTCACATTGATGAAGGTGTCGTCTTTACGTTGTTTGATTCCTCGTCCGATTTCATGGTCTCAGCGATGTACTTGACCCCTTCAATGGCGCTGCGGACGTCAGGGTTTTTGGTGATGGGAGACTGGTAGGTGACACTGGTGGGGGTGGGGTTACCTGCAGGAGGAGGAAGTACATGAACATCCTGGTTGTTCAAGTTTCCTCTGTGGTTATTGTGACGTCAACATAATGCATAATGTTCTAACAGGTGTTTCTTCATCTCTGGGCTCAGGTGTATGTGATCTACGACTTCTCCACTGCAGTCTGAACCTGTTCTCCAGGACAGAACAGGACAGAGTGCATTCATATCCATTTTCTCATTGCAGTTGTTTGTCTGTTGTTGTCTTTTTCATATCTTTTCTAAAGAGCACTGCATTTGAGAGTCTCTACCTCAGTTAAACATGAAGGGATGGACAAAGGGAGCGCATGTTGTAGCAGCAGCTCTGTATGTGACAGTGTTCTTCACTCGTGTGCAGCTGCGGACTTGCCTGAGATGTCGGAGATGTCCATGTCTGTAGGAAACAGTCTCTTCTGTCGGATCTCCTGACTGGGCCGCTTCATGGTGGAGAAGAACATCATGTTGGGAATGGTTTCGATGAAGACCTGAGACAGGTGGACGGACGGATGAAGGTATCAGTCATATACAGTGATAACAGTGGTGTCTGCTAAAAGGACGATGAGGACTCATACGGACCTTGCGGATCCAGGCGGGCATGGTGTGCGTGCTGGGTGAGCGGTGGTGCGTGTTGATGACGATGACGGTGATGATGATGGAGGCGATGACAAACACCATGGTGAAGAGCATGTACTTCCCGATGAGGGGGACGGCGCTGGAGGTGGACGGGATCAGCTCCACAATGACCAGCAGGAAGACAGTGAGAGACAGCAGGACGGAGATGGACAGAGTCATCTTCTCACCTGGACACACAGAGACGGACCTTTACTGTCCAGACTTTAGACTGGTGCAAGTGCAATTTCAACTAGGTTTGATAATAATAAGGATAATTATAAGGTTTATTTATGTTTTTACAGTTTCTATATTCATAAGTCAGATCTTGCCTGTCCCACATGTGAGCAGATACACGGGGGACAACCAAATGAGACACCTGAGGCTGAACTGGTGTGTCTGGATCCACGTACCGGAGTCAGTGGGCAGGTAGAAGACCAGTCCGGTGAGGAAAGAGAACAGCATACAGGGAATGATGACGTTGACGATGAAGTACAGAGGCAGCCGCAGCATCAGGAAATGGTAGGTGATGTCCAGGTACGGCGTGTCGGGACAGCAGTTGTAGTAAACCCAGTGTTTCCAGCTCCTGCAGTCCTTCAACACCCACTCTCCGGACTCCATGAAGTTACTGAGGTCGGGCCTGTCGCTGTCCTAAAACACAGACAGGTATTGACAATTATGCACATGTAGCCCACGTTTTAACTTTTAGAAAATGGGCCAAAGTACATAAGGGACACTCACTGGGTTGATGACGACCAGCAGTCCGTCATAGGTCCAGGTTCCCAGCTTCATGCTACAGTTCTGCAGGTCAAAGGGGAAATGGAGGACGATAATCTCACAGTAGCTCTTAAAGATGGCCGGAGGGTTCCATGTGATCATCCCCGTGTGCTCCAGCAGGACTTTGGTTTCGTGGATGATAGCAAAGTCACCGTCGGCACTGCAGAGGAGAGGACAGGTGTGCTGAATGTGGCTGTGTTTTTCAGCACTGTATATACGTTAATATATAAAAAAAAAGACAGGTAAAGTGTGTTTACTTGTTGTATAGCACCAGGTCGGGTTTCCAGATGTCGGTTGAAGGGATTCTGATCTTTTTGATGCCTCCGTAGTCGTCTGGATTCCACTTCAAGTTCACATCTAACCATTGCTGGGTGGGAAATATAAATGTCTTAACCAACCTGAGCTGTTCTTATTATACGTCATACATTGTACATTGCAAAGCATATAAAGAATAATATGTTTTCCACCAGACTTCTGTTCAATAGTCACATTTTCTTTACCTGTCTGAGGCGAACATTACTGGTCACAATCTGGTTAACTTCATCCTGAGAGAAGAAGAAGAAGAAGACGACAGGAAACAATAACATTAACATTTACTCTTCTGTTGCAACCCAGGCCTGTACATATATTCCTCATTACCAACACGCACCTCTTCCATATGTAGCTTTTGTCTGCAAGTTCAGATTTGATCACTGCAGCTCTATTTATTCATCTCTTACCCTGCTGCTGTATGTAAATGTCTTCATATACTACATACATACATTCACTTGTTCTTGTTTTGTCCACCTTTTCCCATCTACTTATAATATTAGTGTCTGTGGATATTGCACCTTGCTGGTTTATTCTTGTTTTGTCTCTCTTTGTGCTTTTGAACTGCTACAAATAAAGTTTTTTTTTTTAATTCATTATATTTTCTTATCAATAAATATATTTTGTGTGTGTTTAATATTTGAATTAATAAAAGTAAAAATGTTAATTCAAAACAAAATCCATATTTTCCAGCTCCTTACGTCATTACGTCAGTAAAATTCGAAGACGCAATCTTCAGATTTAAATTTTAACGGTCGGGCGGAAGTGAATTCGACAGAGGTCGACCGTTGGTTTTATCTCCGTTTTATCACCGAAATGACAAACAGCTTCCACCGTAAAGTCAGAGCACACGAGGTGAAAATCTTTTCCACCCGTGGGAAACACAAGTTTTGCGGCTTTGTGCATCCAGACCAGACCGACAGGCTGGTTCAGACGTTAGTTAGCCTCGATAGCTAACGCCGCTGTTAGCTAATGCTAATGTTAGCAAGAGAGGTTTTGTTAGCAGCAGCAGCAGCAGCAGTAGTTATATGTATATATACACACACACACACACACATATATATATATTATTATTATTTTCTGATGAAATATTATGCCATTGGTTGGTTCATTTTGTCTACCAGTTACATGACGGTCCACCGGGACGCTGCCGAGGGGAGGGGTTCAGAGACAGAGAGGACGTTTCCAGCGGGAGGACAAGTGTAATCGGACTACATGGACTTTGACGAGGAGGAGTTTCCGCGCTGGTCATCGTCTTCACGTCATGCTGACCGTCTTCACGTCATGCTGACCGTCTACACGTCATGCTGACCGTTGTGGAGGCCCAGCAGCCTTGGACTGTCTACAATGTGAGTACTCGCTTTACAGTATATCGGCGGCCCAGCCGAAGACACATTAGACGAGTCGATGTATGTATGTATGTGTATTTATATACGTTATCTTATATCGTAGAGATGTGTCATCTAAACATATATCCATAACCATCACATCAGTGGTTTGACAGGTGTTATTCATGGTTGTGTCCTGGTCAAAGTTGACCTGCATGAAAGTGGCCCATGGTGTAAATGCTTGTGAATTTGTGTCTGCTGCGCCTCACATCACTTGATCTTATTGAACGTATTGAGGATCCCCCAGTGTTGTGAGAAATGCCAGAGGTGTTGTGAAATATTTCAGTGTCTGCTGTTATTTCACACTTGGACAGTGCAGGAGTGCCGTCCGCTCCGGGTCGACTGGCTTGGACCTGCTGTGTGGACTCCTGTGCTGAGGACAGCGGGACAGCTGGACTTTTTGTAGGGTCTGGCTAGTTGCGGTGGCTTTTTCTCTTGTCAGTGGGACTGTGGATCACATATTGCAGCATAGCGTCTTCCTTCATGATGCTGCTGCTGCCTTTTACAAACAGCTGAATATCTCGGCTATTTCTTGTCTGTGTGATACAATGAGCACTTTTTCCTTTTGTTAGCATTAAGAGTTACCAATGTCAGTGTGTTTCTAAATGCTGGGAGAAGAAAGAGCCGCTAAGTTACAGGAATAATGAGTTATTGATTTCTTACTTTATGTCAGAACAAGTGAAAAACAGCTTGACTTTGGTTCGGTTCCTTCACAAGCAGCTGTGTTTGGCTTTCGCCAGCGTCTCCTCTCACTTACCACACTGATGAGCTGGATCAGCTGCAGTCCCACCGTGACGACGACGGCTTCGCTGAAGTGGTTCACCGGGCGGACCACCTTGTTGTAACCGCTGAACAGCGTTTTCACCAGTTCTGTCTCATCTTCTGAGCAGAACAGTGGACCTAGGACACACAGGTGGAGACACTCAGGGTCAAAGGTCAGCCGGACCAAGTGGTTGACGTGCAAAGGAAAACACAGACAGATTTTGCGTTGTTCAAACATTACGTCTCAGTTTCAATAATGTACAACCCACATTAATCACAGATTTTATTTTCAGCTCCCTTTGCTTTGGCCGAGGCACACGCCGCGAGTACGGCATGTTGCCGTATGAAGCTGACGCCAATGTTGTCGCACCGGAGCCGAACTCACAGCTGAGGCAACAGGAAAACCAACAGATTGCATCTGACTGTGATTCACACACCAAACATTTCCCCCCTGGCTCACAACCAGCAACCTGTAACCGAACACTGTGAGACGGCCGGAGAGAATAGGAACGGGGGGACAGGACGGGAAGAGGCTCGAATCATCAGATAAGAGTGAGGCGGGGACAGACGCATGCAGACAGATCAACAGCAACAGCAGCTAAGTGACTGGCATGCCTTTTAATGGAGGAGCTGTCTAAGCACCGCCGTCCAGCGTGTCTCTGCATGAGACCTCGGGGCGAACATAATCGCAGTGCTAAGAGGCGGTTTGGGAAAACCAGCCCCGACCGGTCCACGTGACAATACGTCTGGATCAGTCGGAGTTCAGGACAGTTAACGCCTCTGCGTACTGAGCGTGCTTCCAGCTAGCATACCTCCAGGAGCCGTGCCTTGGATTGTCTGTAAATTATGCTGCACCTATGAACAGCGGTGACGCACGACAGCTGACGGCTGCTCAGACTAAAGCACAGAGCGGCGGGCAGATCCAGTGACTTTGTCTCTCTGTCGCTAAATATACATAGAAAAATACCTATAAATAGAGCCTGTGTAATCGCACACCTTATGCAATTGTGTGTGTGTGTGTGTTTGTTTTGTTTTGTTTTTTTTAATAATGTGATGCAGCAGATTTTACACATAGTGCCACCAGCCAGGTTGTGACCCACGTTACATCCGCTGCAGGTTATTTCTGGAATCTGCTGGTGATCAACACTCAGCCTGAACTGAGCAGACAGGGATCCTGTTTCATTCACCCAGCAAGAGCAGGCCGCACACACACACACACACACACACACACACACACACACACACACACACACACACACACACACACGGGCGCGCGCGCTGGCTGGCAGCTTGTTTTTAGATTCGGGATCTTTCTCAAAGATTAGCCGTGTGGTGTTGTCGTGTGCACATGTTGGTGTTTATTTCCCCGGTCGTCTCACATTGTCTCTGTCTTCCTGTCCGTTGTCCTGCTGACATGCTTTGATCTGTCCATGGACAAAAATAGCAGGGGAGGCGGGACAGAGGAGCCACTTGGAGCTGTCAATCACAGCCCGCTATGGGGGGGGGGGTACAGGCAGTGAATTGACCCCTCTTCTTCTTCTTCTTCTTCTTCTTCTTCTTCTTCTTCTTCTTCTTCTTCGAACTACATCACTGCCTTTTGTCCTTTGTTTGGCGGCTCCTGTCCTCCATTTCATCTCTGCTCACATTTGCAAGAAAAATAATGTTGAAGCATTGAAATGAGCATTAGAATATGTGTGTGTGGGGGGGGGGGGAATACGTTCACGTTTTAGCCAGCGATCTGTGTTTACATGTGTTGTAGGTCGTAGCCGTGTGGACGGAGGTCGAGGAAGGTGGTGCGTTGTCAGGTGCGATGCAGCGGCCGGTTCTCCCACATGAAGTGCAAACATTGGTTGAGTGTTTTCAGACTTTGCTGAAGATGTGAGTGAGAGATCCTACTTTCACACCACCCCTGATCTTATCCAACCTGAGACAACTCGTTCATGTTTTGGTGCTAGAATGAGGGCTGATGTGCAGGAGCCTCGTAAATGAAGCACGTAGCATCTGCACATCTGCAGTGATGCAGATAATGTCTAACTAGCAGCCTACAGCCTGCATGCATTCATGCTGAAACGCCGCCTCCATCTCACACACGCTGCGTCTCTGAATATGTGCCAGCGCTCAGATCGCCGCGTTACAAAGGACCAATAAAAAGTCAGACCTGTTGAAGTAAATGCATCGGTAATCTCTGCGGTGCAGACGTCGAACGCTTGATGTTTGACGGAGCTAAGAGATAAAACCTGTCTGAAAGGAATCGGCAGGCTAACAGCTAACGCCGTTTTAACAGATCAGAGCTTCCTCTTAACAAACATCTGATGAACTGAATCAGAAAGACTTTCTTCTGTCTCAGCACCGAGGACACTGGGACATGTCCCTGCTCCGTGTCTTCAGCCTGGCTTCTTTTACAGTTCATCACACGTCCTCTCTGAGGTCCTGACGGACACTTAACTGAAGTCACGGTCTCCTCGTTCGCTGCGTGATGTGAAGGGACCAGTGGATGAGGATGAAGAAGCCGTACGCTTCAAGAGCCAAACATTCACCTGGACCATTAAAGGTAAAGATTTCTACCAGACACGGAAATGTGACGGAGGCCGAGACATTCAGGATGGACAGGACAGGCCGGGGTGTTCGGCTGCCCGCTACTTGAAAGGTCATAGGTCTAATTCTCTCTAGAGACAGTCTGTGCATCAACAGGCACGTGTGCCGTCCCAGCGTCCTTGGACAAAGACACTAATCCATACCTCCTCGCTGGCTCTAAATCACCCCTGAGGAGGACATTAGCTACAGTAAATGCCTTAAATATAAACGCAGCGAGGAACGATAACAAGGCTGAGGAGCCTCTGTCAGGGAGCCTGAAGGACGAGCGTTAACACACACACACACACACACACTTGTTTCATCTCAAGTGAAAGCAACAGGCTGGATACCATGTGAACAGATTCAGCTGTGAACTAGCAGGATGTTACCTGTGTGTGTGTGTGTGTGTGTGTTTTTTTGTTAGCAGGCCATGTGTCAGGATGTGTCTCCTGTTTGTGAGCATGGCCACTTCACACACACTCCTGTGGTGTCCAGAGAGGTCAGTGCTTAACCCACAACACACAACACACAAAAGGCTTTGAATACATGCAGTGTTGGTTAGAAACAGAAACACACACACACACACACACACACACACAGAGGAAACCTTACCAGCAAATACACTGAGGAGCCATACCAGCAAGACCTGGATCCGAGGAAAGTTCATATCTCCACCAGCCCTTAGCGCAAAGAGCCCTGAGATCTACAGCATCCGTTTAATACTGTGCGGTTGACCAGTTAGCAGGTCACAGGCTAACCTATTAACAGGCTTCACTCAGAGGCAGACATGTGTGCTGAAGCCACGGCAGTTCCTTTGGTGTTAAAGTGAGTGGTGGGAAGGTGGATGGGACAGTATGTGAACTCTGGGCTCTGGTTTCTCATGGCAAACCCCCGTTCCACCTCCCCCACCCGACAACATCCTAACCTCTCAGCACACTGCGAGGCACGGCAGACAGCTGGGCCTGCCTGAGTGTGTGTGTGTGTGTGTGTGTGTGTGTGTGTGTTGAAAGTACACAAATCAAACACTGTTGTTGTCGTTTCTGATACACTTGTGCTCAGTTTTTATGCCTTGAACGACACAAGTGTTGAAGAGTTTTCCTTCCTTTCGCTGGTTTTCTTCATTATTTATGTTCATAACGTGTGATCTCACACCCTCGGCTTATAATCTTGTGCACATGTGGCCTTACACTTCAACCAGGGAGTGATAGGACACACCCGTCCCTCCTTTTCATTATGGCTGACTACCTTTATCTCACAGGGTCAGCTGTCCAGCAGGCAGGTACACCTGTGCAGGTGGGCCCGGTCCATTCTCCGCTGTGTCTGTACATCATGCCAGAACAGACACAGACTGAAGCACCGGAGCCTTACGCTTGTTCAGGGCTTCAGAGTTCACTGGTACGTCTCTGACAACATGCCGCTCTGCTCCCATCGGCAGTAACCATGACGACCTGCGTGTGCACAGGTACGCAGTGTCACAGATCGCGTGCAGCGTCCTGCACTGCCTGTGTGTCCTGAAAACTTTCTGCAGCCCATGAGACTTCCATCACAGCCTTATAGCACTTGGATAGAGTGGGGTGGGGTGGGGGGGGTGGGTGGGGGTGGGGGGGGGGGGGGGGGGGCATAAGGAGAGACACTGTAGGGGAAAGGAAGAAAGACAAAACAGATGGACAGTGTAGGAGAGAGGGAGACAGACAGAGACAGGGAGGCAGATAGGAGGACAGCTGAGAGCTGTCACTGATGAAATGGGAGAAATGTCCACACGTACTGCTACCATGTAACACACACACACACACACACACACACACACACACACACACAAAGTACCCACCGTCCTGCCAGCATGCATTCCATGACAGGAAACTCACCAGTGTGTGTGTGTGTGTGTGTGTGTGTGTGTGTGTGTGTGTGTGAGACTGAACAACTGACCAGTTATAAATCTTACAGAGACAACACAGGTTCAATGTGCAGTTCATCTGGTCGAACAACCACATGGACCTGCAGCTACAACACGTTTGGTCACATGATGTCATGGCGCAGACGTCCAGCTGTGTCCCTGTGCTGTCAAAGGCAGGATATTGACTGTGATTATAAAGCTGGATGTCGTAACTCCTGTGAAATGACGACGCTCCCTTCATGGAGAATCAGAGTATGTGCCTTTAAATGAGCCACCAGGACTGTTCCTGTTGCTGTAACCTCGCCTCGCCTCGGCCCGACGCGATGCCTCACTGTCTCAGGGCCCGCTGACGTTTCTATTCCTCGCCTTCTGAAGCTGATAGATAGATAATCACCTGAGAGCTTAGACCTGAAGTGTTGACAGTCGTGCTGTTTGTGCCACAGGTGTAGAACCTGGCAGAAACTCCCATGTTATACTTTTCTTAAACTCTGAAGCTCCTGTGTCGCGTCACATGTCTATAACCACAGACCGAAGCTGTCATGTTGCTTCTTGGCCACTGGGGGGCAGGAAACAGTTGAGGAAAGCCAGTAAAAGCCTGGAGCGTGAAGCTAGGGGCACATGACAGACTGACAGAGTGAAACCATCGGGTCCAACATTCAGGAAACCTCTAACACACAGAGTATGTTGGGCAGTGCAGAGCCTCAGGTCGACAGGCTGCAGACCCCGACCCCCTACCGTTTAAACTTTATAACAAGGTTGTGCATGACGTGTGAATTTGGCCTGAATGACCTTCTTTCTTCTTCTTCTTCTGTATCTGTTGTGGATGATGAGGCACCGGCCGCCCCCACAAGATGGCAGTACAAGCCTGAGGAGCCGCAGCACAGGCTCCAGACTCTGGATGAGACTCTGGTCCACAGAGGAGCGGAGCGAAGGAGTGCTGGGCCTGTTTCCGTCTGTTTACCTACCTGTCTGCCTGTTGTGCACTTGAAGGTAAACCTGCTTCCCACCAGCTGGTCTGCTGCTCTCTTTTCCATGTAGCTCGTTTTAAACTAACAATCCAACGTACAAATGGACGGCCCTGGTTTCACATATGACTGGAGGCTTAGTGAGAAACATTGGATCCGAGAAGCAGACGCAGACGCGGCGCTCTAATTAGCAAAGACGAGATATAAGTTGGTGGGGAAAGAAGCTGCAAAGTTAAGGTCTATCACAAGGGATTAATTCTGCTGTGAGAGGAAGTTGTCAGGCTTCTCCGTGCGTTCTTTAAAGCTCAGATAAGGTCGGGTGGTGTGGACCAAAAATCTAATCTCAGCTTTTTTTAGGTTGAATGGAGATACACAGTTAATACCTCAGGGTGGTCTGTGAAGTGGGCTGAGTGTAATAACACAGAGGTGGGCCAAATGACACGTCGGTTCACATGGCACAGACTCACAGCTGGAGCCAGGCTCTAGTGGTCGTTGGAGGAACTGCAGCCTGCGGAGATGAGGTCAGATCAGAAAGAGGAGGACTCTCCAGCGTCTCCATGTAAGGTTACTCACGTTGTCCTTCGCACCTCGATTCATTATTCTCTTTTTACCTTGTGAAGCAACCGAGTAAAGAATCGACGAAAAGTAAAGAGAGCGAGGGGAAGGAAAGGTCTGGACTGGTTTAGATAGTAAACTAGAACAAGCCTCCAGGCCGAGCAGAGCCAGAGATTTTTACAATGAGCTCCTACATCAGGGCCTTTTGTTGTGAGACACCATCAAGAGAACTGAATATGTCCTCACCAGGCACAAAAGATCAATAGAGGCTAGTTATTTGTAAAGACGAGAAGATGTGAATGTCTTTGTGAGTGTTGAGTGTGTGTGTGAAACGCAGTGCAGCAGTTACAGTGGCTGGATAGTAGTGCAGTAGTTATGTAGCGTCTTTAATATGCCACCAAGAAGGAGATATCTGAAGTCACGCTGTCCAGCCCACAGGCAGATTAAACCACATCACAGTGTGTCTGAAGCTAGCAAACAATTGCTGTGTCTCAATTTCATACTTTGTCTTTTGAGCGCATGAGTGCATTCCTGCTGACAAGGGTGGTCAGCGTCCCGGCGGCGAGGAGAAGGACTGCTGGTGCTTTAGAGGCCATAGCTTTTAAAGCCTCCGGCGGAGAATCTCCCCTGTCACAGCCGCTAGATTATCACATTTACGGGAACGAGATCCAGATCGTGCCCAGACAGGATTCATCCCGATCAGATGTTTACCTGGCACGGGTCTACTCCTGTTAATGTTGTTCTTTGGCTTCGCTCTTACAGCTGTGTCTGAGCTGCTCCCAGAGGGTTGTTAGGTAAGACACACACCAACAGGAGTCCCTGGTAACACACACGTGTGTCCTCCATTGCAAATGCATACAGTAAAATAAGAGTGGAGATGATTGGTTAATGCTACATGATGTCACAGCCACTGATTATAATGTTTGTCTCCTTTTTCTTTTTCCTATGTTGGACAGCCCAGTGTAGAGAGACAGGAAATGGGGAGGCAGAGAGAGGGGGAATGATGTGCAGCAAAGGCCGCCCGATGCAGGACTCGAACCAGGGCCGACGCCACGCAGCGTCCCTGGGGAGCATTTTTTTGACCACCAATTTAAAGCAAGTGATAAACTCACAGTATATTGTTGTTACACGCTGCACAGTAATAAGTGATCGATTATTGAGCCAAATATGTGGTGGACAGGATTAGAGGATGCACGAGCTTCGGCGTTCACCCTTCAGGATCGACACATCTGTCCCATGTGACACGGCTCAGATTTTTGCAGGAAGACAGGTGGAGTCTGTTTATGTTTGAGGACAGTCTCCCCCTTCCTCTCCTCCTCCTCCTCCTCCTCCTCCTCCTCCTCTCGTTGGTGGAGTCTGTTCTCTGAAGTAACAACACTGTGACCTGCTCTCCTGTCTGAGAGAGGGGGATTCAAAAGACAAATGATTACTTAGTGTAGGTCCCCAAAGAGTCCCATTATATTTTAATTGGCCTGGATTCTTGGTTGAGCTACTATATTTACTTGCATTAAGTCTTTGTGCGATGAGAGCGCTGATGTGTTTTTAATTTACCTACATTTACTAAGTTCTGGTCCCTGATGGACAACAGGTGATGGCCCAGTGTCTCTTACCTGGTTCGCTGCTTGCAACGTGACGTTAGTTTTATCTTTTTAAAGAAGTTTTACTACATTGATTTTTGTCATTTTCTTCTTCTGCTAATGTTCAACCTCTACAATTGGAGCAGGGAAAGAAACGAGAAGTGTTGTTCGGATGGAAGTGTCACACATACATGGCGCCGCTTCGAGCAGCAGGCGGCGATGAAAGTGAAACGTCAGATCACCTGAGGAAGAAACGTAGATTTTATTTTGAAAGGACCAAGCTGTAGGGTTTTGAAATGCTACATATGCAAGATGTGTAACTTTGCATGAGGCGCATAATTCCCCACCAGGAAGTTTTAATGCGTGTCAGACGGAGACAAAGCGACTGGATTTATTCAGCGTGAAAGAATTATACAATCCTCCATTTGACAGTCAATTTACTTCAAAATAACCAAAATATAAAAGTTGTCAGTGCACGAAAACTAAAACTGACGTATAAATTAGATAAAACTAATTCATTTCAGCTGGTGTCAAACTTTATTTTTAATCTATCTCTCTCCCTCTCTCTCACACACACACACACAGAAATGCATGTGTGTGTGTGTGTGTGTGTGTGTGTGTACCCATAGATGGCACAGTCAGACGTGAGCACGAGGACTTTCACTTCCATAAACTCTCACACTGAAGGTCAGGGTTTGACCTGTGGATAATGGGGTTGTGGCTCCTCCACTCACTGGGCTGTGAGCTGAGTACACCTGACACTACAGCCTCCCTCTCCCTCCCTCCCCCCCCCTCTCTCTCTCTCTCTCTTGCACAAACACATCAAAGACGTCCACATATAGATGTTAAGAACGAACGCATGATCACACACGTGAGGTGTGTCGCCCGTATACCAGAAGTCCTGTGGGAACAAGGTGTGTGTGTGTGTGTGATTATGATTCTGCCGAGAGAAGAGCCGATCAATCTTTAAGTGAAGATCATACAAGTGGAAATGACCGCTGCACAGCGGGCTCTCACAACAACAGATAGAGTTGATACCAGAGATGAAGCGGTCACCGATTTCATGCTAAACCAGAGTCAAGAAGTCATTAAATGAGATTTATAATCGCATAATACAATCTAAATGTGGAGGTCAGTGTTGGCAGGGCGGCAGCGCGTGTGATAGACTCGACTTACATCGTGAGTCATAACGCTTCAGAAGAGTAACAACAGTCCTACTGATAGAAAAGCAATTAAATGTCTCCTTCTCCTGCCAGCCCCTGGACAAGAGGACAGATGTGACGGGGAGACAGACGGTGGCAGACGGGTTGGCTGCAGACAGAGGGACGGAGGGACGGAGAGAGCGAAGACCGTGGAAAAGCTCCTGATATTTGACGTGTTGTGATGTCACACATGGTAAAATCCTCACCCAAACACAGGACGTCCCACGGGGCTCCACGTGTCCGCTCCTCCCCGTCGCCCCGTTGATCTACTCCTGTTCATCTGTCTGTTTTCTTGTCTTTGGAAGGTGATGTATTCATCTTTTTCAAGTCAGACATATCTGCATGTTCGTCCATTTATGGACGTCGATCGATATCCTCATCACACTGCTCTTATTCTCTGAAGCAGGGCGGTAGAAATCTACCACTGATGAAGCTCTGGCATGTCATTGATTACCAGCTGGCATACTTTAGATGAAGTGGGTGTACAGATCAATATCTCTTTTATATATAAACTGCTTGTTTTAGCCTGTGTCCTCTGGGCTTTGTCTAAATATATCATTCATCGCCGTATAGAGTCCTAAACCTCGAGCTGTCTCGGACTGAAACCTCAGATATAGCAGTGAGAAAATGTCAAGCACACATTGTTTGAGTGAACCCTCCTCCAAGTCTGTGGCGGAGTGCTTTAGTTATCTGTCTGCCTGCCAACAAAGCGCCATCTCATGTCTTTGGAGAGAGCAGCGGAGGCCCGGCTGTGCAGTTTGCCCTCAGTTGCTCTCATGGCCGACACGAGCGAGCGCGAAGACGCGCGCGCGAAGACGCGCGCGCGTCAGTTTGGCAAAAACACGCTTCATCTTCTGTAAACAGCTGGAAGCTTTGGGGGCTAAATACTGCGTAACCTTGAGGAGTTTGATGCCAGCGTTATGTATGTCTTCACCCCCGCAGTGAGCATAATTTAACTGATTCCCCCGGAGCACATTAGCGATGCACAGCGGGTCAGTTCGGTTTGACCCGAGCCGTCAGACGAGCAGCATGTGGCAAAGAACCGGAGGAAAAACTCTCAGAGCGAAGACAACAAATAGAAGATAAGAGCGATCTTTTCATCTTTGCATAGAAAACCTGAGAGAGAGAGAACAGAGACAGAAACTTAAAAGCACGGGAGGGAGAAAGTCAAGACAACCAAGTGATGAACAAGGAAACAAACAACACATCCTGTCATCTCTGAAAAATGAGAGAGATGAAGGTGCAAAGGAGGTAACAGAGAGAAAAGAGGAGAAGAGGAAGATGAGTACTGACAAAACAGAGTGAGGGATAAAAAACAATAACAGTCGGACAGAGGAGACAGCAGCAGACAATTTCATCTGAGCTTCAAAGGGAAAACGAGAGCGAGGAGAAAATGGAAAGAGGGAAAAAAGGAGAATGGGAGTGACAGAAAACTGGAGGCAGCACGAAACAAACAGTAAAACAAGTTAGTTGTTGTCTCCTCTGTGATTCACTGCTGTGCTTTACAAAGGAGGTGCAAACAGGAGAGGCAGCAGACACGAGGAGGAAGGAGAAACACAGGATCCACTGGAACCTGCTTCCTACATACATGACGAGAGCTGGATGATGATCCATGTGCATCATCGTGTTTGTTGTCTGACCTTCAGCGTGAGGAGGATTTCATCCGAAAGCGGCCATATTTTACACCCCCCCCCCCCCCGAGATGTGCGGCCGCTTCTGGCCGTCATCTCCTTTTGTTGTGGAGAAGGAAGCAATCAAGCCCCAATCACGGTTACAACAGACTTACCCACCTCGACCTATGTCGTGTGTCGTACTGTAATACTCGTTCCATCTGTTACCGCGTTGTGTTGTGTCCCAGCAGTAATAGTGTTGAAGCTCGCTGAAGCAATCCCCCCCAGAAAATCCCCTGTTGTGTCATGGAGTGGTCAAAACACCTCCCAGCAGCTCTGAGGGACGCCCAGCTCCACCGTGACACCTGGTTACACCAAGTTACCACGATGGTACTGAGATGTTCGTGTAATAAGCGTAAAGCGAGGGCGGACGGTTCAACTGTGCGATTTCCCACTAAACGCTGCTGAAAACGACGCTAATACACTGACACAAGCCATGACCGGTAGGTTTCTGCTGGTCACTGGTACAGACAACGAGCTGCTGAATGTAATTCTGGACCATCGGAGATGAATCCGTTTGTATTGACGCTTCTGCCCGACCTCGTCCTGCTTGGGTCTGAAACTAGACGTGCTCAGGTGCAGGAGAAACTAGATCCACCTGATGGAAATCAGCAAAATAAACCAAAATCTCAGGGCCTTGCTGCGTGACACACTCCTGTCGTAAGGACAATAGACAGACGTGCCTTCTTCTTCTTCTTCTTCTTGGCAGTGGAGTCAGAAAAGACAGAAATGCAGCGCTTGTTAGGAAATAGTGTTTTGTATGAAGGCACTGCTGGTATCTGCCTCGCAGGAAAGACTCTGACCTTCAAAGGCAGAGGGAAACAGTCTCTGAGTGACATTTAGCCTCTCCGGGACTGTCAGCGTGGAGGCGATACAGGAATAAACATATCTGCTTAAAGCCTCTCATGAATGTGGAATGACTACATGCTCTGAACAAGTGTCTCATTAAGGTGGAGAGAGTCCCAGCTCTGTTTAAAGGTAGGAGAGGTTTGGTTTAAAGCATCACGAGCCAAGCCTGCGAAATCTCCTCCTGTCCTGTCGGTTTACGGTTTACATCACTTTCCTCGCTGCCGCCTGTTGTTGGTACGTGTCAGAGCGTGTGTTCAGATCTCACTGATGATCTTGAGTTGTCTAACAGTGGATATTGGATCATAGGAGCTGTTTCTGACTGTCAGCACAGACCCAGAGGAGACACTTGTAGCTCCTCTTTAAGTCGTCCTCTTCTTCCATCCCTTTCTCATTGTTAGATTGTTATTCAGTTTATCGTCGTCCTTTAACGCTGCGAAAGGTTGTAGTGAGATTTAGTGCGATGTTCGATCTGCGTTTTCCTGTTTCAGTGCTCCACGCCGATTTTACATGACCCCGATAATGTTGGGGGTTTATCAGGTCGTCTGTCATCTCATCTCATCTCATCTCATCTCATCTCATCTCATCTCATCTCATCTCTCCACCTTTCTGTCTTTTCAGTCTTTGTTTGCATACTGTTTCTCTCTCCCTCTCTCCCTCTCCCACGCCTCCCTCCCTCCCTCCCTCTGTCTGTGCTCTAATCTAACTGTCAGTCATCTTGTCATGGTGGTTCCAAGGTCTCATTTCCTGGGCAGGAATCCATTAGCAGGGGGCCGCTCTGCTATTACCTGCCGAATTACCAGGCTGTCCCTGACAATTAGTTTGGAGGCAGGGGACACTGGGCTGCCGTGGACACAGCCGCCTCCACAACTGGCACCCGGCCAGGGCAGGAAAATACAGGGCTTTTCCACCAGCCTGCATCGCGCGTCCTGCTCCTCGGGAATCACTGGGGGAGTTCGACAGAAGTCGCAGGTTACTATCACAGTGTCAAACACATTCGTGTTTCTGAAAAGACTGTATATGTTGTTGTAACCATTAAATGTCAGCCGGTTGGACGTCAGTCAGTCTTTTCATAGAAGAAGAAGAAGAACTCACATGCACTGATCCTCATCCACAAGTTGATCATATAACAGTAACTTTCACACAGTGTTTCCTGGAGACGGGTTTAATGACGTTGTAACTGCAGGGCTTTTAGTTCAGTTCAACATATGTGACCAAAAATTAAATGTATGACTCTGAATGGTTTGGATAACGTCACATCTCCTCTTCCCGCCCAGGCTTGTTCTGCTCACAGTGGAGTCCGTGTGACCTTTGCTATCAATCCAGCGTGTTGATTGGTTGTTTTCCCTGGTGCGAGGTGAGATATTTTCATCAGCCCTGGAGGTTTCCTTTATGCCACCTGCACAAATTAGTTTCTTGATTTGCCTTTTCTGCCGTCGCACTTTACAAGTTATACATTTATTATTATTCTGCGGTCGTGTCGTTCATAACAACAGCAGAACAATCTTAAAATTGTGCAGTGGATATCCAAACTAGTCTGTGAACCAATTATTACGAGAAGTAAGATTAAAGTAACGCCGTTGATGCCGTGAGGCTTGTTGTGGAGAGAATCGCTTTTTAACACACGTCCCTGTAAAAGACTCGGGTTTTTATTGAACAAATGTTTCCAATAGTTTGCATAATGGGAAATTTAGGATTCAGTGTTTTTATTACGTTCATTCCTCTGTGTGGTTGTAGGTGTCACACATTTGGACAATTCATTAACCGTCGCACCCCGGAGGACAGATCCACGCGTACTTTCAGATTCATAATCCCATAACGGACCCGTAAACAGCAGCAGGTCTGCAGTTGCATGTAGCACGACCACATCCGCACACTGGATGCACACAAATGTACACGTGAACCTCAGAAAAGGTGTTTTCCATCCAGCCCTGCTGCAGAAGTTGCTTTGCAGCGCTGCCATCCTGCAACAGCTGATTAACATTCTCACCCAGCCTCGTTCTGTCAACATGTGACTGTTTGAAGCTCGATCACACAAAGAGAAGAGGCTGGACATCGCACCTTTGATCTGACTGTGTGTGTATGTATGCGTATATATGTGTGTGTGTGTGTGTTTTCTGCTCGGGCCGGTCCACATTAAAGAGACACACTTGAGAGAGAAAAAGGACAGGTAGGATCTGGCCTTTTGATCCTAACCTTGGATGAAGAGACATGTAGTGTGTGTGTGTGTGTGTGTGTGTGTGAGAGATCATTGAAACTGGAGCCTCAAGTCTTTTTAAGTGGCAGAAGTGCAAATGAGGAAAAACAAGTAGGACCATATTAGTAGAGAGAGGAAGAGATGTCATGAGAGTCGCTGCACCGAAGACATTAGGATGATTTAACTGTCAACATGTGTTTTTGTGGACGTCCGTCTCGGCCCTCGCTGAACCTGATATCAAACAGACAGAGCACAGGCTCATTTAAACAGGGAAACGCCGTCTCATCAGGACTTTGTGGATAATGGCGTGTCAGGGTTTTTCCAGCCAGGCTTCACATTCAAACCAGCAGCCTTGTATCACAAGCTTTCTGCAGACAGAGCTGCGAACCAGAAAGAGAAGAGGAGGTCTCCTTTTTTCTATTGTGCAGTAGCAGTGAATAGAGACAAGCGAGAGCCAAAAATATAAGACCGCTGAGAGAGAGAGAGAGAGAGAGAGCGAGCGCGAGCGGTGGTCATTTTCACTCAGCCATATCCAATTGGTGCTCTTGAGTCAGTCAGAATCCATTCCCTTAACATCAGCTTTGAAATACATCACACACACACACTGACTCCATTTTCACTGGAAACACTGTCAGTGTGTGTGTGTGTGTGTGTGTGTGTGTGTGTGTGTGTGTGTGTGGGATACCATTTGTACTGGTTTTGTTGTCAGCGAGGGAAATAAGCATTTTCATCATGTTGTTGTCCCATTCCGTTTTAAAATGATATCAGGACGTCATTAAGAGCCGACCCGCTCCATTCTCTTCCACTGCGTTCAATCCCCAGACGTCGGCGAGATTGATGGCGCGCGCGCTCCATCCCGTCTCTCCTGAATCCAAATTACACGTCAGGTAAAGCAAAGGCAATGGGGTCAGCTTGTAATCTGCCGGAGCGTAATCACTCTCATGCATAATAGAACGCTCCTGCGGCGTAATAATAATAACAACAACAACGCCGCCGACGACGTGGAGATAGCACGTCGCCGGAGGAATCAGTTATTTCGCCGCCGACGTTTCCGGTCGACGTCTCTGCCGCTTAACGGATGTTTTAATCCAGAGCTACTTACAGTGAGGGCACGGCCTGATGAACTTCTGCACACTTTTTATTTACTTGTTCCTTGTGTTTCCTGCAGCCGACGCAGTCTTTCACACAGACAGTTGTGGTAAATGAGCCTGTCAGTCAACTGTGGGTGTTTGATTATTATTATTATTTTTTTCCGAGGTGATGATGATGATGATGATGATGATGAATGGCAGCTTCGCAGAGGTAACGCTTGTAGTCCTCAACAACAGCAACAACAACCACAAAATCACAGAGAGTCAGTAGACAGAGGAAAATAGGCTTTTCCCCCCATTGCACATTACTGAAAGTATTTCAGAGTAGTTTCTGAGCGGAGCGCCTCCCTGCTTCTGACTGATGGCTGGTCCCACAGGGGCTTCACCGCACAGCTGCACAGAGGTAAGAAGAAACAAGCTCAGCTGTGCTATTTAGAAACGGGCTCATCAGACAGAGCAGCCTGCCTCTGTGTCTGTCACCGGTGACTGGCCGGCCTGTGTCTGCGCTTAACTTAACCAGGAGCCAGACATGTGGGGATAAGTGCTCTCTTAGCGCACGACGGTGAGTGTTTATCCTCCGGTGATGTGAACTTTCTGTTCTTTCTCTGTTGGTCAGCTGCGGAGCTTGTGCTTGTCTTTTTTTCACCGCGGCGCTTTTTCCTCGCAGCCATTTGAGTCTGGTAATTGCAACCCTCAGACTGATTTCCACTTGTCTGCCCTGAATTTCAAAACAGGTACTCTTTAACATCAAGGTCCTCCATATGATTGAGTGAAGGAGTAGGAGAGAGAGGCGTTAAAATTTAAGAGACTATTATCTTGATGGTATCTCTCCTCTCTGAGTCAATGTTGTTTATTGGAAGAGGTGAAAGAATTAATCAAAGCCTTTTCCGTTTCAAGGTAGGACGCTCACCTGTGGACCTGAGTCTCACCTGAGAGGCGACCTACGTGAACTACATTCAGAAGGAAATACAACTCTCCACGAGGTTCTTGAAAGCTTTAAAACATTAGCAGTTTCAGCTCCTCTGCATCCTTGTCGTTTCCGCCCACGGTTATGAAGCGCCGTGAAAGAGGCCGTACTATTGGAAGCACATCATCAGCCTCTTTCAGTAGCACAGACAGTAATCTCAGCACGGGGAGAGGAGAGCTCCGTCTCCGAAGGACAGAGGCGAAAGATCATAAACAAACATCAAAACCAGACTCACATTTGTCGAATGTTTATCACGTTCAAAGACAGCACAGATTTTTGCGTTAAAGAATATTCTCTGAACTGGTTTTCTGTCTTGTTGTCTTTTTTTTTTTTCTCATCTCCCTCAGCTGTTTCTTTTCATGCGGGCGTTAGAGGGAATCAAAGCTGAGTGCTCCGCTCCCTACAGAGTGATCAGTGTTTTCACGGAGACCCTCTTTGATGCCGTAATGAGCCCAGTGTGGTCGGGTTATGATTATCCAGAGAGACAGCGAGCGGAGATGAGATAGATGGAGAGACATAAAGGGAGAGAGGGGGAGGAAGTGGGTGGCATATTTAGAGCAGTTTATCTGAACTCAAGAGAAGTTAGTTCGACTCATTTGAACAGATGAGCAAAAATGCAGTTGTAGAGACAGTCAGACCCGTGTCACCCAAGGTGCAGGATGAAGGGCGGCCTGTTCTGTCAAACTGTCACTTTGCTCTAGTTTTAGTCAAAGAAGTTTGTATTTTAATCCATTTTTAGTGATGTGATTCTATTTTCGTCGTATTTCTCCCCGTCACACTCTGTTGTTCTGTTTTCCCTTGATTATATTCAAAGTGTGTCCGGACATCGTTTCTCCTTTTTGTCCCCGACCGCCCGGCGGCCACGATCCCTGCAGCTGCATCCAAATAACGCCGCGAATGGGGATTGAGGAAGTGACGTCGCCGGCGTCAGTGCGACACGCGGCCCAGGAAACAGAGATACTGCTAAATAATAATAATAATAATAATGATAATAACGCGACTAAACATTATAATGTTGTTTTGTCTCGTCTCGTTTTGGTCGACGAAAATGAGGAGACGTTTAATTTTCATTTCCATTTACGTCGCGTCTCGTCTCGTTTTCGTCACGTGATGAAGGTTCGTTGACGACGATGTTTCATCATGGATTCTCATTAAGGCTGCACTATATGTAAAATAAAACACAGGCCCATAGTGATAACGTGTGTTGTGACAGTTGGGATGGTTGTTTTTACAACATACCTGGTCATACTGCCATTTCAACTATAGACGAATCTAAAGACGACACAACTGTCTCTTTGTCCATGGTGTTTTCTGTCCATGTTGATTTTTTTTTCTCTCTCCAAGTGTGATTTGCTTTGAATTGGTCAGCGCGAACAGCCCTGTAATCTGCACTATTGTTCTGACAGAAGCAAACACACAGTTTGGACACGAGAGTCTGCGAGCGCCAGTGGAGCGTGATGATTCCAGCCGGCATTAAGGAGAGAGACAGAGGACGGAGAAGAGAGCTGACACTTGGGCCAGATTGAAAACAAGAAAGAGACAGAAATTGTAAATGCAGAAAGAAACAGAGTGAGACTTCTACAACTGCGTCTCCGAACCAACTTTGTGATAAATAGCTCTGCGCTTCAAAACAACAGTGTGTGGTCTCTCTCCACTGTTCATGCAGGAGTGGAGGGCAAACACTGGAGGATCACCGCTGTTAGCAACAGCACTAAATTACCTCTAATCTTCTCCGACAAGAAGAAGAAGAAGAAAGCCAGGTCAGGACAGCGTGGCGTCCTGCAGCCTCCGAGTGACTACACATAACATCCTGCGTGCGAAGCTGCCAAGTGGTGACGATGATACGTCTGATTCATCCGAGGATCTGTGAAGTAAAATGGGACCAAATCATCCAAAACATCAGTTCAGGAATATCAGTAACACAGAGCTGGTCCTTGTGGACACAACATTACATTTTGGCTCCGGTGCAGTGATTCAATAAACACAGTGGTGGGGGGATGTTACAGATTTTAAAAACTAAAAAGGAGCAATGGCATAACCTTCATTTTACCGACTGAGGGATAAATGCCTTACATGTAAAATAGGGATGCAGATTCATGCGCAAGACGTGTTGTAAGTCAAGAGCTGCTCAGTGCAGAAGTAGTCACAGTAAGTAGTTTGCCCTTTTTCTCGCGCCGCAAGGTTGTGGTAATTAGGGGTGTTTTTCACCAAAAAGCAAGGCGGTGTTATTATTCCAATTGGAGTGCTGAAAAATCACCCAGCAGCTCTATGTATGCAGCCGTTATGCAGAGCAGGGAGAGGACAGGGAGCAGCGGAGAGGCTTATCAGAATAAAAAGCTCTTATCATGTTATTTCCTTTGCCACATCCCCAAGGTCAACAGCTAAATAAATGTCTTTATGTGTGTGTTTGGCAGGTCTCTGCACAAATCTTGTCCAATTATGCACCTTTTTACTCTGTCAAGTGACTGAGATGCTCTTATCCTCACCTGTGACACACACACACACACACACACACACACGCGTGTGCATGTGTGACACTTACCAATGTGTATTACCCGCTGAGTTCATGTGGTACGTGCCATTTGTGTCATTTAAAGTCATTATAAACAAAAAGAGCAGAGTGCTGCTGCTTCTTTGACGCCACAGTACAACCATGTCAACGGGGTCATTGATAGATTGATCAGAAAACACAAGGCACCAAACAAGAATTTAAAAAAAAACATATGTAAAAAAAAATATTTTATATTGACAGCAGTAAATGAAAGGTTAGAAAAAGGAGAGGTGCCCATATTAAACATTACCAGATCAGATGCATCATAAAATATGCTGAGTCATGATTGGAAATAAGAGCAAGCAGAATGCAGCACCTGTGATTTTCAGGCCCCTCCTCCTGACGCAGGTCAAATCACACATGACCTTTCAGACGGTTTGAAGGGAGGCTGGCTGAGATGTGATGTGATGCTTATGTAACGGCTCTGTAATTGTGAAACACTGCATTCGGAAAGTATTCAGACCCCGTCACTTGTCTGATCAGACGGCCTTGTGCTGAAAGAACAAAACATTCAACACTCACTCTGTGACTGAGCGAGAGCTGAATATTCGGTTTCTCTGGCAAACCTATCAATCGTTACTGTGAGTTTGTGGATCTTTAACATTGACCTGCATCACGTGCCGAGTGTCTCTGCTGCATTCACTCACTGCGGTTCATCATTTGTCAGTCACAAAGAATTGAGATAATAACTTGCAGTGAAAACTTGCATGTGACATTTTAAGGATGTGGATCATAACGCACCGATCGCTGTGTGTGTGTGTGTGTGTGTGTGTGTGTGTGTCAGTGAGAGGTGAAGACGTTCAGGCATCGACGTGAACTCCTCGTGAACACAGGACGAATCCTCAGCTCTCACTTCCTCTTTCTCTCCCCGGGATCTGTTCTCTCTGTCCTCATGAATCTGTCGCTCACGCTTTTGTCACGCTACAGATGTCTTCGCACAACATGAACACACACACACACACACACACACATGCACAAAAGCCACATAGCTCTCTAAGCTCAGCTGAATCCTGCTTTTATTCTCTCATCTCAACACACATGAACACACACATACACACTCAGCCGTGCCTGTATATAAACACACAACACACACACACACACACACACACACACACACACACAATGTACTCAACCTCTCCTCCTCCCGGTAATCTCTCCCTTTAGCGTCTCCTCTGTCCTATTATGTGGGGATTTTCCTTGTGATGGGAATCCCAGCAGCAGCAGCAGCAGCAGCAGCAGCAGCGCGAGAGGCCGTCTAATTAGCCATAGATGGACGACTTCCAATACGAGTAAATGAGCAAAGATCTGCCAGTGGACAAATCATTTTAACCCTGACAAGAAAGGGGGGGGGGGCATCTAGTCGTGCTAATCACAATCACAGGGCGGCACTGTGTATCAGAAAGAAAACACATCTGCTGCGAGGCTGCATTTGCATTTCTCTCTCTTTGTGGCTCGAATCAGGTCTTTTCATGCCTGTCCAAACAGGTTACCGAGGCCTCGCAAGATCTGCGCCGGGTGTTTCTTTCCTCCTCCTCAGCTTGGCGACGTAGCAACACACTCGGACGAACTCGAGGGTTGCAAACAGCGGACACGTGACTGTGGAGGCAGCGTCACGCAGCTGTTTGTGGCAGCGTTGTAAACAACGTGCGAGAGAAACCTCGAACACAGCAGGATGTTCGCGTGCGTCAGGGCTGCAGCTATCAGTTGTTCTGGTGATCAGGTATTCTATTGATTAAGGTCTTTTAACTGTGCAGCTGTAAAAGTGACATACACAGTGTTTCCTCTTTAATACCCCCCCCTCTCTCTATACCTACACCCATTCTGTTCTCCTGCCCTTACACCCCTGTCCTCCTTTATGACTCATCCATTACTTTATCCTCCGTTCATCCGCCCTTTGACCTCCGTCCATACTTGGCGTCCATGCGTTCAGGATGGACCCTACGAAGCTTTGAATCTCAGGGATTACCTCGACAGGTTTCCTTGTCCCTCTCCCTCCCTTCACGCCTCCTAAAGCACTTCACTTCTCTCTCCTTCTACCGACGTCTCATTTTCTTTCCCTCCGTCTCTCTCTCTCTGTCTATCCCCTCAGTGAGTAATCCCTCGGCCCTGGCCTTGGATCGTTGAGTTGATAGAGAAGACACAGAGCTTTCTGTTGACTCCCAGTGAGGTAATCTATAGGCTGATGTGGGGAGTTTGTCTGTGGCTGAGATGATTGGACAGAAAACTCACAGAGTCGCTCATGAGACGTTAAGGGAAGACGGCGTGAGACAGTCGGAGGAGAAAAGAGGTCTCAGATACATATACGCTCCATGGCCGGTCGAGTCGCGACACATGATATACTGTGTATACAAGAATCGCAAGTCAAAACCACATGTGATCTGTCATGAACACTTTGGTTTAAATGCATAGACGTCCTCCCTTTATCAGAACATACAGCTGTGAAGCAGCTGTGGTGAAGACGTACAGTGTGTACGACATAAAAACAGGCTGGAGATGTTTTCTAAACAGCACAGGAGGAGCTGAATGATGAAACAATGCAAATGTGTATACAGTACAGAAATGCATATGAGAGCGAGTGAGGCTGCACAGTTTGCACAGAGGAAACAGATGAAGTGTAAATACAATGAACGAACAGAGGTTGTGATGAACGTTTCCTCGGAGGAAGCCGTTATTTTACAGACTGTCCCTGAACGCTTCCTGCTAATAATGTAATTCATATTCTAACAGAGCAGTGACTCTTCATTACATCGATAATCATAATGCAAGTCAATGGTTAAAATAAGAGTCGGGCTGTTGATCCACAGATGGTGTCTGTGATTCTTACAGGCTTTTGTCGACTGGGGTTTTCTCTGGTACAGCGCGGCTCAGTGGGAGTGACGTTCGTCTGTAGCCGACACCAGTTCAACCAGTACAGATTTACCAGTGATGGGCCCCACGGCTCTCTGACCAGCACCAGCACACTGATGGGTTAGTAAAAGGGAAAAATGAAGCAACATTTATCCATTAACAGCATCTCTCCAAAGTACAACGCTAAGCACCGTCATTAACAACAGCACACACACACACACACACACACACACATACACACACACACACACACACGGATTGCTGCTGTTAATTTTGCGTATGTTGTCTGTGATCGATGGACGTTCAGGCTAATGGTTATAAATGCATTAGCACCAAGACCTAATCAGGCAGATACACTGGTGCACATAGTTCAGCCAACACACACACACACACACACACACACACACATGAGCTGGGCGCCGCCTCCTTCCAATCCAATGTCCTGTTAGAGTTTCATGTCATTACTAAGTCATGAGCGGCCATGTTTGCAGACGCACGTGTCGGCGCTCCATCACGGCTGAAATCAGAGTGGAGCGATTTGTCAGCGAAACAGCAGCAGCTTCTGCGCTCGTTATAATCTGGTTTGAGATGTAATTCATCAACACGAATGGGAATCAGACCAAAAACAAACAGTAAACAAGCAAATACACTGAAATGTAAAATGAATCTAAAGCCTGTGTTTAATGTTGTTTAATGTTTACAAGGCGCCTCGTGAGACATAATGATCAACAGGGAGGGAAGTCATCGCACTGTTGTTTTGTTTTTTTGTAAAGACCTTTATAACAAACACATGTTCTCTGGAAAATGACCAGTGACATTTCCGACCTCGTGCCAACATGTCGTCATCTTTTCTGGACCCAGACGACGCCGGTTCAAACGCGACGCTGAAATCAGAGCGGCTGTGGAGGACTGCAGGGATTATACCAGCGTGAGGACATCTGTTCGCTGATTGTAAGCCATAAAAACATGAAGTATTTCACCCCCCCCCCCCCTCAAATACAAATCCAGCGTTTTCCAATTGTGAATCAACAGGGCATTGCCGAGAATAAATATGTTTTCTTCCGCAGCCCTTCTGCGTCAGAGCTGGATTTTTTAATATCAGACTTTTGTTTGCATATGTAATGCCATCTAAGCTCATTGTGGAAACTTCAGATTAATTTCTGAGGCTAAGATGAGGCTTGAATTATAACAGAGAGCAGAGGGGAGCAGGGAGAGATAAAGAGGGAGGGAAACAAAGCAGGCACAAACAAATAAAAAGACAGGCCACGGGACAGAGGCAGGCTTTATCAGCAGAGTATTACTGTACCTCGTAGGCTCAGAGCCGCTCTGGTTATTGATAGAACAACAGACTCCCTTCTTTGCCAACTAGAAAAGGTCACATCATACAACTTATGGTTTAGACGGCGCATATGTCACCTCCAGAAATACACTGGAAATGTCATGATATCGTTCCCACTTCATAGTCAGAGCCGTGTCCAAGGCAGTTGGAAACACACAGTTACTGCTGAGCTCGGTTTCACAAATGTGTGTGTGTGTGTGTGTGTGTGTGTGTGTGTGTGCAGCGTCAAAAGCAACATAAGGTGCGTATCTGTTGAACGCAGCATCCTCGCCTCTCGCGTTTTGCATTACCTGGCCGTCAGATAGCATTGTGCAACGTCAGCCACCAGTTACACAGCTTGTCACAAACTCTCTGCAGTCACAACTGGAATATGTCTGAGCCGTGATTGATTGCATGCAGCGTGCAGCCGAATGATGTCCTCGTGTATTGATGTGTTTGTTTGTTTGTTTGTTTGTTAAAGTAAATGAAAGTGCGTTTGTGTGTCTGTGCGGAGAAAAACACGCACAGCACGCACTAGAAGAGAGAGACCGAATCCTGGAGGCATTAATCATGTTTATTATAAAGCATTAAACATTAATCACTTTTAGAGCTGCTCAAACATGGGATCAGCTTCTCAGGATGTTATTTAGCAAAGTTAATTACAAATCCTGGAATCACAAACAAACAAACAAACGATACGTCATGATGAAAACCTGTACGGCAGGATGTGAAGGAGAGAGTCCAGAGGAAGGCTGAATCTGACTGACTCTTCTTTGTTACTTTGTCATATGTAGGTGTCCCGGGTCAAAAAACACCCGTCACGGTGACGGTAAAGTGATGAATGACTGTTGTTGTAGCTTTATGTCTTAATGCATCAAACATCTCAAACCCTGACTCAGCATCTCTGACGTTCACACCGCCAGGGCTCCGTCGCCGTCCCCGTTCCCAAACCCGATCTTGAACCGGCCGGCGAGGTTGGACTGGAAAAATAAAACAGCATGAATAAAGAAAAGCTAGAAAGCAGCACAAGTCCACAGTGTACACTGAACGTCCAGAAGACACGGTGAAGGCTGGGTTCGCTCCAACGCCAGACCGAGGCTCTGCGACTCCAGAGCGGAGCCAGGACCAGAACCAGAGCCATGTCTGTCTGAAAGCGACCTGAGACGTCCACAAAGACAGAGACCAGGTGTGAGGAAGCTTATAAAACTCACGTGTGTGTGTGTTTTCCAGCTTTAATCTGTATCTACCTGTTAATTGTTCATTTATCTCTTGATATAAACCAAAATGTATGATATGTTTATATTTTAGGGTTGGGTTTCTGCGAGGCCTCCCTCCCTCTTACAGCAGAATCTGGGCAGCTAGGTTTTCTCTCCACCTCCAGCTGAAAATGTTTCTTCATAGATAAACAACGATCCGGCCTCATGTGACACAACAATTCCCACCGAGTTGTTTTAGCACGCAGCTTCACTCTCCACTGCTCACATGGGTTTAAGAAAACAGTCATTATTTCTTTTGCATATGGCCCGACTCGTGGAAGATGAATCTGACTTACGGTTTACTGTACGGCGTGCGTGCAGCAGCCCGGCGGTGACTGATGATGCAGAGCGTCTGTGGTTGTTTAGCACGCGGGCTGTGTTACATTATTTTATTTTAAGGATTACATTTAATTTCATGGTTTGTGAGAATATTTCATGTAGATGAATAACGGCCTCGTGATGTCTCTCTTTCTTTTCCAGTTCTCTACACTGTTGTTGCAGGTTGGCTGGTAACCACTGTTAGTGTCACACAAACACATCATCAGGTAAAGGGACACTGGTGAGGGGTCACGACCTTAGTTAACACGGTTCATCCAGGAAGTGAAAGCTGACCTGAATTGTTCTTGTGCGAGGTGCGTTCAAGGTTTTCTGTAGCGATGCAGGAGTGTAAAGTAGTTTCTGATGTTCCCGCTCCGGCCTGACCTTCACTGTCACTTTCTGTTTCAGTTGACTGTCAACAATACTTGATGCTGGACACCTGCTACTTTCATTCACCTGTGAAGTGGTGGGTAAAGTAATGTCACAGCGTGAAGGCAGAAGGAGAAAGTTTTTAGTTTGGACTCCACTCCACAGCTCTCAGAGAGTCTGAGTACTAACAGTAGACCTCCAGACTGTTTGGACTTGATGGATCATCAGCCGGTCACCTTTTCAGTTTAGGAGCGTGTGAATTTAGCTCGTGCTGAGCGGCCCCTCGCTGCAGCTCTTGCCTCCATTGATCATGCCGTGTTAATTGATTGCCCCTAAGCAGCAGGTGGTTATCTCCGGTTCAGCTCCGACTCGGCCGCGGTCCGATCTGTCAAACAGAACGTTCTTCGTCTTCCTCATCGGACGCCCCCTCCAGGGATCCTTTCCTGTCCCCACCTTTACTTCCTCTACCTCGACCTGCTCTCTGTAGCTGGTATGATTCGGATCCTGCTGCACATTCAGAGGAGCAGTCTGAGCCACCAGCATGAATAGAGGAGACATTGATCACATTTGTAGGTGATGGAAAGTTTGTCAGATCTTGTTTTGATGCCTTGATTGAGAATTGACTGTGTTTGAACGCTCTCCCGTTGTATTGCTTCATCTCATCCATAAACTGGTACATCATGTGTTGACCCCTCACAGCTTGGGTCAAACACATCCATATGTGAAATCAATCAGCGTCTGACAGATGGCGAGTTGTGAGGTTAGATTATTTAACATGGTTTAATTACCGTTAACACCTTCTCTGTAATTAACTGTGCTTCAAGGAAGGAAAACATCCTGGCTAATCAATCGATCGATTACCTAACAACTGTATGAGAAGACACATCAGAAATGGCAGCATTTCATCTTCCACAGCTCCGTGATGGGTTCATACAGAGTCTTACATCCCATGTTTAATCATGACAAAGTTGGCAGGTATCGTCTAGTTTTTAAAAGCTATAAAAAACAAGATGGCAGACTTCAGTGTGGGGGCTTCTCTGAGACAGATCTCTGTTGTCAGCGGTCCGGCTGACTGAACAACCTTGTTTCCCGAGGAAGCTCCAGCTGTGACTCAGCGCCGGGTTCACGCTGTACGCTCCCGACCACGTGGGTTCGGATCTGGCTCGACACGCTCAACACTTGACACACTCGTTCTCTTCCCAGCAAGCGTTCGACAGACGGCAGCTAGCAGGAGGTGGCCGAGTTCAAAACCAACCCAGGCGGCGAGCGGGAGATTTTCACGCTGATATTATGACAGGACAAAAAAAAAAAATGATCTGAACGGATAAATTCACCCGTGTCACTGGTAATATAACATCAATCTGATGTGTGGTGCGTTCAAGGTATTTTTGTGACGATGAAGTTGTGTTGCGTAGTTTGTTGATGTTCCCCCTCCAGCCTGACGTGTGATATCCTGCCTTTCTCTGTACCTGCTAATAGACGCCTGCTACTTTCATTCACCTCTGAATCGTCGGGCAGAGAAAAGGCTCAGCATGAAGGCAGCAAGTGAGAGAGTTGTTTTTTTCCAACTGAGGAAAAAAATAATACGAAGCAGTCTCTTAAAAGTCCACCACATGGAAGCACGGTGCACCACGGCGCACCACGGCGCACGCTGGCTGCTGCTGGTAGAGATTAGCATCATGCACCTGTCCCTGTTGAAGCACTTTCATATACCTGCACCAGTGGTGGTACCTGCACCATGAATCTGTGAAGCACAGGTGTGCCGTTGTCTTCATGCTCAGTACAAATGCACCTTAAATATGGTGCTTTATTGTATTTTCCTCATGATACCTCTGTCAGAGTGTCAGAGGACTGTGTGGCAGGCAGTAATGGCTGACATCTGTTAGTTATGGAAACGTACGTCTTGATAGATTCAGCGTATCTGCACATGTGTGAAACACCCATGCTTTGTTTTCTCCATGTTCCCTCTGCACTCTTTATATTCCAGCAGGAACAATACAACGGCACCAACTGAGAGCGTTAAAACAAGTCAGAGGAGAACATAATAACTGAGTCATGTTGAATCCACCGTCATGAACGCAGCAATAACAGAGGCTGTTTAAGTTTTAAAGGCTCCAGCGCACTGGCACCAGCGACAGAAATATTCAATTTGCATACATTTGTATCCAAGCTAAGAAAAGAAAGGTGAGGGGGCAGACGGAGGACAAGAAAGAAGGCTGGAGGAGGAGGAGGAGGAGGAGGAGGAAGGAGGAACAGTGTGTGCACATCCTGTGAGAGGAGAGGAGAAAATTGGTTTGTTTCTAATTAAAAACCAACGATGGTGCAGCTACACAGTGAATCTTGGACCGGAGGCAGCGAGGCAGAGAAATAAAGACGACTAATGTACAAGTTTTTCATTCACCGAGCCACTAACGCTTGTTATCGTCAGCAGGACGCTGTGGGTGAAACCCGGCAGCTGGTGGTCCGAGGCATTTTATTTCTCTCCAAGTTTCTTCCATGTGAAGTCACTCAGCAAACTCCAACTCAAGTCACGACCAAAGACCTCAGTTTTATGTGGAGCTGGGGAAAAAAAAAAGACAATTTATGTGATTGTGATGTGTGCAATCAGGCAAATTAGAGCGTTGTTTGTTAAAAAAATCACACATGCGGCTCCGTGGTGTAATTTCATTGTCCACAGCTGCACACTGGTTTCCTTGGATACCAGAACAAATGCCAGCGATCCGTCCCCTGGAAACTAAAATCTGCTCGTCTCTGAGTGGAGCCGGTGCAGCACTGAACCGGCGCTTTGGCTGCGAGTGTAGGAGCGCGTACGTCATCGACAACATCGTCAGACTTGTGCAGATTTGGGGAAAAACCAGATGACGAGGCACATGTTTTGGCCGCGTCGTGTAGCCGTACCTCGCTGCAGCCCAGCTCGTTGGCTCCGACAGCAGAAGCATTTTAATGGGCTGCAAGACTCTCATCGAGATCTCGAGTTAGTAAATAACCAATTAGAAAGAACCAGATACAAACCACAGCAAAATAAAAAGATCCCCAAACCAAACATTTATGAATGTAATCAGATTACTCATCAGGGCACAGATGTAGACAAACAGTGCTTCTGCTCTCCCTCTGCTGTCGTCTGCAGCGAAGGCTTCAGGCTTCAAACACCACTGTAAACGATTAAAGCTGCAGCTGTAAATTGTTGTGGAGGAAATATGAGAGGAGCTTCACATGTTGACAGGAGAGACTCAGAGTCGGCTTTTGTTTTCTCGTCTTCGACACTCTGCTGTTTTTTCCTCCCGGAGATCAACGCAGATCCATCATTAACCTAACATGTTCACATCATGTGTTCTGTCTGTGTGTGTGTGTGTGTGTGTGAGACAACGTAATAGATTCAATACATGCAGCGATAAATCATCACTGCATCACTACAGACAGAAAGCTCACACACACACACACACACACACACACACACACACACACAGGCTGCAGATGCCAACATGACAAGGCCAGATGTACTATGTGTCTGTTTGATGTTGTGTCATGTGTCCAGATGGGAAAGAGCTGGAAATGATCAAGTGAATGATCAGGAGATGAGACAAGATGAGAGATGGAGAAAATGTGGAGGGAGGAGAGGAAAAAAAAAGTGTGTGTGTGTGTGTGTGTGTGTGTGTGTGAAACGACGTGAGAGAGGATAGAGATAGAGAAGAAAGTGAGCAGCAGGAGCGTCAGTCGGTGTCAGACATGAGAGCAACACCTGTGTGAATGTAGGTGTGTGAAGACGTATCATCTGACGTTAGAGAGCGCAGAGGGAAACACGTGTGAGAGAGTGAAATCAACATGGCGGCACCAGAACAGCTGCGTCGTGACGTCAGGTTTGACTTGAACGTGGTCTGAGCAGTGATGTCATGTCTCAGCACCAGAGACAGATGTTGTCAGGTTCGAGACCTGTGTGAGGGAACCTTTCATCTCAGCTCCAGGATTAACTGATTATAATTGGCTGTGGATGAAGGTCAAAGGTCACGCTCATGGTGACCCTTGTGAGCACAAAGTCTCTGTTGTGCAGAGCAGGAGATTTCTGTAAATGTGGTCCAGACATTTACCTGCTTTCAGGGTCAAACTGATTAGAGTTTTTTGGTCACAGGTCAGAGGTCACAGGTCACAGGTCAAGGTCTCCACATAGCAAAACAAACAAACACGCGTATTAAAAACGTCTCCAGAGCTTCATGCGAACCAGAACTTCAACTTATTCTCATCATAAAAAGCATCTCTGGTTCTGCGCGAGTGCTGGGGGGGTGGGGGGGTCGTATAATCTCTGTCGGGGGCCGGCCGGCACATGTTCTGAGTGGTCGAGGTCACATATGTTATTAGTCCACTTGACTGTCGTGAGCTGCAGCACGAGGTATGAATGGAGCTGCGGGTGTGGAGGGGGTGTCAGCGAGGCCTGGTGATGGCTGATAAGTGGTGTTGTAAATCGCCTCTGTTTGTTTGACATGGATGGTCTCCTTCACTCCTCTGTCTGATGTGTGTGTGTGTGTGTGTGTGTGGCTCTCCTCGGAGGAGGGGGGGCCCTCGAAATTTGGCACCAATAACAATGAAAGTCCCAGATTCTGAGTGGATAAGATACAGATGTGAGATCTGTGTGAAACGCACCACGATGCTCTTGAACGGGCCTTTAAATGAGCAGAAAACCTACGATAACGTCACAATAACATCATTTTTAAGATCCTAGCTTATGCTAATTAGCCTCATTAGCCACAGTGACCTTTATAAAAGGCTGTTTTGTTGCCTTGAATGAAAACCACATTACTGCAGTGTTGGACCTTTTCAAATGAACCCTTTTTTTTTTTTTTTTTTTGTACCTGCCTCGTGATGTTCTGCATCAGTTTTAGGACACATTAACGTCCAGAAACTGTCCCAGCCGTCACATATGAGACATACAGTGTGTTCCTCTGCACACAGCAGGGGGGCTGGTCCCAATTAAAGGGGTCAAGACTGTGCTTTATGAGTCCAATCTACCATTAAAGAGAAGCACAAGGGTTTAGTGCCACTGGGAGTCTTCCACTGCAGAGACAGAGACAGAGAGACAGAGAGAGACGGACTTGATGGAGGTGAATTCCTCCGACTTGGGACCTATAACACAGAGAATCTTTTTCTGTCTGCACAACAATAGCTATGATTTAATGAAGCCGGTTCCCTCAGGAAATGATCTCGAGGTGCGCAACATATAATCTGGAACACAAAATGAATATTTGATTGAATGATTCAATCACCGGGGCCAACGTTAACGGATCGTCTCCGAGCATACGCGAGGCCGCGTGCTCACTCTGGCGTTGTTCAGCACGTGCAGCGAGTGTGTTTCGCTCCAGCCTCTGAGTGTCTGTGCCAGAGCATACGTTTACATTTACAGAGCTGCTGCTGCACCACTGCCTCCTGCTCTCTGCAGCTTCTGAGAGGTGCAAGTCAAAATCCAGACAGACTTCCACATGGAGAAGAGGATGCACGTTTAACTCCATGAGACAGAATGTAATTAAGGTACTTAAAGCTGGGGTTGGTGATCCTGGAGAGCTAGCAAGATTTGAAAATTGCACCTCCTCTGAGTTCCTCCCCCCTCCTCCCCCTCCCGTCAGTGTGTACGTCCAAGCCACGCCCCCACAAACTGGAACGCGCACGAAAATGAGAAGCGGCAGGAGGAGTACTATATATATATATATATATATATATATATATACTATAATCTGTTCAACACCAGCGTCACCGACCCGTTTTAAACCCACAGAGAAGCTAATATTAGCATTAGGCTAATACAAGCTACAAAAGTAGCTACGTTAGCAAAAGTTACACGTTTCATAAAAAGAACAAATCCTCCCCGAAGCAAAGCATATAATTACCTGTCCAACAGAAAGAGAGCAACCTCAGCATCACTTCAAATCCCTCAGTTGTCTCCACAAAAGCAACAGCGATGTTTCCTCTGGTTTGACGTCTGGCTTTATCCAGAGCCTTTTTGTTAGCAGCCTTTTCAGCCTCCTTTCTCTTCCTTGCCTTTTTCTCGGGGCGAGCCGTTACAAGTAACGCAAGTGCTGGAAGTAGTAACTGGGGCTGCATTTTCTCAGCAATTGCTCATAAATGAGCATGAAATCCGTTCTGCTGTAACTCTGTACGCTGATTTCTTCCGGCAACAGCGACACGTGAAGATTGTGCACAGGTGTGGGGAGACAGAACTAGACATGAAGGCATCTGATTGGTTTTGCTCTTCGCACCGAAGAGCTTGGATTGGTCGGAGTTTTGTCAGTCCTGCAGCTGCCACAGAGGACTGATTACTGTCGTTCCTTTTTCTGATACATAATGTATTGATCACTCAGAAGGTAGAAGGACCATTTCACCCAGTGTAACAACATGTGTTTCTGAACAGGATACCAACCCCAGCTTTAATCAGCGTTTGAAAGTGTATGAACTGTACCTGCCTTTATATGTGGATTTTTACAGACAGAAAACGTTCTGATAATCAGTCGGAAGCTTTCGCCAGTGTTTCTTCCTCGTGGAGGTGATGGTGCAGAAGCCTGGCAGATGTAAGAGGAGAAGAAACAGAGAGGAGTGAAGGTTAATGAACACTATTTCTGGAGGACGATCGCAGGATCACCCCCCCCCCCCCCCCCCCCCCCACAGGAGAATATAACAGCTGACTTTAACCCTGCCTCGTCCAAATCAAAAACAATTAGACGACACTGCGAGCTTTTCAAAAAAGACCTAACCGGATTACGCAGGTTTAAAGATGCTGCTGCACGCACGGGTTCGTCTAAATATAGATCTGTCACATTCAAAGCCGTCAGTTCTGTGTGTTCCTGAGGAGAAACAAGCTGCTAATGAGCCTCCGGTACAGTTCAATATTTACAGGGAGAAAAGTGATCTCACATCCAGTTCGTTCCAAAATGCTCAAAGAGTCTTATTTTAAACTCTGTGTGTTTGAAAGCAGATAAATAAAGCTGAACACGCGCTGCCAGCTTTACTCACAGGTTCTCGTGAGCAGATGGACAAGCTCCAGGCTTTTATTTTGAAATTCAGTCGGACTTTACTGTGAAATACGATCGGTTTTACAGACAGGCGACGTACAGCAGACACTGTAGGACCACTGTGACGCAAAGACACAAAACAAGATATTGATAAGCGGCGCCTGTATTTGTCACGCTTTAATAAATATGCCGTTTGTTCCAGTGTGTGAAGCCTGGAGTAATCTGATGGATCTTCAGATCGCAGGCACGTGACCGCCAAGGGCATCGCCGCCTCCGCATAAACACAACGCTTCTCCATTTTGCATGAGGGGAAGTCTGGATATTACAATGAGCAGCGGTGATTTACAGCCTGTGATTAGCTGATGAATGGGGGGAGCAAAGTCGCAGAACTAAAAGCCCCTCCAGCCGACTGGAAGAGTCGAGATAATCACACACGCTCAGCCGTTTAATATCAATACAGTGGATGTGAATTTCCTCATCTGGAAAAACAAACAGGGATGATGAATCGAGGGCAGAATTACCATTAGAGCCATTAAATGTAAGGATTTGCTGAATGATTCAAGGTGTTTGTTGTTGTTGTTGTTGTTGTTGTTGTTGTCAGAGGAGGAGGAGGAGGAGGAGGAGGAGGAGGAGGAGGAAGCCGCGGTGTCTCTGTGACTGAAGCAATATCACACACATTTCCAAGGTGTCGTTGTTATGATGATGTTCACAGCAGCACATTCATATAATCAGAAGAACACCTGCCGCTGTCTCTGCGGAGGAAACACTGATGAAAGGCAGCTTTTCCCACAAACACACCTGAGGTTCATTACATTATAGCTTATTGATCAACATATTGATTCCATGTGTTTTGGAGCGACGGCAGTTCACATCCTGCAGGTCGAAGTTCAGTGTGATGCTGACGGACCGAAACGGGACCTGAAGTGGTTTGATAAACAAGCTGCTGAAATGCAGGGATGTTATTGTAAACACACACACACACACTAACAGGATTAACACTCATCCTCTGTCCAATTAACGGCTGTTAGTGAAGCGCTAATTAGTATATTTTCTGATCTGAGAGCGTTTTATTCAATGATGTCACCATTTAACTGTAGAAACCTTAACGCTGTAAACACGTTAAACACTGAACCCAACCATCTGTTTACGTTCAGATTAGCCAGAGTCTCGTTCTTTCATTATGCTGTTGGTGTTTAGACGTGACGCCTTTGGATGCTGCAAAAAGTCATGGAAGTCCAAGCTGCAGGCGTTTGGACGTGACGCAGAAACTCCCAGGGTCCATTAGGTGAAGAAAGGTCGAGCTGCTGATGCAGACTGTGGCGTTCAGAGAAGCAGCTTCAGTCACTTCTCCTCTGCGCTCTGGGTCGGTCTGGGATAAAGGCAGGAACTAGACTCGCCGTCACTTTGCCGCCAGCGTGTCGAGACTTTCTGGGTCAGTTTCCACCTGAGGTGAAGGTGATATAACTGATTTTCACTTCCTGAGAAGTTTGTGTTTTGTCAGCTCTGCAGGGCGGAGGATACTAAACACTACAATACCCATGAGCCTCGGCTGCTTTCACTAGAAGAAGCCCTTGGATGTGCACAACATCTGATCCCTGCTGCATCTCTAACTCCAGATCTTTCTCTTTTTCTTTCTCTCTTTCTCTTTTTTTAGCCGTAGAAGAAGAAAAACACGCGTGTTCTTCAAGAACCCAGAGCAGAGGTATATGTTTTAATTAGCGTGCAATGACGACTGAAGGTAATACGTTCTAATTAGGCAGCAATCAACACAGAAAGTATTGTATGATTAAATTAGCTATTTCTGATGATTGAAGGTGCTATATGTTTTAATTAGCCGGCAACGAGCGGCGGAGGATATATGTTTTAATTAGCGGGGTCTCCTGTGGCCCCCAGGTCTCGGGGCTTAAACATTAGGTAGAGTGTTAATCAAACCTGCAGAAATGAGACTAATTGTTTTCATACAGCGGCTCTCCTGTGGCATGACAGAAATAATCCTTTCACACCGCACGTCGCAGTAGGTACAGCGAGCGCCGGCTGCCCTACTTTGATCTGCTCCCCAGCGACCCGACGGGCTCCGCAGGTAGCAGCATCCAGCTCGCTCCCTCGCACGCCGTAAACTGTTGCATCCTGTGTTTTGAAAGTGAATCACTGTGTCGTAACTTTTGTTCAACAGTTTCCCAAAACGTGAAGGCAGCTTCTGTTAAAGATCGACATATTCACATTGTCCCTCTGTCTGTGAGAAGAAAGGCTGATCACCGAAGTGTCAGATCGTACGCTAACAAGCAAAGCTGTAACACGAACACCAGGAGGGTTGTTGAATGACCTCCTGTGATCGTCTCATCGTAGTTGTAGTTTCTTCTTCTTTTTCTTCCTTGGAGTTGGACTCTGGTGGGATTTTACTCAGGTAAACATCCCATAATGTCTTCCATTCGATCAAAGGTTGTTGTCTCACAGCTGCTGCATTGAACCAAACCATAACGTGTGTGTTCACTCAAACACTCACGTCATTAATTAGTTAAAACCACAAAAACACTGAAATTCACAGCTTTGGTTTGTTCTTTATTCGACAAACCAGTCGAATGTGGACGCGTGCTGCAGGAAGCGCTGAGCTCTGTGAGACGGATGCTTGTCTGTTTCAGTTGTAAGTTTCAAGTCAAGGAGTTAATTTCCATAACGTACGGGGATGAGTTGAAGCCGCCGGCTGTGGCTGAGAGAGAAGCAACAACAGCACACGTTAAAATGCAGCAGCGATGTTTGTCTTTTAGAGGAAATGGCACAAACACCAGTTTAGTCCTTTAACCCCAATTAAGACGTGAAACATATGAAGCGAATTTAAAGTGGGAAGCTTCGTTCAAGTTTGTGTGCAAGTGAAGAAGCTGCACACACACACACACACACACACACACGTCAGTATTGCATCCATGCTTACACTGTATGGCTTGTCAACTTCCTGTCGTTTTGTTTCATTAGATCACATGCTGCTGTGTGTGTGTGTGTGTGTGTGTGTGTGAGGGATTGTTTGGTTATACATGGCTGCTCTTTAACAGGGAGTGTTGTTGGCTCGATGGGTTCCAGAGACCTGCTCTGTGTCACAGTCACACACTCACACACACACACACACACACACACCTTCCCTCCTGTCCAGCCAGTTAAATTGATATCACCTCCACTCGACCATATGGCAGAGTTGTTGTGCGGTTTGTGCTGGTTGTAGGAGAGAAAATGGAAAAAGAACAGCGTCCGAGCGAGAGAACAGGTGCAGACAGAAAGATGGAGCGAGGCGCAGGGAGGAAAGAGAGAGAGAGAGAGAGAGAGAAGGTGAGGAGAGAGGAATAATGAAGAGAGAATAAAAACAGGTGATTTAAGGAGAAACATAGACGGAGGAGAAAGAACGGAGTCAGACTCTGCGCTGCCCCCATTACAGAGAGCAAATACCTTTTCTGATTGGATTCCTTTCAGCACCACTGCTGCGCATGTGTGTGTGTGTGTGTGTGTGTGTGTGTGTGTTTTTAAGTGTAATCTGGAAAGAGATATTCATTCATAAAAAGTCGAGGTTTCTCTTCTCTACAGTCTCCAGGTTGAGCTCTGAGGAGTGTGGTCTGGATCCACCAGGCCTCCTGTGTCTCTGTGCACCGTCACACTGACGGAGCCTCGACCAGTGATGAGCAGGTTTCACCTCATGAAACATGTCTTTTCCAGCTTTAGTCCCGTGTCCTGCTGTAAACTGTTCATGTGTCGAACCAGATTTATGGCAGAGAGTTATCACCTGAGTGTTTTCACTGCACTCATCCTGAGTTTACATCCAGTCACAATCAGTTTCTCAGCCGCCATGGCAACCTCAGTGCCGCACCTGCGATCTACCTGTGGACGAACTCCACTGTGCAGCACCACGAGCCTGTGTCTCATCACTCATGCCCTCATGGTCATGTTCCTCCATTTCATTCTCCACCAGACTCGTCCTCTATGAGGTCGCCATGTGGAGGTGGAGCCTGTTTCCTGCTCTCTAAACCCACACACTATTGGCTTCTGTAGATGTCAATCAACATCCAGAACGAGCCCCTCCCTCCCTGTCGCATTGTGAAGCTGAAGATCTGATCGGTCCAGGTTAACCTGTTTGATTCAACGCCGCACGTGGCAAGTGTGTATTTTAACTCTCTTTTCACCCGACGCGAGTTCACGTGGTTCACAGGTGATTAACGTCAGCGGCGTTCCCTTTAGAAGCGCCAGTGACTGTCGTTGGCATCGGCCACACTTTCTCTGCGATTTTACACGTTACGACTAAAGACTGAGAGTCAAAGCTGAAACTGGAGCTAAATTATCAATGACTGACTTGTGTGGTCACACACACACACACACACACACAGAATATTCAGCGTCATGTTTTGCAGTGATGCTAATATTGATAGCAATACAAGGGCTGCTAATAATAATGATTTGGCCAAGAGAAAGAAAACAGATGTCCTCTTATTCATTAGCAGAGGACACAAATGATGACAAATGATGGTGGTTGTGGTATTATCCATGTCAGCCAACCCTGTTGCTCTGTTCAGGGTGTAATAGCAGAAGATAATAGCTTCTCAATTATTCATATTGCCCCGGCGCTCTGCGGAGAGTACTGTCACACAGTCAACTATATATCTTGATCTAATTAGCTGGAGGAGAGAGCCGGAGCTGGAGGAAGAGAGGAAGGGGTGGATGGAGGGCTGGAAAGGCAAACGGCAGGGCGGAGGGAGGGAGGGACGGAGAAAAGGAGGGATGAAAGAGGCGAAGAAGGCGAAGAGAAAGGAAGGAGCAGGCGTGTGGAAGTTGTGTTTTGCCTGGAAGCTTTGTAAACACTCTTCAAACAGTGTTTGTTGTAGAGAACTTCCTGAGTCTGCGGAACCGTCTCTGCAGGACGTCCATGTTATGTGGAGTGTGTGTGTGTGTGTGTGTGTGTGTGTGTGTGTGTACATATACTTGTGCAGTGTTCATATATAGGCTGCGTCTCTGGTGAATAGTCGAGTGACTTCATCCTCATCCTCGTGGTGGTGGTGTTAACAGCAGATGTTTTTGTCTGTCTGTCTCTCCTCTGCTCTGTAACTCAGTCAGTCAACACACTCACTTAAAACAGCGTCGGCGACACTTTGACCGTCGTTAAACTGATGTTTCATGCGTGTTTCGTGTCAGACGATCTCAGGTCAACGCACCTGCAGCACCTCGACTGTGGGGGCTGGACGTGCAAGATGGCTGCGTCTCTTCCACTGCACATGTCTCACAGTCTCTGCCCTTTGCTTTTTAGCAGCAAACGATTCACATCAGAAATAAATGAGCGATAATAACACGACTGACAAGAACCAGACGAACCACAGACAGAGTGTCTGTCGTAGATGTGACGTCCCTCCTGTTACCACTGGAAACACATCTGACGGCTCCAAGTGTTGCCTTCAGTTCTTGAAGTTCCTGATCAGGTTGGGTCAGACAGGAAGCACACACACTGTCTCCAAGTGAAGATGTAGCTTTCTCACCAAAGCAGGAGAAAACAGACAGACACACACACACACACACACACACACACACACACCTTAATCAGAGCCGACAGGTAGAATACAGCCTGCTGTCAGTTATGAAACAATATCAACCTGATTGAGGAAACCAACAGAGAGACACGAGCACGAATCAGGACGTGAAATCCAGTATAAGTAATAGAGCAGATAAATACATACAGTACATACAGTGGTGTCAGTGCGGGCTGATGGCAGCGACTGTGTGCAAAATCAAGACGAGGTTGAAAGGAGGAAAAAAAAAAAAAAAAAAGGACATTAAAATGCAGACGGGAGGAATCGGAGCAGCACGAGCTTGTCAGCGATCTACGATCCCAAAATAAAACTTAGTGTAAAAGGAAGTAAGATCAGCTGAAGGAGACAGTTGGTGCAGCGGCTGCCTCTGTGCTACGCTCACATGAAGTGGAATCACACCTCGTAATTGTCAGTTACTCTGCACACAGCGCGCGAGCTGCCGCCTTCAATGACGTGTTTACGGCAACAAAAAATCACTCCTGCACAATGAAGCATGCTCTACTCTGCTCTATTCTGCTGTTCTGCTCTATTCTGCTCTATTCTGCTCTATTCTGCTCTATTCTCTTCTATTCTGCTCTACTCTGTTCTATTCTGTTCTACTCTGCTCTACTCTGTTCTATTCTGCTCTACTCTGTTCTATTCTGCTCTGCTTCTACTCTGCTCTACTCTGTTTATTCTGCTCTATTCTCTTCTACTCTGCTCTACTCTGCTCTACTCTGCTCTATTCTGCTCTATTCTGCTCTATTCTGCTCTATTCTGCTCTATTCTGTTCTACTCTGCTCTATTCTGCTCTATTCTGCTCTATTCTGCTCTATTCTGTTCTACTCTGCTCTATTCTGCTCTATTCTGTTCTACTCTGTTCTACTCTGTTCTATTCTGCTCTACTCTGCTCTACTCTGTTTTATTCTGTTTTATTCTGCTCTACTCTGCTCTATTCTCTTCTATTCTGCTCTACTCTGCTCTACTCTGCTCCACTCTGCTCTATTCTGCTCTGTTCTATTCTGCTCTATTCTGCTCTCTACTCTGTTCTATTCTGCTCTACTCTGCTCTATTCTGCTCTGTTCTGTTCTACTCTGCTCTACTCTGCTACTCTGTTCTACTCTGCTCTACTCTGCTCTATTCTGCTCTATTCTGTTCTATTCTGCTCTATTCTGCTCTATTCTGTTTTATTCTGCTCTACTCTGCTCTATTCTGTTCTATCTGCTCCACTCTGCTCTGCTCTACTCTGTTTTATTCTGCTCTATTCCGCTCTATTCTGTTCTACTCTGCTCTATTCTGTTTTATTCTGCTCTATTCTGCTCTATTCTGTTCTACTCTGCTCTACTCTGTTTTATTCTGTTTTATTCTGCTCTACTCTGCTCTATTCTGCTCTACTCTGCTCTACTCTGCTCTACTCAGTTCTATTCCAGGCCCTGGGTCCCAGCTGATAAATGAAGTGGCCAGTCAGGTTATGCTAATTGATGTCTCCTCCGTTGCTTCCTTCCTCTTTTCTCCAAAGTTCAATTACACTCATCCACTGCCATCCATCACTGGAATGAAGCCGGCTGTGGGGCTAAATTAAATGTGCCAATTTCAATTAGCCGCCGTGACGCAGTGCAGGGGACAGAGGTGACTGTGGTGGAAATTGGTTGGTGGAGGTTTTGGGGGGGGGGGGGTGTTAGGAGGGTGTGGCCCTAAACGCTGCTCTGTTTATTAATGTTGTTTTCCATCTGTTTCCTAAAATATGCAGCTGTTTAGTGGATTATTGCAGCTACATGAAGATACTTTAGACACGTCACGCCATCAGCTCATCACATCACTCACTGAGGCAGGTATGTGAGCAGAGGACGTTAGCAAACCAACATGTTCCTGCTGTTTAGAGACTAGAATGAGTTTTTAATTACAGACAGGAGAAACACTGACGTTGTAAAAAGTGAAATCAACGCTCTCTCCTGAAAACCCGTCAGCTCCTTCTGTAGGATAAAGTTTCACATCACAAACACCGACCTACAGACTCACCACCCAGGTGAAGTCACCAGGGACCAGGCGAGGACGTGTGTCGAGTGCACAACCTGAGGTGACAGCTGCCGTTCGGTGCGCGCGTTGTCTGGTGAGACAGACAGCAGAGCAAATGTAACGTAATGTAAATTCATTTGAACGAAGCGTGTGTTCAGATTTGACTTTTGGTAAAAGTGACAGTTGCACATGAGCAGAGAAGATCATGTTTTTTTTTTGTGCACAACCACTTTCTCTCTGTCTCTGTCTCTCTCTGTCTCTCTCATGAGGTTTCCACATTTAATTGAACATCTCACGTCCTGCTACACTTTGCCAAACCAACGCTGACTGGGGCCGTCCCACGCCTCGCCACGAATTCTTCTCCTTCTTCTTCTTCTTCTCTGGAAAAATATATCGCTGTGGTGATTTCTTCTAAAAGCTGACACGCGGAGCTCCAACATGTGTCCTGTCATCAAGTTTTATACCGGGAGAAGTAAAACCCCAAGAGTTTTGCATTGCAAAAAAGGAGGGTGCTGGAAGTTAAACAGATTCATGTCTTGCACACACAGGAATCCACTGAGGCAGCACTCGCATGGAAAGCATGACAGATTTGAGGAGTGAAGAGCAAACCGAATGACACCGGGAGGAAAACACAAGTCTGCGTCCACGGTTTGTTAACAGTTAATAACAGGGTGTAATGTAAGGGAAGAGGACACGGGGGTTAATCAGATCCCATTTGCAGTGGGTTGCATCATCTTTTATTCAACATCGTTGTGCTAATTGATCACAATCGTCGACTAATCCCTTCGATTATGTCATAAAAATACACTGATACTCCCAGCTCACGTGTCGGGAGGTTGTGTCACGGCACCACGCGCTCAGATCTTATCCCAGAATAAAGCTGCCTTCACCTCAGCCTCACACGCGTTGTCAGAGCAGCTTGTTTAATAAGCAGCGAGCCAAAGCCGTTTCTTTGTTAGCGTCTTGTTATTAAAGCTGCAGCAGCATGACGACGGCAATCAGAGGAGTTTCTTTGTGTTGCTGTTGAAGCCCCTCTCACATGATAACTAGAACTCTCTCTGGGCACCAGACAGGAACGACTGATAAATAATCTCTCTCTTTCTCTCTCTCTCTCTGCTGAGGACTGGCAGACAGCAGGGCGGAGGAGAAATAATAATTTCCCCCTTTTCTCTCAGTATCCTCTCCAACGGACCTGGTTTTAGCCACAACCCCCTCCTCCCTCCCTCCCTCCCTCCCTCCGGCTGAAACAGGCTGATACTTTACACAGAAGTGATTTCAAACTTTTAAACGGTTTCTCTGTGACTTGTATATCCTCTAATTGTTATTCATAGCTCTGTCAGGAGAGGAGGAGGAGGAGGAGGAGGAGGAGCGAATGAGCAGAGGAGAGGGAGAAAATGTCGAGGACGGATGACGGTGCCGAGGGAAGGAGATGGGAAGGAGAGGATAGGAAAGGGTGGATGGGCGGAGAGAGGAGATGAAATAGAAAGAGAAAGTGAGAAGAGGAGAAATATAAATGAACGATCTCAGATGGCGAGGAGGTGGAAAGAAAAGAGCGAGAGCGAGGACAGAGGAGAGAGGGAGGGAGACGGCCAAAAAGGATAAAGACAAGAAAATTAGAGAAGAGGTGGATTCAGCGTCTCCACCTGTGATATTAAAGTCTAAACTGCACACGGAAACATCCCAAACCCACATGTTACTGTTCAGTCCACTGAAATGACAGAGTGAAAGTTGGGTCTGATCTGAGGGAGCAGCCGAGGCAGAGCGACCCCGACACAGCTGCTTAACCACACTCATAATCTCATCATCTGATCTCATTGTCTCATCTGTGTCTCAGCGGCTCTCACCGAAGCGATGACCTCTAAACACAGAGTTCCCGTCGTAATCCTACTTTCAAAGTGGCGCCGGACACTAGAGGGCGCTGCAAACCGGCCGACGAGAGAGAAGCACCTTTAACAGCTTCTCACTGTCCTCCGTGACCCTCGGTTTTTTCCCATCATTGCTTTATTGATTTACTTATTGGAAACAAAAGCGAGCACCAGTGTCTTCGTCCTGGACAGATGTTGTCCATAGTGCGTGCGCATGCCAAATGAAAACACCGTCTGGGTGCACGCCTGCCGACAGGTCGAGCTGAGGCCTGAGGCCCTGAGGCCTGAGGCGACTGCTTTGTTCCACGTCGTCCCACTGTGAGCCCAGATTTTACTTATTCTGAAATTTTCTTTGACAAATCAATTAACGACGTCTAAACGGCGGCGACTCTGCGCCTGAAGCTTCAATTATACACCTCGGCGTAACCTGTCACATCCAAACCTCCAGAGACGTCACCGTGTGCTCAATTAATCTGCCTGACGGAGAGGACGTTTTTCTTCTTTTTCATGCCACGGACACAAAGTGAGGACAGAAACTACACAGAGAAATGATGCTTTGGTGCCGCTGGGTGACAAATGAGCGAACTGATGTCGTTCATCAATCAGACCAATCAGCTGCTTGTTCCTGTTGTCTTTAAATCAAACAGGAGGAGACACAAACCCACTGGTTTTCAGAGAGCACTTGCACTAAATGGTTACTACAGGGTTCATTCACAGTTTCCTGCAAACAGGCTGAATGTAAGATTTAGATATTTCAGAGGATTTTCTCATGAACGTCCAGCAGTGTGGCCAAACTACTGCGGCTAACAGCCAGCCCTGCTGTTTCACACCGAACCTGCAGGAACACAGGATCTTATTGTACATATTCACTGCATACGTTTGTTTTGACGTGCGAACGCAGTGTCGTTGTATTTATAGACAGGCGTTCGGTCTCTGTTCATGACGTGTGTGAGGCCGGACACTGGAGCGAGCTTGTTGTGAATGCAGTGTGCAGAGAGTTGATCGTTGAGTCGACCTCCAACTGGTTCAACATGGATCCCAGTTTAAAGCTCGAAGACAGTCACCTGACCAGACCTGCTCCTGACTGTCAGAGTCTCCAGTCATCTGCCCGACGTCTTTAAGACGTCCCTGTAGGTCCACATAGCTCCCAAACCTTTGATCACTTGACTTCCTGATTATAATACTAAAAACATAATTGGTTGATTGATTGATTGATTGACGAGTCTGTGGTTGTCTGTACAATGTGGTTAAAAACACAGAGTAGGTAGAAATGAGCTGGTAATGAGTCCGTGTCCTCGCTGCATCAGGCCAGCACAGCAACACCAGCTCTATTAACATATAAAGGGTGTTTTTATCCTCCGAGACACCAGAGGTCTTTTAATTTGAAATGGTTACGGGAATGCATTGATTTTAAGAGGGCAAACGGGAGCAGATCAAATTGAGGCAACAAACTATTATGACCAATTAAAGGCATCAGACAGAGGGAATTAGAAAATAAAGGCCTGTCTGTTGGTAATAAAGGCCCCTTAACGTGTGCTGTTACAGTAAATATTAGAGGAGGAGGAGGAGGAGGAGGAGCTGCAAACAAAGCTGCAACTTCATCACTCAGTCACTCACACTCCTCTAAACACTTCCTGTACGTTTCTCTGGTGTACAGAGTAAAAAATGCTTTTATTTATGATCTATATTTCTCTATTTTGAGATTTTACTCCAGACTTTGGCTGCAGCTGAAAAGGAAAGACAACATGTCCCTAAGTGTGAGCAACACATGGGTAATCAATAACAGATCGATATTATAACCAAACCTGTATTATTGCATTACAGCTAAAAAAACAAATCAATACTCAAAATGTATCTTGAAGTGAAACGTTTTAAACAGAGCTAATCTTTTTTTTATCTTCTCCACCTCCTTTACCAGTAAGGCCAGAGCAACAGATGACAGATACACGTGATCTGCAGGTCATTTTTAACTCAAAACCTATAAAAACAATGAATTACAACATTTTAACGTTTCTACTCTGCTCCCATAACTCTGAACCTCATTTAAAGTGTCTTTTAACTTACATTTAACTTCCAGTCTTATTGTTATTACACAGGTGTCTCCGTTTCAGGTGCGTACAGTAGAGCCAGAGCGAGGACGAGGCAGCCTGCCTTCCTGATGTGCTCTCGGTGATGTGCTGTGGTGACGTGGTGTGCTCTGTCCCTGGTTCGCCATAAACCTCCAGTAAATTATTTTACCATCTGGATGACTGATTGAAATTACCAGTGTGCACGGGCAAAACCAAATTAGCAGCCTCCCTTGGTAACGCTAATATCCAGAGAGGGCTTCGGCCTGCGTTTATGTGTAACCATTAGAAGAAGAGGAGCAGCTCCATGGTCTGGAGGTTAAGTCAAAGTTATGAGGCCACGACTTTAAAAGCATCACAGTGAGGAAAGTACAAACACAAAAACACGTCATGGTTCTGGAAACAGAGCGAAGGAGCAATAAATAAGAAATAAACCAAAACTTTGGCAACAACAAGTAATGATAGCATTTCTTTCTTTCGTTCAGTGTGTGACTGCCTGGCTGCCTGGCTGGTTGTCACCCTATTCTTTAATCTGTTTAGGATCTAATTGTGAGTAATGATGCTGTTGGCTGATATAGCTCGTAGCTCAGCCAGCCCCTCTGTGCCCACTCTGCATATCCAACCCATCTGTGAGCCACACACACAGCCTCAGCAAAAGTCCTTCTACCAGTACACATTCTGAAACAACTGTCACGCACACAACACAACACAACACGCACAACATCACACACGGCGACCAACCGTCAGCTTTAGCGCGTTGGCTAACCAGCAAAGAGGATTCATAACACAGCAAATTAGCTTTAGATTTGCAATGAAAGATCAGTTCATTAAAATGCATTAAATATGAGTGGGTTCAGTTGATGCTAAATGGAAGAGGGGAGGGGAGGGGGGATTAATCTAGTCTCTCATCCCTACCCCTCACCCCCCCTCCCCCTCTTTTATGCCCCACTCTTCCTGCTTTTTTCTGGCGCCGGCGGCGTCGTAGCTCAAATAGGCTGTAATATCTTCTTTTGTGTCAGAACCAGTGTCGCGGTGCAGAGGTGTCCTTTCAGCCTGTCCACCCACTGGTTGTAGATCAGATCAGGGTCCTGCATCCAAAAACCAGTCACATGCTGCACTTTTATTACACCAGAGTCCATCAGATAACAGACAGACTTTCAGCTCCGTCTCAGTGGACAGTTTCAAATTTGGCAAATCGGACACTGGAGGCTCAGTCGCTCCAGACAGATGATAGATGTGGTTTATGTGTCCGGTCGAATATCACTGAGTCATAAAGACGGCCTGGCAGCGGCCCCATGTGACGTGCGACGCTTAGTTCGGGTGAAACTGCCAGTGTTTTCGTTGGAGGAGGAGAAGCTGTTGAGGACGACCTCCAGTTCCCTGAAAACTGGGGGGAAACAGTCACAGACGGGCGTCATGTGATGACAGAGAAATGATGTGTAGCAGCTTTTGTTTACACGCAACATGGCGGCCACCGAAAGAGCAGCTACCGTAAACAACAAGCACATGTGTTGACGTGTTTTCTGCCGCTCTGCAGACGTCACCTGGATCGTTGCTCTGATTGGTTCGATGTACCTCTTGGAAGTTGGAGGTGAGGCTGGGTCGGAGGTGCAGGGGCTCCAGGCAGGTGATAGATCTGGTTTATGTGTTCAGTTGAATATCACTGAGTGATGCGTCTACATCACAGAGGTCGTTATTGTATATGTTTTGGCCGAATGTGTTGACGTCAGCATGTGCACCCTGGCTCGTCCTCTCATTACAGCGGG
>MU270009.1:1815900-1823400 GCA_021432705.1 Caranx ignobilis | reverse complement strand
GTCTTGAAGGTCCGACCAAACCGTCTCTGTGCCGTACGTTAGATTTTAACTTCAGTGGCCCTGTAGTTTTTAAGACGAGCCCACTGAGCTTCGGCGTCGCACGGCGCTGGTCGCGGGAACACAAAGTGAACTCCCACACACAGTTCAGTATCATTTTATAAAAAGAGCATTTATTTCAAAGTTTTTTTTTTTTTTTTCGCTTCGGAGATTGAAGCACATAGTAAAGCAACAGTACAATGTTCAGAAAATATAAGTGTGATGCTGTAACATTTTTTTAATCTTATCTTCTTAACATGTTTTTGTTGTAATACTGGAATATTCTGCATGTATACTAAAATAAGAACTTTTAAAATTGTACAAATCGGTACCATAAAACTTGACAGAGAATAAAAACGAGGCGTTCTCTCACTGCAACAGACACAGATTGCTAGTTTTTCCTCTTGAACAGGGAGAAAGAACGACAGAATGCCAAATAATGGAAACGAAACAAAAACACAAAAGAAACCAAATCAAAGAAAGAGAGGTTGTGTTCACACAGGCTGAAACCAAAGCTGACGTCCAACTCTTTGCAGCGCGTGACGTTCAAGGAACTCTGCAAAAAGTCAAACATGAATTTGTTCCTGTGCAGCTGCAGCCAAAGGAAAGATCAATTATTGTCATAATAATAATAATTATAATAAAAAAACCAACAATAATAACCATAATAATATAATAATAACATTAAAAAAGATTGAACAAGAACGCACACGCTTAAAAAGGATGTTCTGGTTTCGGCCTCTTCGTATATGTGGCTCTGAAAACACACCGTGTGCTATTTTCCAATGTGCACATTTTATGTCTAAAGAACCAGTGTGTAGGATTCAGAGGCGACATCGGATCATCGTGACCTCCGACCTTTTCCTGGCGGGGGCCTTCGAGGCGGAAGCCTACACACTGGTCCGTCACATCGCGACACGTGTTGATACAACAGACGTCGCTGCCAACAGAGCTGGTGTTGGGAAAAACAAACACAGTGCACATTTTCTCGGACGACATTTACCGTGCTCGCAGAAACAGTACATTCTGTTTTAAGAGTGCTCGAGGCGCAGGCCGGACCCTCCGAGTGATCTATCACACGTCTGCACATTGCTCTGTACATACCTAACATGGAGAAGAGTTTCGCTTTCTGAATATACTTTTCAAGTTACAAAAAGAAAAACAAAAAAAGAGAGAGAGAGAGAGAGAGAGAAAATAAAAACGAGAATGCACTGCGTTGCAAGAGTGTCCATTAAGTTTAAGGCGATTTTTAGAGCTCACAGGTTTTTTTTTTTTTTTTTTACTCGTCGTGATTGATCATCATTGGTGGACTCCAAATGAGGACGTGATCATTCATTGGTGGACTTGGAATGGGAAGTGATTATTGATCATGGGAACACATGGGGGGTGGTGGAAGGGTGGGGGGGGGGGGCAGGGATGGTGGGGTGTCATGTATTCTTTGCAGTGAAGAATGAAAACAAAGAATCATCCACAGTTTTAAAATTGAATCCATTAGTTTTAGTCTGTTTCCAAAAAAAAAAAAAAAAAAAAAGTCAGTCGGTTTGAGTAGCGTTTCCACGGATACTCAGTCCTCCTCTGTTTGTGTGTGTGTGTGTGTGTGTTTGTGTGTGTCGCTACTGAAGCTAGCGGTCTCTACTCTGACTTAGTCTTAACTCTTGTTGTGTTCACCCCTGGAGTTGTTGTTTATTTATTATAAGGCCACCATACTGTGGAGATGCTGCGAGCATCTCCACAGTATCAACAACCCAGAGTCTGTCACGCCGTCTACGCCACGGTTACCTGCTGAGTTCTGCACACACACCACAACACAGGTGAAGTCAAAGCGTTTAGTCTCCACACACAGTGACCCCTCTGCACAGACGTTACTCTGCTCTCCTTGCTCTCGTCCTACTGTGTCCTCTACATACGTCACACAGAGAGCGACTACGCGACCTGTTGAGACCGCTCAGTGTCCCGGGAAGGGAAGTACGACTTCCTCCAGGAACGGCTGAGGACGCAGGTGAATCCAGTCCACAAAAGCATAAAGAACCTCTAAGAAACTAAACACTTTGCTATAAGCAAGTCATTTTGATCAAACAGCAACATCGTCTTCCCAGCAACTCACTTCCAGACAGACAGATGGTTGACAAGGAGCCTCCCAGCCCTACGATGCTCAAGTCTGTAGAAGGAGACAGAGAGAGAGGAGGGAGGGAGGCAGGGAGGGAGGGAGGGAGATATAGGAGGGAGAGAAAAGGTTTGGGGGGGGTGGTTTGAGTCCAAGTGTCCATGGTATGTTGGTTAACAAATCGTCTTGGAGGACCAGGGAGGAAGAGCCGTTGGCGTTCGTCGACAAATTGGCCTGGATCGGTCAAGTTGGTAACGATCGGGAACTTGGGGGGGGGGGGGAGTGTTTAACCCTCGGTAAACAAAACCTCATGGAATCAATAAATCAGAAATCTGGGAGGGGGGTGGGGTGGGGCGTCCACTCAGTGAGACCACTGTTAAGAGTCTTCACCGTCATCAGCGTCGTTAATGGAGCAGTCTTTGGTCCCGTACAAATCTGCCAGCTTCTTGAACCTGGGCCCCAGCTCTGCAGATAGTCATAATCCAAGTCAGACTCGGTCGTCACCGACTCGAGGGAGCTCAGCGATCCGGCCAGCGACCCTCTGCCCTCGTAGCCGTAGATCTGGATGGAGTCGTAGGGCGGCGCGGTCGGGTCGCTGTCGGCCTCAGCGATACGAGTCTTGATGAAGTCGTCTACGTCCACGCTGTTGGCCGCGGGACGGCCGATGCCAGGCCTGATGGGATACTGGAGCTCTGGTTTGATGTCCTTCCTCGGCAGGAAACCGTTGGCGCCGTCGGGGTTCTACGGAGACAGGAAGAGCGAGTCAGACCGTGTTTTAAGAGTCATCAATATTCAAATACCCCTGAGAGAGACAAAAGACGGAGGCGCTCACAGTTCCCTCTGAAACGTTTCCTACCTGCAGCGTTGCGATGTCGAAAGCCTCTGTGTCCTCCTCGCCGCCTCCTTCGTCATCGTAGGTGATGATGTTCTCCCTGATGTCCTCCTCCTCAAACACGATCAGCGGCTCCTTCTTCTGGCGCCTCAGAGCGACAAACAACACCACGATTGCTGCCAAAGACAAAAACAGATGCGTGTTTGACGATTACACAGCGACCCTCACACGGCCTTTGTGGAAACAAGTAAGGGAACAGAAAAGCGATTCGATAATTAGCATGCACTGGGTCCTTGGTGTAATTAGACCTCAGACAGTTTGATTAGAGTGGTTACCAGCGTGTTCAGGCTCTAAAAGCTCCTCACTGAAGGGTTTAATGAAGTGTGTGTGTTCAGAAACAGCTCGTTTACCCAGCAGGATGACGATGCAGGCCAGTATCGCGATGAGCGCCCCGGTGCTGAGGCCGGCGGGCAGGACGTAGGGCTCCACGTTGCAGGACAGGATGGTGTCTCTGCTGTCGCAGGAACACACTCTGATGGTCAGGGTGTTGGTGCTGCTCATGGCCGGAAAGCCGTTGTCGTTGATCTCGACGGGCAGGAAGTAGACGTCCTGGGTGAGGCGGCTGAAGCCTTTGCGCAGCACGTAGATGCTGGCAGTGCTGTCTGTGGACACACAGGGACCAGAGGGTGATGAAAACAAAACACACACACATATTATACAGCAGAGTCAATGAGGTGTGACTCTGGTGATATTAGATTCAATACAGTAAAATGAAGAGTGGGCGCATTCATCAGTTCAGAGGGAAGTTAATCAAAGACCATTGTTACTGCTAACGTGACGTAGGCTAACAGTTAGCTCTGCTTCACACAGCAGCACCAGGCAAACATGTGAACACAGACCCGTCTGTCTATCTATCTATCTATCTATCTATCTATCTATCTATCTATCCTCTCTCGTTCTCTCTCAGTTCCTTTCTCTCAGTCTTCCTCCCAGTTTTCACTAAACTTAATTCAATCAGTTGCCTCCCTGAGATGTATGTACAGACGGACAGGGACCCCGCTGCAATTAATACAGCCCGCAGGACATGTGTGCACTCGTGTGTGTGTGTGTGTGTGTGTGTGTTACAGAGAGAGAGGAGATTCAGAGCACCTGCTGCTTTCTACAAGGTACTGTAAGCCTCCATCTGGTTATGCTTTGATCTAATCTGAGTGGATGGGAGGTGGAGAGAGAGAGAGAGAGACCACAGATGAAGAAGCACAGAGAGAGATTGGCTGCTAGGAATGACTGGAAACAGAGAAGGAGGAGAGAGAGGAGGAGAAAAAGGGAGAAGAAGAAGGGATGTTTTGAAGGAGGTCTACCTCGGTTGTCTTTCAGGGAGAAGTTGTGGTTGTGGGCGACTTCTGGAGCGAGACTGAAGGTGAAGTGTTGTCTGTGAGCCATTTCATCTTTGTCCACAGCACTCACTGTTTCAATGACCTGCACACACACACACACACACACACACACACACACACACACACAGAAAAATACATATCAGTGCATGTCAGACAGAAAGACATTGATTTGAAGTGATTGACTGTGAGTAAATTTGAGGTTTGTTTACAATAATCCTCCATATTTACACACACACACACACACACACACACACACACACACACACACACACACACACACTGGATGTACCTTTCCTGGTGCCACAGTCTCACACATGAGGACTTCGTTGTTGGTAGCAAACTCTGGGGGGTTGTCGTTCACGTCTTTCACTTTGATGTTAACACGCACTTTGGTGTCCTGATGGTGGCCTCCTGCACACACACACACACACACACACACACACACACACACACACAGCAGAGGATAAGGAAAAATCATCAGTGTCCTGCTGCAGACAGGAAGTCAGTGGGTCTCTGGTGTGTGTGTGTGTGTGTGTGTCTTTATTCGGATCCTTTTTCCTTCATTGAAACACAAGTCAAAGTGTGTGTGTGTGTGTGTGTTAAGCCATTTGTTATTTCTGATGTGCAGACGTGAGTTTCGTGAGACATCAGTCAGACGATCTCCGCCACTCAATTAACTCACTGTTTTTTTGGATATGCAAAAGTGATAAATGTCAAGTTGTGCCTCGACAGGTTTGAATGAGACGGAGCGATGTTTGAAGCAGCAGCACCGACACATGAGGCTGACGTGAGCTGCAGGATATTAACTAAGAAAGACGGAGGGAGAGAGAGCAGAGCGTCGTTCTCCGTCTCTGCATTGATCTGCAGAAATAAAAAAATGAATCTGTGCTCCACTGCCTCGCATTTTTGTAATTCTAGTCAGTAGGATTTTTCCACTACCCTGTCATTACCAGGCATTTATTTAGCTTCCCAGGGCCTGTTAGCGGTTAGCGTAGCCTGCATCGGTCCTGGGCTTTGTGGGCGGCGAGCCCGTTTCCATCTGGCCGTCTGGCGTCGAGCACGCCACAGGGAAACCACGCGGCGCTTTTTGCTAGTTGGAGCTCCGACCACAGAATACCAGGGTGGGGCCACCGTGGCTCGCTGGCTGCAGGGCCTGTGGGGCCGAGGCGGGGAAGAGAAAACTCCAGAGGCCCCTGTGGGTCAGCTGGCATTCCCCTCTTTTATCCCCTCACTCTCTCTCTCTCTCTGGTGTGTGTGTGTGTGTGTGTAGTCAGCAGGAGTGTGTGTGGTAGTTTTTCCACATCTCTGCCGCTGCTTCTTGATGCACAGTTCAAGTTAAAACCCTGTCAGCAGCCGTTTGTGTGTAAAACTTCAGTTTATCTTTCATTTTGTTTGATATTTCCTTCTCTTTTTCAACCTTCGGTTAATGAAACAAACGACTGTTTAACCAGCAGAGTCTATAAATAGAAAAACTCAAACTAAACAAAGACATACGAGGCCGCGTGCATTGACCTTAGCCACCAGACGCTGAGCGCTAACAGCTGGATCCACTCAACAAACATAATACCACCAGGCTTTGACTGTATAGCCGTCTGCACAGAGCCAAGCCCTCCTGGCTGAAGCTGAATATGTAATTAGTTTACCAGGACTCCAGGCAGATCTGCACCAACGGCCGTAGCACAAACGCTAACTTTAGCCCGGCCCGACCAACAGGAACGGGAGAAGGGACAGAAAAGATTAAAGAGAGCAGCTTGCAGTCTGAAGATGAGATGTCGTCGTGGAGAGTCTGCAGCAGCAGCAGCGCCACAGAATGACAGGTTGGATGTGCAGCAGCCTGGTTGGTGGCTGGGAAGGTTTCCATCCTGTCTGTGCGCTGGTCTTTGACTCTGTCTCACCGTCTCCTGCAGCTCACATCACATGCACTCAGACTGTTGCTCTTTAACTAAAACCGCTTGGCCTGGAACGACGGCAGATCAGCAGCGACAGGCTCGTAGCTGTGGTGCCGCTTCACATTCGAGATGTGACTTTACGCCATGATAATAGGATAATCAGAGGAGTGTGAGTGTGAGCACGGTCCGTACCGATCTCTGTGGCCGACACTGAGATGTTGTGCCAGGCCTGAGCCTCTCTGTCCAGAGGTCTGGTGGTGGTGATCCTCCCGTCCTCCGAGTTGATGCTGAAGAACTGCTCGACGTCTGTGTAGCGAGGGATCATGTACCTGCACACAGGGTGAATTCACACTGAAGACTCAAACAATCACAGAACAAAAAGCCTCTGCAGGACACAGAGACGGTCAGGTGTCAAGAGAGACAATGAGAGAGGGGGGGGGCAGACTGCAGTAGTTTACACCTTTGTTCAGTCACTGTGCTACCTGACGGGGTTGTTGGCCACATCCGTGTCCTTGGCGTGGACTCGTCCCACCACGGTGCCTTCAGGTGCGTTCTCCTCTACCTCAAAGGTGTAGCTGGGAGATACAAACACAGGAGGCTCGTCGGCGTCCTCCACTGATATCTACACACACACACACACACACACACACACACACACACAGGCAGGATTAATAAAAACACACGTTCTTTTCTCTTATGCACAGTTTTACCATCATATTCCACAGGTTTACACATGAATACACACATATACATATATATATACATATGTACTGCACCTTTATCGTGGCTTCGTCTTTGTAGGGCCCCCAGGCGAGGAACTGGGGGTCGACATGAGGGTTGGATCCCTCCACCTTCAGAGTGTACGACCTCTTAGTTTCAAAGTCCACATGCTGAGGAAGAGAGAGAGAGAGAGAGAGAGAGAGAGCACATATTAGTGTATATCAAGTTAAAGAGAGTAAAACACACCACACACACACACACACACGCTCAGTGTCAGTGTTTGTAACAGTGTGTGAACGGTGGAGAAAACACACTCGTCTCCTCCACTGCAGAGGTTGTGTTGACTTTGTGAAGTGACTGCTGCTGTACCTGTGTTCTCTGGCAGGGGCGCTGTGGCTACATGAATGAGCAGCAGGATGAACTCAGCTCTGTGTGTGTGTGTGTGTGTGTGTGTGTGTGTGTGTGTGTTGCCACCACCACAGTATGACCAACCCTTTAAAAAAAAAAAAAAAAACCATAGGGAGC
>MU270009.1:1800900-1810900 GCA_021432705.1 Caranx ignobilis | reverse complement strand
CCCTGTTTCTCTCTCTCTCTCTCTCTCTCTGGCTAAAAGCTCATTTCATCCTGCCTGCACCTCCCTTTGCACTTTTTTCCTCCTTCTCTTCTCCTGTCGTTCTATTCTTGCTTTCCTAAGTAGCTTAACTTAAATGGCTCCTGGCAGCTGAGTTAAACGTTGTATGATAGAACACACACACACACACACAAAACACACACACACACACACACACACACCTGGCTTCAGGCTGCAGCACAGCACACACAGGAAATGGACATTTACACTGGAGGAGCATCCAAGGTCTCTGCTGTGAATGATCTGGACTCTAGTTTGTGTCCAGATACCAATCAATCAATCAATCAGTCAACATGTATCATCAAAGTGCTTCACAGTGAAACACCATATGTGATAAAATCACCAAATGATCCTAAAAGCTGCTGAAACATGTTTTGAGTTTGGATTGAAAAGTGCTGAGTCATCAGTGTGTCAGCATCAGCTAGAGCTCAGTCACCTGACAGATTACGGTGAGTTCAAGCTGGACTCGAAGTCGGGATTTCCGAGGTCTGAGCTGGACTTTTTAAATCCCACCATCCAAGATGGCCGCCACTCATGTCAACAGTAGTGAACACTGCTGTTTATTTCTCTGTTTACTTTAGTTCTCTGTTGCTAACAGCAGCTAGCAGTGGCTAATGGCTAACAGCCCTTGTTTTCTGCTGTGAGTTTGTGCGGCTTTTTAAAGACGCTATAAGTTGTTTGCGTTAAAAACAACATTTGCAGGAGAAGTGTGTGTGAGGAGAGAGTGACGGGACAGGAAGTGTGTGTGAGGAGAGAGTGATCAGGGACAGGAAGTGTGTGTGAGGAGAGAGTGACAGGGACAGGAAGTGTGTGAGAGGACAGGAGCTTGAATGGAGCGTGGTGCTGTAAAACAGTGGTGGCTCATTCAGAGAAGTGGTCTCAGACTCAGCCATCTTTCCTCTTTGCTTCTTTCTCCCACTTTGCTCATCTCACCCCCGCCCCCCCACCCCCACCCCCCGCCCCCCCACCTACCCATCTACTAAATAAGTAATCACTGTCCTCATTCACACCATCTGGGAGACTTCTCTTGCAGGCGTTTGTGCTGCTTTTTTAACAGGGTAGCCTCCACCACAACACAACACACTGCTGCTGCTGCTGTGTGTGTGTGTGTGTGTGTGTGTTGTCGTACAGATTTAAACCGCCGCTGCACACTCTCTACATGAAGAGCTCATGTTCACATTTAACGTCTGATCATGTCTGGTTGGAAAAAGCTGAGTTATGTTTTATCTCTTCAGTTGATGTGGCCTGTGGTTGAACTCCACACACTGCAGGATGAGACAAGCAGAGACATGAATGAATGAATGAAATGAATGAATGAGTGAATGTGATTTGACCTTTATTTTGATATCTCATGACAGTTTAGACGCAGTTGTCCTGACGTCATTATCATGGCTGTGTCCTTCCTGTGTGACACTGTCAGACGACCTGAGCCTCTGTTACCGTGCAGACTTGCGGTCAGAGTAGCCTTCGCTTCATTAACTCATATAAAGTCTGGGTTTTTGCATCTTTGTGTTGCAGCTCTTGCTGGTGGAAACAGTAAATATGGATTTGGGAGCGTCGGATGAAAACACTGTTTTCCCCTCTGGAGCGCGGTGACAAAGTGCTGTGTGTTTGTCGTGGCTACAGAACCAGACTTTAGCTTTACACTGCAAGACGCTGGCACACAGTCGGCTCGTTGGAGAGCAGAGGAGCTGGAGATGATGATGAGACTCTCCTCTCTCTCTCTCTCTCTCTCTCTCTCTCTCTCTCTCTCTCTCTCTCTCTCTCCGTCTTTTATATTCTCTCCCTCACTGTTCTGCTCCTGTCCTTCTCTTTTCTCGCCTATTCAGCTTCCCCACAGGCTCAGTCCTGAACCCTTGTCTCTTCTTCTCTGCATCCATTCTTGCAGCTACTCTGCTGAATCTCTGCCAGGAGCCCCTCTGCTCTCAGAGCCACAGGAGGAGAGAGGAGGTGGAGGGGGAAGGGGAGAGGAGGGGGGAGGAGATGGAGGGACAACACAAAGAAGAAGGAGAAGGAGAAGGAAAAAGAAAGACAGGAGCGGAAAGGAAGCTAAGCAGGAACGACAGGATGACACAGACTGAGAGAGAAGAGAATGTGTTGGTCAGAGGTGGACTGGTGTTCAGGTAAAACCAGGCGGTTTGAATCTATGACTCTCCGACCTCTGGTTACCATGGAGCTTGGGCAGTTTTTGTAACGATCGATCAATACGACGTGTGTGTGTGTGTGTACTCACTCTGTGGGAACTTGGGGGGGTTGTCGTTGACGTCCGTGAGCGTGATCTTGACCTCGGTGGTGCCCGACAGTCCGCCCATGTGTCCGCCCATGTCTTTGGCCTGGATGACCACGTCGTACTCCTGCCGGCCTCGCGGTCCATGTTTGGCAGCGCGGTGCGGATTATACCTGAGCGTACAGATCGGAGCATCAGATTAACGCTGTGTGTCACGCTGTGCTCCCTGCGGCGGCGGTGGCGGCTGCTGCAGTGTGTGCAGACTTTGTATCTGTGAAACATACAGTCTCTATAGAGACGCGCGCCGCCGCCGCCTGAGCTGTAACAACATCATGTGCATTGACATTAATGAGTTCATATTTCCAAGCTCAGCGCAACGAGAAGGTGTCGTTTATTTCACCACATTTCATCTCTGAAGAAAACACATCATCACTCTTGATTTGTGTGAACGAGAACTTTAGTCAAACATGTGTGAAGTCTTATTTTTCTCCATTTCAAGCCCCAGTAATCTTTTCTTTCTGTTTAATTCATCACCCGCCGCGCTCTTCTCCATCTCTCTCTCTTTCTCTCCAGATGTCTAGCTGCAGTGTCAGGGAGTCGAGGCTCTCTGCTGTCATATTACGCCAAAATGTGTGTGTGTGTGTGTGTGTGTGTGTGTGACAGCATGAAAAGCTGGTAATCTCCAAACCAATTAGAAATATGAGCTGTGGATTTGAGCCAGTCAAAACCCAACACTGGTTTGATTAGCTAGATTTACTCTGTGCAAATCTCTCTCTCCCTCTCCAGGCCTTAACCTCTCTCTCTCTCTCTCTCTTCCCTCCATCTGACCTGACATGGAGCTCCGTGTCGGCCCTCACCTCTCTCTCTCTCTCTCTCTCCGTCCTGGCATCTAATTTCCTCTTTTTTAGTGCAAACCCAAATATTGGGCCTGAGCTCTGCAGAGACCAGGTTGAGTTTCCTCTGGGGACCTGTTTTTTTTTTCTTCTTCTTCTTCTCTCTTCCTCACCAGCTTCACAGCAGAAGACCTGCTGTTACATGATCCCTGCAGCACTGAGCACTCAGCTCTTTATATGTGGAGCGGTGGAAGATTAAAAAGTGTTTCTGCAGGATGCACGGTTCACATGGCGGCTCAGCTCTTATTTTGAAGGTCTTGTAGCTAAGCTAACAGGCTAACTGAGCGTGCACGCAGCTTGTGTGGTGTGGTGTGGTGTTGTGGTGTTTGTTGTGGGCCTCACCTGTCTGAGGCTCCACAGAGAAGTAGGGCTGTCCCTGCAGGATGCTGTACACCAGCCTGGCGCTGTTGCCATAGGTCGGGTCGTCGGCGTCTGTAGCTGTCACCTGCATGACTGACGTACCTGTGGAGGGGGGGGGGCAAAGAGACATGACACATCAGAGAGAGACGAATCCATCTCAGAGATTCAGTTCGGTTTGACAAATCAGCTTGTCACAGAGTGTGTGTGATCCAGTGTCTGGACGAAGGGAGGAAGATGGAGGAATAAAACCTCCTCCACTCTGCTCTCTCTCTCTCTCTCTCTCTCTCCTCTCTCTCTGCAGCTCTGACTCAGGCCTCCACTGTTTTATTTCTCCACATTTCATCATAGCTGGGTGCAAAACGTCAACATCCCCCCACAGTGTTTTTAATACATGACTTTCCCTGCGTGCCTTGACACTCCTTCAGCCGCCGGACGTGCGACGCCGAGGCGTTCACGGTCGGTCAAAGCTGCGAGCCCAGGCCGTTCGTCTTCATCGGCAGAAATTGACATTTTGAAGATGTGATGGTTTTTTTTTTTTTTTCAGTAATTTACTCGCAGCAAATCTCTCTTAACTGAAGTCGACACAGTTAAACTGAGCAAATCGGCCAAAATGAATTTAATCTGCGTCGAGTGTGAAATGTTTTTATTAACGTTGTGTAGCTGTGACACACACAGGAAGTTCTCCACCTGTCGACCTGCTCCACCTCCGACCATCCGTCTCTATCCATCACATACAGTGAGTCCAGGCTTTCTGCTTCATGTGTGTGTGTGTGTGTGTGTGTGTGACAGCATGAAAAGCTGGTAATCTCCAAACCAATTAGAAATGTGAGCTGTGGATTTGAGCCAGTCAAAAATCCAGCACTGCCTCGATTAGCCTGGTGTGATTACTCTCTCTCCTCTCTCTCTCTCTCTCTCTCTCTCTCCATCATAGAGAGTAAGTATAACAGCAGCTAATGCTAACCAAGCAGCTGCAGTTTCATTCTATTAATAGCAGCTTTACATGTGTTGTTATCAGTCTTTAGCCGGGTCCGTCACTTTTTACTGTCCCCCTGGAACACTTCCTTTGTGTTGCCAGTTTGCAGCTGAATCTGCGGCACATTTACATTTTTGTTTGTGTTTTTTCTCCGCAGTATCGTTGAGCCATTAGGGCCACCGTACTTTTGCCTTTTCTTTCTTCTTGTCTTTTTGTTGGTCTTGTATGATCTGGGTAAAACCTGTCCGTCTCTAGAAGCCTCGTTCTCGTCCTGCCCGTTCTTCAGCTGCATCTCATCGATCGTAAAGTTCATTTATTCCTGTCGGTTCATCTTGTTGTTGCTCGTCTGACGCCTGGACGGTTTCCAGTCTGACGAACGTGTGTGTGAAATCCACCGAGCATAAAAGTGTAATCAAGTTTCCTGCAGCCCCGGCCTCGCTGTGGCAGCTTCCTTAAGTGCAGAGGAGAAATTACCAAGAACGTTAATTTGAAGACGCCTCCTCTCCTCCTCTGTCTTTTTCTAATTCTGACGTCCATGAGGGAACGTGGACCTAGTTTTTAGTCAAATTACAGCTTTTTTCTTTCTGCTCCACTTGTGTCGTTGAGGCCGGTGGCGCCTCGGTGTCAGACTCCTGTTGTTCAGGTTTCAGCTCCAGAAACGGATGTGTGAGAAAAAAAAAGAAAACCTGAACAGAACCCATTCAGAGCAACTCTTTCTTTCAGATGTTCTTTCTTTGGAAGTCCAGTCCATTCAAAGGAGGGATTTCTCTGGCTGTCAGCTCCACTGCCAGTCAGCGAGGTTCAGTCCAGGTCAGCCTCTGGGGGCTGAACTCGCTCCAACGCCGCATAATATTTGGAAAGAAAATCCATCAAGATCAGAAGCTCTAAGTGAGGAGGCTCGGAGGAGACGCTGGGAGCTCCTGCCCCATGCCAGCCTGCTGCTAAATATCTCCTCGCTTCTGCTTTTGAGCACATTTTCCTCTTTTTTTCTGTCCATATAATAAAAGAGCGGCAGCGTGTGATGATCAGATTTCACTGACAGTCAATAATGTATGGAACAGCTGTTTAGCAGACAAACAGCTTCATTAAGAGACATCACTCACAATCCAGAGGAGATGCTCGCTGGCTTTTCATTACCTCCGCTGTCTCTCTGTTGTAATCTAATCACATGTGGAGATAGAACAAATCGGCCGCTCAGCTCTGGCTCTACTCACCGACGTTGGACATCTCAGGCACCCTGGCGTAGTACGGCCCGTGGAGGAACTCTGGAGGATTATCGTTGATGTCCTGGACTTTGACGATGAACTCTGACGGCGGCTCCAGAGGCTTGTTGGTGTCTCTGGCCACGGCCTGGGCCGTCAGCGTGTACTGGGCCTGCTCCTCGCGGTCCAGGGTTTTCGTGGCGTGGATGTTTCCCGTCTTGTCGTCGATGACGAAGATCGTTCCCGCGCCTTCGCCGGAGAGGATGTATTTGATGTTGCCATCCCCCGAGTCTACGTCTGAGTGGAGCTGAAGAAGAAGAAGAAGAAAGGAGAGGAGAGAGTGAGACCAGATGTAGGACGTGTTCTCTGATGCCAACATCTGGATCTCAGATGTGGTGGAGACAGGTAGCTGGTTGGATCCTGTTCTTTAATCCTGCAAAGGCATGGAGCTGAAACTCTGAGATAAAGAGACGAACGCTGAAAACATTGTCATAAAAACGGAGGAGTGTTCAACATTGAATTAAAGTGTCGCTCGTCCTTTACAGCCCAGAGACGGTGAAATACGACGGAGCGTAAACATGATGGGTTGTTTCTGAAGCCTCGGCTGCCTCTGACTGATCTGGCTGTTGTTGTTGTTGTGGAGAACCACCAATCATCTTCAGCCCTGCGTGAACACGACCTCGTCTGTTTCTCTCTGATCTACGACAAAAGTTCATTTGGAAGAAGAGGAAGAGTGTGTCGTGTGTTCGTACTCACCCTGCCCACCAGAACCGGGTCGGGTCCAGTGTACTCCTCGATGACGAAGAACTGGTTCCAGACCCATCCTCGTTTGGACCTGTGGAGCACCTGGCCTTCTTTCCCCGCCCTTGCTTTGTGTCTGTGCAAAGACAGGTGACCTGCAGAAACACACACACACACACACACACACACACTCATTGTGGACTCTCATTCATCTATTGAAACTGTTGGAGGCAAAATAAAAGGCTCATTTAGGTCGCAGCTTGTTGAGGGGATGAATTATCACCACAGCTGAGGTTCATTTTCACTGGGAAGTGGGTGGGAGGCAGGAACCTCCTGAACACACAGGCCCACACTCTTGAATTATGGATCGCTGGTTCAAATCCCAGAGGAGAACATGTGGGTGGGAACCACAGAGGAGCTCTCTAGGTGTGGAGGCACTTAACCTCCGAGTGCTGCTCAGTGGTTTAAACGGGAGCAGCCTGTGGAGGCAGCTGAGCACCAGCCAACAATCAGAGATCTAATAATACTGACGGTCATAACTTTATTTAAAACATGACTTTACAAAACAGGGACAGACAGGAGCCATAACCAGACAGTCTGATCTGACCGTGGCGCTGCAGCTTGCTCTCACCTGGATGTCTGTGTCTGTGGCTCCTCTGGTCCAAAGAAGTGTTTCCTCTCCTGGTTCCCAAGGCGACGCTGCACAGCGCCGACACTCCCACCAGCACCAGGAAGGTCCTGATCAGGCCCAGGTTGTGCCGCTTCATCGTCGCTGCCGCCATCCCGTCCGAACGAGCCCCGAGCTACGCCGCCTCTCTTGGCTCCGCCCCCTGCTCTCTGGTTCCTCTCAGTGGAGCGCCGCTCCCACTGAGGTGATGTCCCGGTTTTACTAACGAAATGTTGTTGACGAGTTTCTAGTTCATTGGCTGAGCTGCGTCCTCTTGCTCTGGTAACTCATCACCTGCCTGCCGCTCGTGTTCACTCCTTCGCTCCTCCGACCACTGAGCCTGGAGAGAGAGAGAGAGAGAGGAGAAGGATCAATAATCAATATGACAACAAACTGATCAGGTTTGCATTGAGTTTATGTTCAGAACAGCACCAACACAACGGCTCAGTGATGGAGATCTGACTTCTTAAACGCTTGTTGTCTTGATTAGGACGTTGTGCTAATTATCCAGTCTGTAAACTCATTAGCTTTAATTCAATTAGACATGGACTGATTCAGTGTGGGAGGTGCAGCTGTGTGTTCGACGCCGGGTCACGGCGGCGGCGGCGGCAGCGGTGGCGTCGCTCTGTTTACAGCTGCAGCGAAGGAAACGTACAGAGAGTTGGAGGCTGTGTGAGAGGCAGAGCTTCACGACGCTGCGCTCCAGCTCACACTCATCAGTGCACATGCGTCTCCTCAGATGAATCAGCAGGAAGGAAAAAAGAAAAATGCAGAATTTGATCTGTGCAAAGTCAAAACGCGTTCATCACCAGTCCTGAGCCGAGCAGCCGCACAGCTCCAGATCAATATCTGAGAGACGCAGAGCAGCTTCAGTGAGAAGTGAAATGAAGCTGATGAGAGCGATGATGCCAAGAAGCAGACATGATGATGATGATATGATGATGATGATGAACAATCAGTGTGTTTCAAACACCAGCGACTCGTCTAATAATAAACCATGTTTCTCAAGGTCACATGATGCAACGTGGGAAACAAACACACCTGACTGTGCTTCGTCCACTGCACACGTCAGGTACCTGCCTCTGGAGCTCACTGCTCTGATATCGATGCAGCATTAGCTCACAACTGAATCTGCACTGAGCGTCCCACGGCACCTGAACGTAGCACCTGCACACCTGCAGACAGGAAGTGTCGCTCACTGTCATCTGATTAGGTTTCAAAATAAAATTCCAAAACCATTAAACACGTGTGCACAGACTCGTATGGTGCAACAAGGACATTCAGGTCTGAACCATATGAATACATTCTGTGTGTGTGTGTGTGTGTGTGTGTTTTAATATTCAGCAGCTCAGAAGAGAAGAAGAAAGACAGAAAGAAATCTCCCTCTGGGCTCATTGGCTGCTGTTGACCACATGACCAGCCAAGCAGGAAGTGTTGACACTTAATCCCACAGAGCCTCATCATCTGGCTAATTACTCCTGAGTCCTCTCATGATGGATGGATGTGTGTGTGTGTGTGTGTGTGTGGGTGTCCATCATGTGACTTAATGAGCCTCAAAGCTGTTTTTTTTTTTCTCGCAAACTTAACAATTGCCACGGCAGAGCAGAGAGCGAGATGGCTGCGCGACCAAGTGCGACGACTGAAGAATCCTGATTTATTTGTCCGTTCGGTGCAAAAGTTTTATGATTTATAAAAAAGTTCTTTGAAAACAGAAAAATTCAGAAATAGCACAAACAAACAGAGCAGAAACACCTGAGCAGGTGTGGTCTGCGGTGAGAAGCTGTGGCCTGCAGGTGCAATGTGAACGAACTGTTGTCACAAAGCGCGGTGCGTTCGTGGACCTGACATCTGCTCCGTGCAGCCTGTTAGCAGACTCTCCCACTGTCGTTTACGTGTCAGATAAAGTGACAGGTTTGGTTAATGAGTCCAAATAAACAGCGTCCGCCAGCACGCTGACACCCCACCGCTGTCACACACACCTTCCAAACAACAACAGTAATGACAGTGAGTGATAGCGACTGTGGAGAGCGAGCGCTCTGACACAGACACACGACGCCACTGAAACTAAAGACAGAAGATGAGTTGAGCTCAGAGAGGATCTGATCTGATGCTCTGTCCGTTCACATTTCATCTGTGTCTGAAACACACCACCGGCCCGTACCATCAGATCCACACATGACGCTCTAACGTTTCACAGAAGAACAGAGTGTGTGTGTGTGTGGTGTGTGGTGTGTGAGAGTGTGTGTGTGTGACAGAGAGAAATGCTCCACAGTAACAGACAGTGATAATGACTCCCCAGGGCGAGCTGCCTTGAGGCCGGACCACTTCCTCCACTTCCCTCCGTCTGATACATGACTCAAAAGTCACATTAACTAGTGAACAGCATACGTCTGAGTGTGTGTGTGTGTGTGTTGTGTGTGTGTGTGTGTGTGGTGTCATTCCCCAGGGCTCGTAGCTTTTGCTGTGAATCCATGACTCAAGTGATGGACTAGACTGCAGTGATTCATTAGCTTACATTAGAGACACACACTGTGCATATGGTGTGTGTGTGTGTGTGTGTGTGTGTGTCACACAAAGTCAGAGCAGCAGGGTTCACATGCAGCTCTGATGTGTCGTCTCTAACTGACCAATCACACGCTGTGTGTTTGCTTTACTTCATGATGTCGTTGTGAGAGAAGTAAAGTTTTCTCTCTCTCTCTCTCTCTCTGTCTCTCTCTCTCTCTCTCTCTCTCTCTCTCTCTCTCTCTCTCTCTCTCTCTCTCTCTCTCTCTCTCTCTCTCTCTCTCTCTCTCTCTCTCTCTCTCTCTCTCTCTCTCTCTCTCTCTCTCTCTCCCTCCCTTCGTCTGTAGCTTCATTTCTTTCTCTCTGGGCCAAACCTCC
>MU270009.1:1758400-1795900 GCA_021432705.1 Caranx ignobilis | reverse complement strand
GCTGTGGAGATGCGTTCACTGTCCTTCCTGTTTCAAACAGCATCATCATCATCCAGCTGTGCAGTGTCATGGCCACCATGTTCCTCGCTCAGGAGGAAACATCACACTAACCTCCGGTCTGCGACAAATAAAGTATAAATAATAAAAACGCAGTGAATATAAAGCTCATGTGGCGTTTGAGGACCAGCTGTGTGTGGGAAAAGTGACGTCTGGACACGTGCAGTGCACGAGATTAACCAAACATGTGCATTCACGCAGCTGTTCTACATCTCCTACGTCCACATCACATCAGTAACTGTTGGCTGTGGTAACTCCAAATAACCAACACTGTGGAGAGTCAGTGAACGCACCATTAACTGGTCAGCGTGAAGCTCGTTTATCTTATTAGCAAAGCTTGTTAAAAGTCGACCACAACAATGACGAGCGCTGTTATTGGCCCCGTGCAACAGTTACACAGCTGCTGGGGGAGGAGGAAGGGGAGGAGGGGGGGAGGAGGAAGGAGGGATGAGGGTGGAGGTGAAGAATTATTAGAAGACAAAAAGAAATGATTTTGATAGAGGAGCAAAGAGGAGGAGGAAGAGAGGGATTTGTGTCCAGCCTGGTGAGAGAGGTGTGTTCACATGATGAAGAGAAGATAAAGAATATAAGACAGAAAGAGAGAAAGAGAGAGAGAGAGAGAGAGAGAGGGAGGGAGAGAGAGAGAGAGAGAGAGAGAAGGAGGATCAAAGGAGGCTGAGAGGATGGAGGAGGATGAGGTGGAAATCCTCTTTTTCTTTCATTCTTCCCCATAAAGAAATGAGAGAGTTAATCTCAGGGGCTTACATCTCTCTCTCTCTCTCTCCCTCCCTCTCTCTCTCTCTCTCTCTCTCTCTCTCTCTCTCTCTCTATCCCTCCATCCTTCTGCGTTTCACTGTCTCAGCCTTTTGACATCCTCTCTGCTCCGGCCTGATCTTCACCTCCCTCCCTCTCCTGCACACTGTCATCTAGATTTTGCATCTCTTTGTCTTTGTCCTCACCCCCCCCCCCTTCTCTCTCTCTCTCTCTCTCTCTCTCTCTCCTCCATCCCCTCCTCTTTGTTTCCTTGCAGGCTTTATGGGTTTATGATGCATGGTAATCTCTCCACAAACACATTTATCTGCCCATTCTTTCTCTCCCTCTCTCTCTCTTCATCAGCTTTTCTTTCCTCTCCTCTCTCGGATGATGCTCGTTGGATATTTACATCTGATTGGTGGAGACGAATGGACAGAAAAAGAGCAGAGCAGAGAGAGAGAGAGACAGGACTCAGAGCTGCAGATGAAGGCCGACACAGAGCAGAGTTACAATGAAATCCATCCAAAAGTCTCATCTGACCTTTTCAAAACTGACAAGACCAGAAAAAAATCCATCTGTCCATCTGTCCATCCGTCCGTGTATCTGTGACGGTTCATCTACAGTCACACGTGTGTCAGACACTGCTGGTCCAGGACCAGTGCAGCTCATCGACTCCGTCATCTCAGACGCTTCTGTTTTATAGTTTGCTGTGTGTCAGACTTCCTGTTGTCTCTGCTCACAGGAAGTGAGGCAGAGCTCGACTGCCACATGGAGCATGAGCGCAGGAGACGCCTACGTCTTGTGTGTCCTGGATATTAAAGTTCACGTTTACCTGTTTCCACCTGAGCTGCAGCAGAGATGATCTGAAGCTGAAGCTGATGCAGTGTCTCTGTCTCTGTCTCTGTTTTTAGGTCTTACAGCTGTTGACAGAGTCCAGGCAACATCTGGAGAGACGAGCTTCTGCTTTTGTTACCTGGAGAAGTGATGCTGTCATCTTCATTTCCATCCATCCATCTCCCATCGTCACCATCATCATCATCATCATCATCATCATCATCATCATCTCTGGCTAAATCAATGAAGCAGGAGGTCAGATTCATCTTCTATAATGTTTTCATCACTTCAAACTCTGGAGCTGTGTGTGTGTGTGTGTGTGTGTGGTGTGTGTGTGTGTGTTTTTAAAACTCTCTCCAGGTTTTCCTCCGTATTTTATTGACGAGTGCTTTTTTCTGTATCTAGCTCTCAATCAGTCAGGCTGCTGGCTGATCAATACTGGTGGAGGGCATTAAGACTCACTCAGTGTGTGTTTGTGTGAATCTTCTTCTCCTCTCTAATTCCTGCTCCTTATCTGTCCTCCCAGACGCCCGTCACTGTCACATGTTTAAAGATATATGAGTCCGATAGTTAACGACTTTTAACAGAGCTGTTTTTTTTTTTTTTTAAACTTGTCTACACTTTTGAAGTTTGAGTCTGATCGGCTCCATGTGCCTGAGTTTATGTGGAGACGCAGCTGCGCTTCGCATTTTGCTGCTTGTTGTGTTGGTTTTTGTTTTTTTTTTTTTTTGCAAACATCAGACATTTTTCTGTGGCTGAACAACATCACTCCTGATTTCCAGAGCCACATTAAACGCAGCACAAGCTTGAAAGAAAACAAGACAGGGACTTTATGCACAAAAGCATAGAGGAGCCACCACAACCTGACTGACTGACTGACTGACTGACTGACTGACTGACCCACTTCCTGAAGGCTGGGCGTCTGGTACACGGTGGATCGGATCTGAAAGCGTGAACTTGTTGCCGTTGACTCGGTGTAAACCTCGGTCAGAGCCTCGGTGCAGCTTCAGCTCTCACCTCACTATCTCAGTTATGAATCGTTTCACTGCTGCTTCCTTTAATCTGCAGTAATGCTGCTCCAAGCGTTCACCCAGGCCGATTTCACCCAGGCCGCGGGTAATAAATGCAAAATCAGCACGTAAGTCCAGTAAATGCACCATCGACTGCACGATGTGCATGTAACAGAGAGATGTGAGCTACAAGTGTGTGTGTGTGTGTGTGAGACAGTGTTTAGATGTGTTTGAGTTTGCAGAGCTGCATTAGTCGACCTAGCTTCAAGCCTCTGACACACACACACACACACACACACACACACACACTTACACACACACACACACACACACAGGGCAGTAAATCAGAAGACACCAGGCTCCTCGTTACCATTCACACTTTTGTTCTTCAAAGCTGAAACACACAGATACACACAACACGCGCGCTGAAAGTCTTTGTCACTTCGTGGTCAAGGCAACAGAGGAGGAGGTGGAGGTCATGTGGATGAATGCCGGCCGGCCGGCTATTATGGGATATGTGCTCAGATCCCCCCTGTTTGGAGGTCAGGAGGTTAACATCCATCAGCAGAGAGAGAGGCTCAAACCGTCTGAAAGCATGAATCATGATAAGTCACCGGAGGAATCAATACGTGTCAATCAAGACACGTAAAAAAAAAAAAACATAATCCAGGCGAAAAGCAGCGGAGCTTAAAGTCTGATAAGAGTTTTTTCAAGGACGACGACATTTAAGCCTCCAATTACTGCGTCTGTAATCCATATCTGAAAATATGATAAACACCTACAGACTGAGGGCCAGTGAGACACGTGGGTGGACGGACTCAGGACAGAAGGACGACAGCGTCCGGACGTTAAATCCACTTAAAGTGTCATCACCCACCTCGTCCATTTCAGACACTCTCACGTCCTCATGGGAACTGATTTAACGCTGGTTAAAAAGCGTGATATTACTGTGGATTAAAAACATTACAGACGGACCTGACACGCCTCAGAAGCTCCTTCATCTTCATCATCACCATCATCATCATCATCATGTGCGAAAACAAAAACATTAGAGGCCACTGTCTCTACGTCTCTCACCTATTTGTCTCCTTCCTCCTCCCCCGGCCCTGCTGCAGTTGAAGGATTAGACCGCGGCGCTCTGAAATCGGCTCGTCAGCCTGCCAGCTGCTGATAAGCACACTCAGGATCGATTAGATCTGCCTTTTAATCTATTCAACTTTTTCCACGCCGGCGAAAAAGAGGAGGGAGAAGGAAGAAAAAACCGCTTAGTATGGGAGATGTGAGGTTTGTGATACGGTGACTTTGGGAACACGTGCCTGGAGGGCAAGATGCATTGTGGGCCATGACATCATATTTAATATTTTAACAAGCTGCTGTGGGCAAATACAAGCTGAACAACTCAGATGGTTTTCTATTAAGCATAAAGGACAGAAATCATCAGAGGAAGAACAAGAAAGAGACGAACAGCCGACGTGTCGGAGCTGATTCACACACTCTTTGATTCTTCATGCACCAGGAAGTGATAAAGACGTGTAAAGGAAAGTCAGAACTCACCTTTAGCTCATCACTGGTGTCGGATACGATGAGGGTTTGACACAGATCTGCCTGAAACAGAGACAGAGAGAGGAGGAGAGCTCGCATTAATCACATGTCAGAGCCGTTCAAAGACACTTCATGGGCTTTATGTGACTGGGATGTAATTAGACATATGATGATTAAACATACAGTGTTTGCATGTGAGAGGAGAGAAAGTTTCAAAGACGTGAAATAACTGCGACGCCTAAGGCAGCGGAGTGACGGAGTCGGCTCCTGCAGATCGGATAACGAGGCTGATCTCTTCCCTTCACTCTACACAACACACAGAGCAACAAGTCGAGGCCGATGCCTTCACTGTCCTCCACATGGTGAGGTTTCACACTTCACTAGCTCAACTGTGGTGTCAGATCAGTATCAGGTGTTGCCCAGGTATGGGTATCCACTGACGACAGGTGAGACAGGTGAGACGCTTCAGACACCCTGCTGGTGCTTCCCTCCATTCTCTCCATGCAGTAACGATGTGGTGGAATCTGCACAGCGTTTTAACTAAATGTTTCTTGTGCCCACATCCTGGTGAACGCACAGTGAGCGATCACACAGCTCAGTCATGAACCTCCCTGTTCTGTTGTAGAGCAGCTGAGGAGCACGATCCCGACGTGTCTGATCACATCTCAGACATTCAGACTAACATCTACGTTTCCTTCCTCATGATTCTCTCAGTTTGAATCTTATCTGTTGTGTTTCATGACTTTAAACCTTTAATTCAACATTAAAGGTGACACTTCATCATCATCATCATCATCATCATCATCATCGCCATCGTCATCATGCAGGTTGGCACTGGTTTTGCAGAGAAACACAAACTCGTCACTTTGTTGTAGAAGAAGATGAGAGGATCTGCAGCAACACGTGTCCATGCTGCTGCTGTTGCTGCTGCTGCTGCTGCTGCTGCTGCTGCTGCTGCTGCTGCTGCTGCTGCTGCAGCTGCGTCTTCATCGCGCTGTTGCTCTGCTCATAGTGGCAGCTACAGTAAACCTGCCTCTGCTCTGTATGCACAGGCAGACTGAGCTCACGCCAAGCAGAAAATGACAGCTTGTTATGTGAGAGAAAATGGATTTCAGCAGCACGTCGTGGTGGTGAGTGTGTGTTGCAGGGGACGACGCCGTCAATACTATAAAACTCTGTGTGAACTGCTTCTCGTATATAAAGAACTATTGATCAATCCGGCCGACCACTTCCCCAACAACAGCTGTGTTGCCTCCATGTTTCGCTGCGTGCACGCTGTAGTGGAGTGTATTGATTTCTTCACGTTGGAGGATTTGCATTCATACGTGCGGAGAGTGATTTTCCTCATGGTAAACATCAACAACAGCCATCAGGAGAACGGACAGCAGATCTGATCATCGTCCTGTCGTCTGGGTGATAACGACCACGGAGCTCCGGCGCTGCTGCGGGATTTTACAGGAAATCGCTGCACAAGAAGCTAAAACTCAAACAGCACTTAGTGTCCAGCTTTCCTTTCATGATGCAAGAAACTCAATCTTCCTGTTGTTCTGATGTATGAGAGCAGGTATACAGCCACCACCACGACTGCTGCTGCCAGGAGACAAGGTCACGTCAGGACACGAGCGCCACGCCACCGACCACGCTCTGCAGAGAATCATCTGACTTCACTTCCAACCGCCACTGCTCCAAACATGCAAATAAGCCTTCTTGAAATGCAGCCATCAGTTGTGTGTGTGTGTGTGTGTGTGTGTGTGTGTCATCAGCTAAAAGGCCTGAAGCTGGAGTGAGACCAGGATAATTATTCTGATGACGGTCCCTCGGATTAAAATCTGGTGTTTCATCTCGTTTGTAAAAATCAACACAGCAGGATTTATCCCATGATAGCAGCCAATAGGAATGTCAACATGAGGGGGGGGGGGGGGGGTAGTTGCCGTCCTTCACTCTGACACTGATCTCACTGCAACACACAACGTCTACACCATCTACTACACCTGAGGACCACACACACACACACACACACACCACAGGCTTCAGTCTGCACCATGTGACCAGCTGCAGCTTCCTCAAACACCACGTGACACAAACATCAGTTTCTGAATCACACGCTCGATGGCAGGCGGATGCAGCGCGTTCGTAACACCTCGTGTCGGTGAGTCAGCGGAGTCGTCGGCGGTTCGTGAAGTGAGAGAGCGATTACGTGAACGAACGCTGAAAATGAGCTCGTCACTGTAACGAGCACGTGTTGTGGTGAAATGATGCGGGCGGAAACTGAGAGCAGCTTTGAGGATCAGCACAGCTGGTAGCTACACACACACACACACACACACACACACACACTGTAAGGACACGTTAACATAACGCATCATTCCCCTGAATAATCACAACTAAACACACAACGTGTCCTCGCTGTGTTCATGCTCCGTTCAGCTGAACACACACATGACTTTCACACCCACTGTGGAATTGTGGGAAACAAAATGGACGCTTCAGGAGGGGACCCGTCTAAATCTGTGGGACTCCTCTCTCTCTCTTTCAACTTTATTTTTTGTGCATTATTCCTTTCATATATTTTATCTTCAGGGCAAACAACCTCCTCCTGCTCCTCCTCCTCTTCCTCCTCCTCCTCCTCCTCCTCCTCCTCTCTGACTCATTGCTGAGTCAAAAATAAAACGCCACACAGCAGATGCAGGTGCAGCTCTTTTACAGGTTGGTAACTACAGGCCTTGAGCTCAGACGTCCTCTTCCCCCACAATAGGAGCTGCACTCCTACAACATCGGCTCTAGACAGCCGAGTATTTTTCCACTTCCTCATCTAAACATACAAGTCTGACGCTCTGAAATAGCACAGCGTGGTTAGATAAGCCTGAAACGCACAAGTCAGTGTGGAGCTTCTTTTTTTTTATTATCATTATTATTAATAATTTTACTGAGAAACAGAAGCTACTGGAAGACAAAGAGCGTCTGCTTCCTGCTGCTGCAGGCCTGACAGGAGTTTCACTGTGAGCACGTCCACCTTGGCGGCGACAGACTGGTGAGCCAATCCCATCGAGATCACAGCAGCGAACGGCTCGACTTGACAGAGGTGGAACACGGTGTCTGACAGTTTTTAACCAATAACATCACACATTTGAACGCCCATACGTACATAGGCACACGCTGCATCTGTGAAGCCCAACATGTGTAAACATGAGGTCACAACAACAACAACAACAACAACAACCATGAGGCCGGTGATGACACAGATGTGATTGTGCTGCGATCACACCTGGACTCTGTGGCCATCAGCTCTGTTTCCAGGTGACTGTTTATTATAAATAGCAGCTCGTTAGATTTCCTGCATCGATTTCTTCCTGAATTAGGAGCGTCCCTGGGGAGGGGAAGTTTTAAAATGAGCGAGGAAGAAGACTTCACCTTCCTCCGCTGCTTTAAGGTGAGCAGCTTTTATTAGCCCCCAGAGGCTCCTCGCACTCGTTTGCATCCTGTGTGTTCGTTGTTTATTCAAGTACGATTGTATCAGGAATTTCTCCTTCCTCTGTTTATCAGTGTGCAAATAAATAAGGAAAAACAAAAACGCTCAGCTTCCTTGTTTTTATGAGGAAGAAACAAGAGACAGGTTTTGAGGATGCAGAGCAAAGAGAGAGAAACAGAGAGAGAGAGAGAGAGAGAAAGCTAATTTGGAGCAGAGGGATGTAAATATGAAAGGAGCTTCTTTAACACCACAGTAACATGTGGTGGAGTGATGGAGGGATGGAGATGATCAGTGTCGGAGGTGAAGGCTGGTGGAGAGTCAGAGAGAGGACACACAGAGGAGACGTATTCGTCTCGACGTGCTGACGGAGAGAGACAGAGAAAAACGAGCAGCCGTCAGTTCACTGACAGCGTGGAGAGGAGGGATAAAGAGCGAAGGAAGAGAGGGATGATGGATGGAGAGGAAGAGAGAGAGATGGAGGAAAGGAGGAGGAGGAGAGGAGAGTAAATATGCTTTTTTACATATTCAGTTCTGCACGATTGGGCCTCGTACTTCCACGATCACACACACACACACACACACACACACACACGAATATATAACAACCTCACATCAGTGACACGTGTGTTTGTTACTGTTGGAGACACTGAAACACACGGTCGTTCACCGGCCTGACACCAGGGACAGTACCTGCTACAGTCTGACTGAGCCCATACTAAAATGTGACATCAGCTGAGTGCTGGCCACTGATTGGCCAGAAAGCGTTGTAGTTGGAAGAGTCGTCAGCGTGATATCCAGCACATGAATGAAAACGGCCATTTTTGAAAAGCACAGCAGGAGCAGGAGCCACTGATCTGTACTGAGACCGCTGCTGTTCGTCCGTGGACCAGGTGCAGACCGAAGCAGCCGAGCTACGTTTATGTTTAGAAAACCGTGTTCAGATCTCTGTACGTGTGAACACGCTCTGCATCCAACACATTTCTGATGTTGATGTTTCTGTAACTCCACTGATCTGTGGCTCTGCAGGTTCTGCACTGATTCACCACCGCATCACTCGGCCTCACGTAAACACAGGCTGTCATTGTCCTGCCCGCTAATTAACCAGTCCGGTCAGAGCGCTTGCTCGGCCTCCTTGGAGAGAAAAACCACCGGCAAAAATCCCCCATGAATCACGGCATTCAAAAACGGCCGCGTGGTGAAAAGAGCAAAAAAAAAAAAAAAAAAAAAAGGTTGAAAACTTAAAAAAAGCAGAAATTCATGAGGCTGGATGAGTCGTGATAAATGTATTAGCACCAGATGACATTTCCATCACCACCTCATCGATCACCTTGGGGACATTTTAAATGGTGGACCGTGCATGTGTGTGTGTGTGTGTGTGTGTGTGTGACACATGCACAGTGTGGCAGATTAAAACAGCCCACACACACACACACACATACACTTAATAACAAATGCAAGCAAGAAGAAAAACAAAAACAGAGGATGAGGCGACACACACAACACACACACACACACACACACACACACACAGGGGGAAGTGTAGGCTCCACAGTTATAACTTTATTTTTAACAAGTTTATTAAACCATAAATCTACAAGCTCCTCCACATTATTAAAACTACAGATATTGTGTTCATGTTTTATTGCTTCTCTATTTCCCTTCAAAATAAGACGCTCTCTGTGTCTGAAGTGCAGCTGCAGTGACTCAGGTCACTGTGGACTTTAATGCACTAACTGAATTAACCTGCTCAACACTCTTCCTCCTCCTCCTCCTCCTCCTCCTCCTGTCGTTTGCATGATCCCATTTCCCTCGAATGCAAATGTTAAAAAACAAAAACAAAGAGGCGTTGTTGCGGCTCGGCCGAGGTGCAGCCAGGTGAGACAGCTCCACTCTGAGCTCCGTGCACCTGTTTGATAAATAACTGGAGCCTCCAGAGTCTGAAACAAGGTACAAATGGCTCAGTAAATCTGGCCCTGACTCTCCACTCAGCTCTGGCCTCCCTCTCTCCCTCTCTCTCTCCCTCTTTCTTTCGGTCTGTCTCTCTTGGTATTCGGCGGCTGCTCTCTTGCAGCTCAGACTCTCTTATCTAAATCTCCATTCAGACAGAGAAAGAGACAGAGCCGGGAGAGAGAAAGTCAGAGATAGATAATACAGGTCACTCTCCAATGACAGCTCTAAAAGGCATCTGGGGAGAGAGAGAGAGGAGGAGGAGGAGGAGGAGGAGGAGGAGAGCAGTTGTATGGATTTCTCTTCTAAGCTGAAATAAAATAAAACATGCAGACTTAATAAGTAGCTTGATATGAAAGTTACTGTACATCTGGTGATTTCCCAGGCTCACAGAGTCTTAACTGTTTATTTTAAGATGGGCTGAGCTGAAAGCCCCTGGCAACCATAGATCAGCAAAAAATATCCACCTCATGCCTGAGTAATGGAAAGCTAAGCCGAGCAGCTTTAACTCTTATCAACGGCAGAGGAAGAAGAACAGGAGGAAGTTAGTAACCTTTTTGTAGCCGCGTCATTTTGGACGCCGCTGAAATAATCTGCCGTCACTTCGGCCCTCTCTGATATGTCGTCACTCTGTTGTTGTTGTTGTTGTGTTCCCATCTTTAATCCGCAGGGGCAGATTTAGGTTTGATGCCGGTGTAAGTACTGGATGTGCTCGGCTGCCAGATCTGCTCAGGGTTCCTGCGCTTACAGATGACGTCACGCTACATGGCCGCTGTGACAGGGGTTTGTACAGATGAACGATGTTCAATAAAGTTAATAATGCTCCACATTAGCACACACAAGTGTGTATGTGTGCTAAGCAACGCTAATGTGGAGCTAACATGGAGCTAATGCTAACATGGGAACACACACACACACACACACACACACAGTACAGACACTTTCATGTTTTCTCAAACTTTCAGGATTAGTCACAGTGCGTGTCATCAGTAAGCAACGGAGCCGGAGCTGGAGCTGGAGCCGGAGCCGATCCGGCAGCCCCGAGCACATCCAGGACTTACACCGGTTCTGTCCTGCTGCAAAAACTGACCTCGGACAGATGATGACGCTGCCGTGGTTGTTGTTGTTGTTGTTGTCCAATCAGAATGAAGCACACTCACAGGAATCACCAATATTAGGAACAATGTGAAACGTTAACAGGAAGTAATGAGACGTGATGATGACGAGGCAACGGCGACCTCTGACCCATGATGCATCTTGAAAACGCACGACCTCTGATCCTCATTTGTTCTCCACTGTATGTTCATCATTCTGCACATATAGCACTATTTTCTGCACACACTCACAGAGCTACACACACACACACACACACTCACAGAGCTACACACACACACACACTCACAGAGCTACACACACACACACAGCTACACACTACTATTTCTGAGTTATGTTCGGTCCCTAATCTGGAGCAGGAGCAGAAATGAGAGAGGTCCTGCAGAGTCGGTGGGCGTTTATAGACGTTCATTTATCTCTCTCCATTACTCCTGATCTGCCCCCCCCCTCCCTCCTCCGTCTCTCTCTCTCTCCATCCCTCTCTTCCTCTCTTTCACCTGCAGCACCGACAGTAAACTCCTGACTAAAACCTGAATGTGGCTCGCCGGTGTTTTCATTACACGACGGCGTCCGTCCGACCTGCAGCTTCTTCTAAGATGCATTCAAGCACATTAGAATAACTCAGTGAAACTCAACGCTGGGAAAACACACACACACACACACCACACACACACAGTGATCTTAGATCACGTAGCAGAGGGAGGAGAGGGGATTCAGCTGCAGCCACCGGAGCCTGAAACAGGACAACTGTCTGTGTTGGTCCACACTAAACCTGGACACACGTCCACCTCGTCACAAAACCTTTCATTGTTGCGTTTCTTGGCTTTGTGCGCGTGTGTGTGTGTTGGATTGATCTACACCTCCAACACCACAACTCCTTTTCAAGTCTATATATATATATATAAAAACCCACTGGTTATATATTTAGTCGTATCTCCTCTCTCAGCCTTCCCTCTGTCTCTCTGCCCACCTCTCTCTCTCCAACCCGCTCAGTACTTTCTCTCTCTCCGTCTGTGTGCTTTCACAGGGTTGTAATGTAAAGTCTCTCTCTCTCTCTGTGTGGTATTAGATCTAGTTGGTACAGCTATAGTCAGCCCTGCTGTCCAGGCAAATGAATGTTAAAAGCCTATTGAGTTTCTTTGCACTAGCGGCAATAGCTTTGTCCTTATATAGGTAATACGATGTCTGTGCTTAGTGTGTCAGGGGCTTCACTCTGTGTGTGTGTGTGTGTGTGTGCTGGATGTAATCTGATGCAGTGTTTTAATTTAGTAGAGGAGACACAGTCAGCAGGTAAAGGTTATGACCTCTGCTGGAGGACACACACACACACACACACACACTCACAGACTGTAACTGAACATGAAATTGATTTCAAGGCAGAGTAGAACATGTGCGTCTGCAGCTGGTGGGGAGTGTGACGGCTCGGTGCTGCTGGTGTTTATCGTGACACGTCAGGTTCAGGGGCGATCGCTGCTTTCACAGACACTCGCGTCCGAACAGACGGAGACGAGCTCAGGACGCATCTGCTAAACGCAAAATGGGAAAGCTCTGTTTCCATGTGGACAAGGCCTCAGCTTTAGGGGCCAACAAGGACGGAGGACGGCCGTCGGCTCCCTCGAAACTGTGCCAGGAACGAATGCGTTCAATTGGCGTATTTGTACCGGCCTGACTCCCAGTTCATGCTCCACGCCTTCTTCTCTGTTTGTGGTGTATATCTGTTACGGCGCCACACACAGGCCTGGTGTATGTACTACAGCCCTTTACAGCAGGTTTCCGTGTGAACGCAGACGTTTCACGATGAAAAGTTTCAAGAAGGAAAAAGGAGAACGCTGTCAGGCCTCAGCTCTGAGTGTGAACCTGAGCACTGTCCACAGCTCTCAGCGTTGAGATCGACCGGGGTTTTAGCGTTAAAGTCGTTTTTGGAGAGGCAGTAATGACGAGGAGAGTCACTGCACAGCAGCAGCAGCAGGAACCGGATCAATGAAGAGACTGCAGTTAGAAAATAGAGGTCGCAGTGATCAATTAGACTCTTAACTGCTGCTCGAATGGTCAAACAGAGCGCCTCCTCCTCCTCCTCCTCCTCCTCCTCCTCCTCCTCCGTCACACTTTCTACCTGTTCTTTTCTTCCTTTCATCTTCTACACCTTCATAAGTTTTATTCTGCTGCTTGTAATTTAATCATAGGAATTCCAGTTTGCTCCTTTATTGCTCCCATTACCGACCTGACACATCGAGGTTGAGCCCCAGGCAGCACACACACACACACACACACACACACACACACACAGAAGTTAAATTCACTTTCTCTCACGTGTCCGTGTCCTTCATTTATTATTTTATCTAATTGTTTTCTCTGATTTCCCTTATTGGCCGTCACAGAGGGAACAAGCCGGCTGCAGAACAACAACACCGCAAATGTCAAATATCTCTCATCTTAATTGGCTGCCTGCTGCTGCTGCGTCCTCCTCTGCTGCCCCGACGCTTTAACTACCTGTTCACATCCGTACGTGGACGGGAACCTGGAGCCGCCCCCCCATGTGGCGGTGGCGACGGCGGCGGCGGCGGCGCAGCACAGCAGGTGTGAGGTCGACTTTTCTTTAGTATTTGAATGAGTGAGTGCGTGTGTTTTAATTTTAGCTCACGGGCCGTTTGAGCAGGTTTGTGTGATTGACTCTAGTGACTGTCTGCAGCGTGGCGTGTTTTTGTCCGGTGAAGCTGAGAACGAGAGATTCAAAAGACACTTTTAAGTTTTAACACAAAGATTCATAAAGTTTTTACTTTTTATATTTTTACTGACCGCCATGTTTTTCCCTCCACTGCACTGGATGTGACCAGAATACACACACACACACACACACACACAGGCTATAAATGGTTTATGTCACAATCTTTGTCAAGCACCCCACACCCATCACATATCACACACACACACACACACACACACAGCCTCAAGCATCAGCCATGGAAGTGAAAAGCCACTTCAGAAAAATAATGGAGCCGTGGCGGCCCTGCAGCGTGTACGTGTGTGTGCAGTTGTGTCTCCAAGTGTGTGCATTTTCATAAGTGTGTGTGTGTGTGCGTGCGACTGTAGTCTTCAAGGCAGGATGCGTAAATGGATCTCTGAATGGTTGAAAGAGATTTGACCTATTTGCAAAGACGGCAGCGCCTGTGAGTGTGTGTGTGTGTGTGTGTGTGTGTGTTGTGAGCTGTGATTTACATGTGAACTCCATAACGAGGCTATAATGGGTTTTAATGTCTCACCATATGGATTTGACATATGGACAAGTCCATTTACAGCTTTATATGCTAAGACTGAGTCATAACGAGGAAACAGTCTTTTTATTCATTGACAGTTATCGTTATAATAAACAAAATGGTGGACAGAGCCGTGGTGAACCGTGGTGAACTGTGGTGAACCGTGGTGACCGTGGTGACCGTGGTGACGACACTGCACCGACAGAAAAGACAACGAAGAAGCAGAGAGGATTTTCTTTCATCCTTCATCATTATTCAGAAGCATCAATTAAATGGACACATAAATAGACAGTAGGTAGCGATGGGGTGGGGGGGGGCTGGGGGCTGCTTCGCTTGCAAAGACTTGGCTGCTGATGAATAACCCCCCCCACCACACTTTCCCCTTCATCTCCTCCTCATCTTCATTACTACCAGAGCTACTAGTGCTACATGCGCACTCACAGCAGAATGTGTCACAGATCCTCTCCAAACAGCCTCGGGGGAGCAGGGGGGGGAGATAAGGAGAGGAGAGAGAGGAGCAGGGTGTGTCCTGGGCTGGAGATAAGCTCCGAGAGAGGCTGCGCTGACGAAACGAAAACAGGACAAAACGCACTAGGAGGGTAACACCTGTTTGCCCAGGTTTGTCAGGCAAAACCACCTATTTTTGGGGGGGGGGGGGCATTAAAGCTCAAAGACTCAGAGGCTCCTTTGTGCTTTTTGTCAGTGTTCAGTCAGAATAAATGTGTGAAGCTGCCGAGGCTTCAGCAGGCTGTGGTGGTGGTGAACCTGCACAGAAGAGGCGGTGCAGCCATCGATCGATCAATCAGTTGGTTGGCTGGTTGATGACAGACGTGACCAGAGGTCGACCTGATCCAACGAGAGCTTCAAGGCAGGTGCACAGGGCGACTCTCGAGGTGACTCTTGATTTACCAGAACCAATCAGGGGAAGAAACGTTAACTTAAAGCCGTAGTACGTCATTACTAGATGAGACAGCACAACCAATCAGCTCTACAAATCTCTGGCGGTGTTTTTCAGTGTGTGTTTTTTAGGTGGGGCAGGCAAGGAGGTGTCTACGTCAGGCTATGTGCTCATCCGCACCAAGATGGCAGCAGTGCCCACACTCATGCTAGCAAACGTTAGCTCCCTGGATTACATCAGACAGTGGAGAGCTTCTGAACGTCCTGCGATGAAACTGGCTGTGTTTACGTTGTCAAGGAGGAGTTAATGCTACACCGAGGCAACGGCAGCGTCGTTAGCTGGTAAGCTAACAGGGGAGGCGGCCCGGGTGTGTAGGTAGGCCCCGTTCGCAGAACGCAAAGCGGCTTAGCTTTGCTACAGGAAGGTAAAGTTTTTCAGGAATATTCACCAGTGTTATCTGCGTCTGCCGGACACGACATGGACGCTCTGCTAGTGTTTTAGTAACACGTCGAAAGACGTTGCTGTAGCTTTAAATGCAGGTCGTCAGACGGCCAGTATATAAAAAGGAAAATCTGCAATTCAGCAGGAAGAAAGATGTGACGCTCTTGGCCTCGTGTCTTTATGTCTTGAGGAGTTGTAGTTGTAGAATTTGATCCTTCTGTTTTTTCACCAATCACACACTGTTTCCGTGGAAACCTGGCGATTGTTTTGGGAAGCAGTCGACTTGTGGCTCAGCTAGTGGACAGATTATTATTATTAGCTCTGTGAAGGCCAACAACCACAGGTCGCACCGTGTGTTCAGACGTACTGTATGTGGTGGAGTTGTTTCATTTTAAACTCTGTGTTTGACATGGTTTGGGTTGTGAGCTCGTAGTCAACCAGCTGTTTACATCTACCGTTACAAACCCAGGTATATAGAGCCGGAGAGGAGCGGTGGAAGGATACGGCTGATAGGCTAGACACAGAGATATAGAGCAGCTTCTCAAGGACACGGTAATGAGACATCCGCTCTTTAATGTGACTCAAATCTCTGCGTTCAGACTCTTTGTGAAATGTTTTATATGTGTAGAACAGGGCTAGTGTGTCTGCCTCTGTTGTAGTTCCCTGACACACACACTCACACACTCACACACTCTTCCACACAGAGACAGAGATAAAGGCAGCGGCAGCATCATTACCTGCGAGCTCAAGAGTGCATGATGACATCCATATGAAATACCTCAGCCTCTCTGAAACCTCTACCTTTTTTTTTTACTCCTCCATCTCTCTCTCTCCTTATCTTATCTCCATAGCCACAATACGAATTTTTATTAGCAGGCCCCTTTTTGGAAACCGAGATGAATGATGAGTTGTTTGGCAGGAAAATGGAGCCAACAGCCCTGAAACGACCCAAACGTGTTGCATCTAGAAACAGAAACTGGACGCAGCGTCGAGGACGTCGCAGGGCGGAAGTGTCCTCACCTCATGTGACACAACGCTCATGTAATGCATTAAAACAGGCAGGACAGACCATGCATACACACACACACACACACACACACACACTCTGTGCAGTGGAGTTTAGAGTTAAGGGTCAAAAGGTTAAAAGTCAGAGGGAGGAGGAGGAGGAGGAAGAGTGTGAGCAGGAACAAACAACAACACATTAAAAAGGACAATGAAGAATCCATTTACATCACACTCAGCCCAATTTGTTAGACGTTTACAGTGTGTGTGTGTGTGTGTGTGTGTTCTCTAACCTCCTACTGAGCCTCCCTGTGGGTCCACCATTAAAACGTGTGTGTCCCTTTCACTGCAGTCGACTGTAGTGTTATGTAAATGAGCGACGTTCCACAGCCTCCGTCTCACACAGCACTTTATCTCAGGACATCCAATAATATCTAAGTCTAAAGCTACTGTTTCCATAACAACAGCCCTGCCATCTCTCGCTCTCTCTCATCCTGGACCACCCAGACTGTCACTACTGTCACTACTGTCACTAGTGAATGTGTGAACTCTGGGCAGCGTGTGTTGGCCGTGGTCAGTTGACACATTATTTGCATGATGATAACGATGAGCCGTGTTATTGTCAGGACGGCTGTTCACAGACACCTTGTTGTGGCCTTGTTGCCATCTCTGTTTTTGCAGAGCGGGCGACCTACTTCCTGTTTACACCTGCTCACACATGCAGTGACAAACACTGTCCGTCTTATTCCTTGCAGATGGAGTTTGTCATATGTATTTAGCTAAAGATGCTAAGCTAACTAAGCTAAAGTGAGTCAGAATAGTGTGTTGGATTGTTTTAGCCCTATATCAGTGAGAGGAGGAGAGGAGAGGAGAGGAGAGGAAGAGGAGAGGAGGAGAGGAGAGGATTAGAGAGGAGAGAGAGGAGAGAGAGAGTTAAAGAGTGACTGAGGAGAGAGAAAGTGAAAAGTAAAGAGAAGCTGATGTGTAATCTGAGAAACAGTGGTGGGAAAACAGAGCCAGACGTTTTCTTCTTAGCATGTCCAACCAATCAAGGAGGCCAGAAATAACTCAGCGCTGTGGCCAAAACCACACACACACACACACACACACACACACACACACACACACACACACACGGGCTGAGGCTCGCTGAAGGACCAGAGAGGCCCGGCCATGGAAAAGTCATCAGAGTAGGAGACGGAGGAGGCCAACGAACACGTCTGCAGAGGAGGAGGAGAGGAAGAAGGGAGAGAGAAAGAAAGAGCTGATAGGACAGCAGGTAGTTTGAGACTGATGTCAGACCAGGTTTGTCTCAACCAAGAGTTTAACAGCTGGGAAATGTCACACACACACACACACACACACACACGCTGCAGTGATCAAGCACCACCAGAGTTTCCGCTCCTTCTTCTCCTTTTTGCCAATCATTTCTTCTTCTTCTTTCCGTCCTCGTCACGTCTCCATTTTTATGTCCTGTCGCTGTGAATCATCTTTTTTTTTCTCTGCCGTCTCCATCCAGTGAGTGAGTGTGTGAGTAAAATGCTGACTGCAGCTTCTCTACATTAAGTCGATATCATCAGAATAATCTCATCTGTCTTTGAGCTTCGCAGAGCTGGAAACAACCTTTTCAAAAAACGCCAAGCCCAGTCGTCCCCCCCCCCTGCCCTCCTCCCCCTCCTCCTCCCCCTCCTCCCCCTCCTCGTCCTCCGCTCTTCAGTGGAAACCTGCCTCATCAGAACTAATAAAGTGTTGGAGGTCCTCTCCTGTCTTCTCCTTAATGTGCTCTTATCTCACAGCTAAAGCTTTTCTACTTCACTGCTCTGCTTCTCTTCTCTCTGCTGGCTGCGACGCTGCTGCTGCTGCTGCTGCTGCTGCGACGCTGCTGCTGCTGCTGCTGCGATGCTGCTGCTGCTGCTGCTGCTGCTGCTGCTGCTGCTGCTGCTGCTGCTGCTGCTGCTGCTGCTGCTCTTTGTAATCGAGGAGTTTGTCCATGTAGGAGAGACAGGGACGTGTGTGGACGAGGACACACTGAGGACAGGAGATCATTGACAGAGGGTTGAGCAGGACGTGAAGTGGTAGAAGAAGAGATGACCTAGATTACACAGATGTTGGTCTCACTCTGTCTCTGTGGTCTGTCCAGTGGTCTCATTCTCTGTCTCTTTGTTTGTCTGTGTGTTGGTTTTCTGTCCCTTTCTGTCCTTGTTCCTGTCTCTCTCATCTCTGTCTCTATGTCTGTTGCCTGTCCCTGTCTCTGTGTCTATTTGTCTCCATATCTTTCTCTCTGTCTGTTGCCTGTACCTATCTCTGCGTCCATATCTGTCCCCCTCTCTTTCTCCTTCTCTATGTCCATGTATTTGTCTGTTGCTTGTCCCTGTCTCTGTCTTTGTCCATTCGTCTCTGTTGTCTGTCTCTGTGCCTTCAGGCCTCCACCTCGCATTGTCCTGGACAGATAAAGAGGTTTGGTCGCAGAGAAAGAGGCCTGCAAAACCACACACACACACACACACACACACACACACACACACACACACACACACACAATCAGACGGTTCTTAGCATGAAAGGGTCATTGTAGCAGCGCAGCTACAAATCCTGGCAGCACTCTGCACTCGACAGCTAAAAACCACACACACACACACACACACAGAAAAACACAAAATTCTTGTCAGACAAAACGCTCCTTGTCTTAAACCTGAGACTCTGACCCGTCTAAACCACACACACACACCACACACACACACACAGGGGCCGGGGGGCTCATAAAGGTGGATTACCCTCATTTACAAATGCATGGCTTTGTGACCGAGCCATTAGCCGAACTAGTGGGAGCACAAGCCAATGAATAATTCAGCGCCTCCTTAAGGGTTAAAACAGGCGGAAAACACGCCTGTTACGACCTGAAAGAGCGACAGAATACACTTTAAAGAGAGGAGAGAGGAGACGCTGCAGGGTGTGTGAGTGAGGGAGCTTTAACTGATCAGTCTCGATCATTCCTGATGTCCTAATCAATAGAAAAGTAAATGCTGGTATTGATACGTGGTGCGTGGTGTTGACACGTCCCCTCCATAAACTCCTGCTGATGATTACAGGCCTCGGAGAATGAGCCAAATCATCTCTCCTCTGTCTCCGTCTCTTCTCCATCTGCCCCCCCCCCCATCTCTCTTTCTCTCTTTCACTTCCTCAAACCTTCAATCTCTTTCTTTTCTTTCTTTCTGTCTTTCTTTCTGTCTCCATCCATGCGAACATAAGTGAGTGTGGCAGGCCTGGGTGGTGTGTCTTTGTGCATCACTGCTTTAGTCTAACAACCCCCCCCTCACACACACACAGACACACACACCCCACCCCAATACCCTCATTACACACACACACACACACTTACATGTACGAATTCAAAAGGCCGCAGCAGCTTCCAGAGTCGTGCCAGATGTTCCCAGCTCCATATTCATAAAACAACATCCTCTCCATCTCTGTCTCCTCCATTTTGTCCCGTTTCCTCTTTTTTTCCACCCCCCCCACACACACACACTCCCACACACCCCCCTCCTCCTCCTCTTTCCCTCACTCATCTGCTCTTTTATTCATCTTTTTGTCAACTTCGTTGCTTTTAAAAAACATCTCATTTATTCCTCTTCCTCTTTGTTGTTCCGTTCTCTTTCTGTCACTTACATCCTCTCCTCCTCGTTCCTCTCTTTTCCACTCGTCTTTTTCACGTCCCTCTTCCCGTCCCTTGCCCCCCCCCCCCGTCACTCTGCTTCCACATATATTCACACATTTAGCTTTTTGGGGCTATTGACGATGTTGGTTTCCAATTATTTCCCTCTGACAGTCTTTAGTCTGGATAGGACAGATGTTCCAGATGTTCCCCGAGCTCTTCATCCTCTTCCTCTTCCACTTGTGTCGTCTTTCTTGTTTAAAACCCTTTCTTTCTTTCTTTTTTCTTTCTTTCTTTCTTGCATGTTTCTTTATTTACCATCTGCGCCCCTATTTCCCCTCATTTCCTCCACCATCTCTTTCTCTCTTTCCTCTCCTCCTCCTCCTCCTCCTCCCTCCATGTCATTCTCCCTCTGAGGCCTATTGATTCTCCACTGAGGCCTTTTTTTACCCTCCTCCTCCTCCTCCTCCTCCTCCTCTCTTTCTCTCTGCTGTCAGGAGGAGACACTGTCCTCTGATGTCCCCCAAAACTACAAATAAACACATTCTACTTCTTTTCACCCACAAAACTCTTTGGAAAAACAAAACCTGCACCCCCCACCCCACAAACACACAGAAGGGGGGGGCTGATTTACAAACCTATTCATTTTGGAGCTGATCTCTCTCTCTCTCTCTCTCTCTCTCTCTCTCTCTCTCTCTCTCCTGCTCTTCTTTATTTTGCATTTGTTTTTACAACAATATAAAAGTTCAGAACTGTCATCATCTTCCTCATCCTCCTCATCCTCCTCACGTCCTTTCTTTTCCTCTCTCCATCCTTTCATCCCTTCCTCCCCTCTCCTCTCTCTGACCAACCTCCATTCATTTGTCCCACCATCTCTCTCCCTCTCTCGCCCATCCCTCCCTCCCTTCCTCCCAAAGTATTGATCTAGCTGTCCATGATATGTCACAGTGATTGACAGCTACTAATTGGCTTAATCCCACCCCCGGGGGGGGAGCTTGTAGGTCTTTGACTGATCTGGATACAGCTGTCCTATTGTCCAACAGCTGACACCATGACCCTCGGGAGCACGGAGACGGGCAGAGGAAAGAAAAAGAGGTAGTGAGATGGAGAGAGAGAGAGAGACAGAGAGAGAGAGAGAGAGAGAGAGAGAGAGAGAGACAGAAAGACAGAGGAGGACAGATTATATTTTAACAAACAGAAATATGCCTCTAAAGATAAGCAACACTGTTTCTGACTGGATGTGCAGCAACAGAGAGAGGGAAGGAGGAAAGAGAGAGGGAGAGAGTGAGAGAGGGACGGTCGCCCATGGGACGACTGACGCTCCCCTAAGCAGATCCAGATTAGCTTTGCTCTATTGAGGAGGCAAGGGGCAGAACACAAGGCCTCAGTGGACGCCGCTAAGCCTTTAAAGACCACCCTTCAGCGTACACACACACACACACACACACACACACACACTGTCCCGTCCCATCCATCCACTAACTGACACACACACAGTTTACACTCACATTAACCTCTGCAGAGAGACCTCGCTGGGCCGAACACGATGAGGTCATGATCTGATCACCCACAAGTCATGAAGTCATTTTATGGCTTTTTTTTTTTTTTTTTTATTCTCAATGATAAAAGCAACGAGGAGTTTTATTCCAGCGACATCAGACACTTCGGCCTCAGGACGCTAAACGACTTCATTAATATTTAGTAGCGTGCGACATCTCAACACTGAGCGAGAATGAGGAGCATTTGGGTTCAGTGATGTCATAATTAATGTTTAACTTTTCGAGTTTTGTGCCTTTGACCTTTGACGACCTGAATCTGTCCAGGCCGTTGTTTAATACAGGTGATATTGGACTTTAATCCCCTGTGGAGTCGTGATGATAAAAAAAAAAATGCTTTGTGTTGCTGTTTTGTATTTTAAAAACATGTTTTCGTATCAACGCCTACGCCGTGTATTGATCTGACCTTTGACCCCGTCACTAATAAAACCAAATACAGCACTTGATGAAATAAACGCACAAGGCGGCTTCACTTCGGCGTGTTATTGATCTGTTTGGGGAGGTCTGTGCTCGAGGGGTTCGACCGGTAAGAAAAAAAAACCTTCCCATTCACTGTTTTAGTCCAGATCTGTCAGAGCAGGATGAATGAGTCGCGGTGAAGTGACGGGAAGCAGCTCGGCCCGCTGAGGGCGGGGGGAGGGATTGATCAGCGATGTTGCGGACCATTACACCTACCATGCATGTGTAATGATCCTAATTACCCCTCTAAATTGCCACCCCCCTCCCAAACTACCTAACAAACACTCCACTGAGAGACAAGCTAGAGGACACAAGGGTCATTGTGACATACCGCCCCCCTCCCTTTCTGGAAAGTGATCCCCCCCTTTCATTATTCTCATCTCCCCTCTTCTGTTTTCTCTTTCCAAACCAATGCATGGACGCGCTTGGGTACTTGATAATAAACCCCCTCTTTCCCACTATCCCCCCCCCCCCCTGTTCTCCAGGTTGACACAGAAAGGCCTTTGTTAGGTCGAGCTGCAATCACATACTTCAATACGCCGACACCGAGCTTCTCGAGCGTCTCAAACTTCCCTGTGCAGGAAAACACACTCAGTTTACAACTAACAATGGCCGTAAATCTGACTGAAGTTAGTCCGACTCAGACCGGACTTCTCCAGATCCCACTAACACACCCAGATGATGCGTTTGGAAACTGATTGTTGTGAAGCTGGACAGTGCACGTGTGCGCACACTTGACAACAGCAGCGAAGAAAGACGATCGTCGTAACCCTTTCTGCCTTTGCAAAATCACCACAACCGCGAGGGACAGCCTGCGTCTCATCTGCGGCTGGTCGGACCATTGAGAACTTTAACCCAGTTGTTGTGTGTTGTGTTGAGGAGGCGGCCATGTTGCTGTCAGCTGTTCAGTGCTGCGCATGTGAACACACGGAGTGATTTACACAAACGTGCATTATTTGATTTGATGTGATTGGTGGATTCATGTTTGGATGGGTGCAGAGAGTTTACAGGAAATGAAAGACCAGGAGCTTTTCAGGGTTAATGTCTGAGAGACGACCACTCGACAGTGTCCTCCATCAGCTCACCTTTTCCTCTGTGTGTGTGTGTGTGTGTGTGTGCTGCTCTGACTAAACACATCAGATAGGTTCAATATCTAAAAAGGATAAATAGAAATGTAAATCCTCATAAACGAGAGCAGCTTCTCTCACCCTCCGAATGTCAGAGCCGGATATTTTCTTTGATACCTTTTCTTTTTCATCAGGAGAGTGAGATCTGGCGACAGCGACGACGCGCCGGCTCAACCTGCTCCTAACGACTGTTGCGTCGCCTTGTTGAATAAAATATTAGCGCGCTGTGTGAATAAAACATCGAGGGCTATTTTCCTCTTATGAAAAGGTCAAAACAGCTGTCTAGACCAGCGGTGATGTATTTACCCTGCATGCCTGCCCACACACACACACACAACACACACACACACACCATACAGTGGACTACAGTGGACAAAATCACAAAGTCCTAAAACTAACTAACTTTCTGAGCTCATGAAAACATCTGGTTCTCATGGAGATAAGATGAAATGCTTATGTACACACACACACACACACACACACCACAACACACATGTGCAAACACACACCACACTCTCGCACACAAAGCCCAGGGTGACCTTGCGTATCTCACCTTTAGATGATGCCGACACATTCGGACAGAAGTGCCTGAAACGACTTCTGCTTGTTGTTCTAGTGATGCTCATGATCTGCTGCACACACACACACACACACACACACACATGACACAATAGACACTGACCTTGCTTGGTCAGCTTTGGTATTAGTATGTGAAAACACACACATGCACAGACACACTGGAGTGACACACACACACACACACTCACATAACCTTGTTTGTTCAACCTTGCCACTGGAGTGTAAACAACATCGATGGCGCCGCGTTCAGAACGTCACAATGAAAATAAACGTGCACTGTGACAAATCTGATGTCACTCCCCATAAACACTGAAAACACACACGACGTACGAAAATGGCTCAAAGCAACCGACGCGTCACTGGATTTAAAAATAACTCCACTGGATCATCGTTACATGTCGAGGAGGAAACACAACACAACAACAACAACAACAACACAACAACAGCAGCAGTTTGGTCCTGCATCAGAACTAATGTATGAACATCATACAGCTGATGATTAGCATGAGAAACAGAGGTCTGAACCCTCTTCATGTCTTAATTATATTTAATACAAGTGTCAGTGAGTGGACAGTGAGGGGTCTGCTTCTTATCTGCCGCCCCCCCCCCCGTCCTTCTATATATATATATATAGAGAGAGGGAGGTAGAGAGCGAGCGAGCTGTGGCCTTCTGCTGTATAGTGAAATAACAATTACCCCGGTCCGAGAGGAGGCTATATCTGTCGTTCACTGCCTCTCCTGTCACTGGAAAGGTCAATGCAGTCACAGCTGCAACCGAAACCTGAAGAGACAGAGGAGGAGGGAGATAAAAAAGCAGGGAGAGAATGAGAAACGAGATAAAAGGATAGAGAGGAGAGGAGAAGAAGGAGGAGAAGAAGAAGATGACTAGAGATAGGCAAATAGAAAAGATAGAAGGGAAGAACGAGTGTGTTGTCTATAATAAGAGCAGCTCTATAAGTCTGAGTCATGTTCACGGATTAAAGCTTGGAAGTCTGTGAACACACACACACACACACACACACACACACACACGTACTGGGGGGAAAAAAGTGAAATTAATACTGTCCGTGAAGAAGCAGCGGTCGTATTCAATCATAGTACACCATTATAAGTGTCACGGTCCATGAAGCGTGGATAGAGAGAGAGACGGAGGGAAAGAAAGGCTGAGATAGGAGGAAAAAGGGAGAGCGGGACGTAGTGACAGTGATAACGAGGAGAGAGAGACAAATAAAGACACACACACACACACACACACACACACACGGAGAAACAAACAGAAAGAGACAGAGGGAGTTATTATGGTAAAGAGGTCAAGCCTGCACTAATGCTCTGTCTACTAGAAAAGAAAACACTCCTCTGTGTGTGTGTGTGTGTGTGTGTGTGTGTGTCTCACACTCCCATGTGTACATTAGCTCTCCCTCTATGTGCATGTATGTGTGTGTTGGCCATCATCTGACACTATGTTGTCACATCACAGTGACATAGACGTGTGTTGTGTGTGTGTGTGTGTGTGTGTGGTTATATAATGTCCAGACAAACACAGTCGAGGAGTTCAGAGTTCACGTGGAAGTATTTATACTGTGATGTCATCAGGTATGATTTTAGGACTCGCCCCAGTGAGGGAGGCGAAGAGGAGAGAGGGAAATACTGAAGAGGAGAGGAGAGGAGAGATTAGAGGAGATGATAGAGGGAGGGAGGGAGGGAGGGGGGAGGGAGGGAGGAGAGGAAACAGGAGAGATGGAAGGGAGAGGAGGATGAGAGGAGAAGAGACAGGAGAGGATGAGAACTACTAGATAAGTCCCAGTGTGATCAAAGCCTTACTTTGACATCAAGAGCAGGCCTCGCTGACTGGTTAATGCTGGATGGAGACACACACCACACACACACACACACACACACACAGAAACATTAAGAATCTGTGCAGCTGCGACGCCTCTTCTCATATTTGTCCAAGTGATTCTGAGGTTTTTAACTCCGGTCTTGTCACTGTTCATTTGAGGACACCTGAGCTGTAAATGCCTTACACTCACACACACACACCCACGCACACACACCACACCACACACACACCACACACACACACACACACACCTTCCCCAGCAGACGGAACAAACAGCCGACCTCTCGTCTGAAGAATCAGTTTCCACGACTCTTATTTTCGTGACGCTCGCGCTCGAAGTCATTCAACACACATCGAATGAGTTTACTGGTTTAAATCAGTGCGAATGTTTCGGCTGCAGCTCCTCCGTCGCCACGGAGACCTCTGCTGCGGGAAAACAAAACGCAGAGGGCGACAAAACAATCTGACTGAGACTGACCGACTCTCATACAGTGGGAATTTAAAGACGCTATAGATAATGTCATCAATAATGCAGCGAGGAGCGAGAGGTGAGGACGCACGTGGAGATCAGGCCGCTCGTTAAAAGGAGAGGAAGTTGATTTAAATAGGCGCCGAGAGCTCCTCTTCCTCTCTGTGACAGTGAACGCCTCACGTACCAGCAGGCCTCTGAGCTCCGTCACACTGTTTCATCTCTCATCTTCTCTTCAGGAACGTGTAAAAGGGAGGAGGAGGAGGAGGAGGTGGAGGTCAAGGTCGCAGTCATGGGTCGTTAGCCTGACGAGCCGCAGCCGCAGGACGCCGCGTCGTTGTTAAAGCATTTATCAGACGGTTGATGTGAGTTTCTCCTGGATGCAGAGTCCTCTGCCTCGCCCTGCTGCTAATCAGATAAGCTCCATGCAGCATTTGCTGTTTTGGCTGACCACTAAGGCTTCTCACTGTGTGTGTGTGTGTGTGTGCAGAATGGTGTGTGTGTGTGTGTGTTGTGTGTTCAGAGAGTTCAGCTTCTGGTTTCAACATCAACGAGTGTGTGTGTGTGTGTGTCAGCACGTGTGCTGCAGAATAAATTCTGTTAGCAGCAGATACACACCTGTTTGGAGCAGATCTGTGAGCCTGCTAACATGCACACACACACACACACACTCACACACACACACACACACACACACACACCTCTCTGTACCTTGAGGCTGTAGCCGTCTGTCTGGAGTTCACCTTTACAAATATGTTCCATCAGCAAAATTAACTGGCTACAATTAACATAACCATGTTAATTATGATAATCAACAACACTGTCTGCACACACACCCAACCTCAGTGTGTGTGTGTGTGTCTGGCAAGTGTCACTTGAGGAAACTGATAGAAGGATGAAGGCATAACTCCAGATATTGATGATTGATTGATCAGTTGGACACAGACAGAAAAGAGACGATGTTTCCTGAACTCAGCGACTCAACGTGTGATAAAACAATGTGTGTGAATCAGAAGAGTGAAGGACAAAGACAGTGATGATTGACCGCTTCACTGGCAGCTACACACACACACACACACACACACTTGCACACACACACATACGCAGACTGTTAATTATTATCCTGAATAATAAGAAGCAAATGAGTCATTAAATGTGTCCTTGACCCCGTGGTGCCGTGGCGGCTCCTCTCTCTGTGCTCCTCCAGTATCTGTCAGAGCAGAAGCTGCTGCCGCTCTCACTTATTAACTGGCATTCAGGCAAAACAAAAACCCTCTCTGACCCCAATCTGGATCTTTTCTCTGGCAAACACAAAGAACGACCTCCTGAAAATTCATTTGTGAGATGAACTTTCTTCTCAACCTTCATCGTTCCTCCTCTCCTCCTCCTCCTCGTTAAAACACAGCCCTGCTTTTCTCCGTCTCATGTGACCACTGTCATGAGACCATGGACCACGTGACTGCACCTAACGACTGTCACAGAAAACAAATTACACTCGATTACACAGATTCTCTCTCTCTCTCTCTCTCTCTCTCTCACACACACACACACACACACACACATCTGCACTTAATACCTGAAAAATCACATTGGCTATACATTTGCTCAGACATACAGAACCTGCTGTGTGGACGAGAACGCTCTCTCAACACACACACAACAAAGTGCTCTGATCAATATCGCTCTCTATCTGGAGTAATCAATTCTCATTCTAATCCGATCAATACCTCTGTCAACACTGTATTCTGATCGTCGATGGTAAAAGTCGATGAAATCACTCATTAATCCTGAATTAGCATCGATCTGGACTCGGCCCCGATCACGTTTACACCACCGTCTCCTGGTGTGGCGATAAACCCCACACACGCACACACACACTCGTGCTGTGAACATGCTCCTGTATGTTAGAAAAGGTCACACACCACACACACAACACACACACACAGTCCTGAGCCTCCATATTAAAAAACCAACACGTTCAAACCAGCAGCAATAAAAGCAGGAAGCAGCTTTAATTGGCGCTGCAGTGTTTGTGCGACTCGCTCGTTGGTGTTTTAATTGCTCCGAGTGGCGCCATGAGTGTTGTTGTTGTTGTCCTTGTTGTTTTCCACTGTTGTGTGTGTGTGTGTGTGTGTGTGTGTGTGTGTGTGGCTCCAAGTCCAGTTCAAACCTGACGTGCTGCGTTCAAAAGCCGCTTCTGCTTTGTTTTCTGTTCTTGAACCTAACGAAACCTGGTTCCCAGAGTTAAATCTGGACCTTTCAGCTCATGACACTCTGGTGTTGTTGTTGTTGTTGTTGTTGTTGTTGTTTGTTGACGACTGATTTAAGGAAACAGAATCAAACATGAGGTTAAAGATAATGACCACAGTTGTGTTTGTCATGGGGCTGATTGAGCTTCTCCTGTAACTCTGTAACTGTTGGACACTTGAGGACTAATTGAAACCACATGAGCACAGGGAACACACACACACACACCACACACGCACACACACACACACACACACACACACACTGGAGGAAGCTTAAAGGCAGAGGAAACTGAGGCTCTTTATATCACGAGGAAACTGTGTCACACACAGTGAAGCACCTGTGTCGTCTCATGTGCACAAATACCCAGGAAATCACCACCATCCACCCCCCTCCTCCTCCTCCTCCCCCCTGCCTCCCCCCTGCCCCCCCCCCCTCTGTTAAATACAGCCACTGTCTTTCTCCCTCTAAAAAAAAAGGTCAAGTCAAAGGGATTAAAGGTCAAAAACACTAATTACTGACTCTGTCATTTAATCTGGCAGAGACCGGAGATTAACAGTTTAATCCCATCACACACACCACACACACACACAACACACAACACACACACACACACCACGCTGTCACAGGAATTATGAATCAGTGTGACATCATCTACCTGCCCTGCTATTATTGTCTATAATCGACAGAGGGGGAGGTTGGAGGTGGGGGGGGGGGGGTTACGTCTCCTTTAATTACATGGCTGAACTAAAACAAAGCCGCATATGTCATGATGTCACACAGACGCTGTCCCAGCCCCCCCCCTCCTCTTCCTCCTCTTCCTCCTCCTCCTCTCTGACACTAACAGAATAATAAAGATAAAGCCTCAACATCCACAACAACAGGCTGAAGGTGAAGAAGAAGAAGTTTCACCACTTTCCATCCGAGTCAACTCCTCCCCTCGTTTTCACTGCAGCCCCCCCCTTTTCCTTTCTCCTCCTCCCTCCGTCCCTCTCTCTTTCCCTCCCTCTCTCTGGGAGGTAATGCAAATCTGAAGGTAACAGAAGCCAGTCACAGTGGACATGCTTATCCACACCAGACTGTGTGTGTGTGTGTCTAGATTGAATCCTGCGTCCCCGGGGGAGCCTCTAACTACCTCTCCATCTCCGCGGCTCTGACTGATTCAGAAAGAGACAGAGGGAGGGAGTAAAAGAGAAGAAGAGAGAGAGAGTGAAGGAAAGAAAGACAGATTTGGAAGGAAGTGTAAAAAGAGCAGAGAGGAGCAGAGAGGAGCAGACGCTGCTGCTGCTGCTGCTGCTGCTGCTGCAGCGAAGCCCAACAGCTCCCTCTGTCGTCACCTTCAGCAGCTCTGCTTCCTCTGCACTCGTCTGTTCTCATCCCCTCTTCCTTCACTCTCCCCCCCCCGTCTGCCTCCTCATGTGAAACATCTCCCTCCTCTTGCCTCAAAGAAACTAGTTTACAAAGCCGGGCTCAGTAGAAGCAGCAGCTGGCGCCTAATTAAATATAAATGCAGCGATTACAGTGTAATAAATTAATCCCTCTATCTGTACGTCACGCGCTCAGGCCGTCTTCATCCTCCCTGCACCTTCCTCTTCTCCAACAACAACATGCAAACATCAGGGGGGTGTTTGTGAGTTGAGTCACCAGAGTCCCTGTGTCTCCTCAGATGATGCTGAAGGACGTGGACTTGGACATGTCCCCAGATTGAATTGTCTCACACGCGGAAGCGCCGCGCTGGAGCTGCTCGACCAAAAAAAAAACACACCTACAAACAAACCTGGAGACGTTTCTGTGTCAGTTTGTCTTTTGTCTTCTTCTTTGGCTGCACATCAGTGAAACAACCTGATACCTCACCCACCCCTGCCTTTCATCTGTCATCCAACCAGGCTGCTTCATTCAGCGGCTCTCACCCTAAATAGCACACACACACACACACACACACACACATGTATACACACATACACAAAAGATGTTACCTGTACAGGGGAAATTCTGTGTGTGTGTGTGTGTGTTTTCTTCTTTCTGTCTGCTGCAGCGTTTGAAGTTATACAATCACCTTTTTTCCCAGATGTGAAACCACCACCACACTTTTGCGGGAACTGAAAAGGGAGCCATGTTCCCGAGGAGACGGGCCGCAGGTCTCGTTTCAGCTCAGACGGCGGTGAGCGAGCAGAAATACACCGCTGATAGAAGTCATGCTGCCCTGCCTCCCCCCTCCTCCTCCTCCCCCCCTGATAGGAGTCATGCTCTTTTCTCTTCTCCTCCGATCACCCCCCCCACACACACACACAACAATGTGCTGCTGCACAGCTAGAAGAATGAATGAGGGGACTTAAAGCAAACAAGCAAAAAGAACAAATGGAGCATAATAGTTTGGGTGTGTTTCCAGAAGGAGCCTTTGTGAGAAGAAGAAGACGCCTGTGATGTGAGAAGCCCCAGTGACCGACTGAGCTGCACACATGAAGCAGGGAGCAGGGAAAACCAGGGAGAGAGCCTTTCTCTTCTTCTCTGTGTCTTTCAAGTGGCCGCACAAACCACACAATGTATACACTCTCTAACGGATGGGGGGGGGGGGGTTCAGCTTTCTCTCCTCCTTCTTTTTGCATGTTGACTATAGTCTGCAGGCTCATTAGTGAAAAACTGAAACATACTGAGTGAAAGCGAGGAGACGATGGAGGGAACCGCAGCAGCTCTGTGGTTGTTGCTGCTGCTGCAGAGTTTAAGTGTCAAAAAGCACAAGTTGCAGAAAATAACAACATTTTTCTCACATTTTAACCAACTGAAACAGCAACACTACAGGGTCTGTGTGTGTGTGTGTGTGTGTGGTGTGTGTGTGTGTGTGTGCATCCTCCTGATGGCTGCAGAGGCTTTTATGAAAAGGCACCTGGAGAAGCAGCAGTGAGAAGGAAGCAGCCGAGCCTGTGGCCAGAAGAGCCCCATCGAATAAAATACAACAACAGCAAATGATTTTCTCAATGGCTCCCACAAGACTGAGGAGTACAGAGAGTCAGGGGGGGGGGGGGGGGGTAAAGACTGAGGGAGAGGCAGGGGGGGGGTGCAAAGGGAGAAAGAGAGGTAGAGGAGTTGGAAAAGAGAGAGAGAGAAAGGGGGAGACATTTCATAGCGCAACAGTGTGGGAGAGAGGGAGAGAGAGAGGGAGGAGGGGATTATTGCCTTCTTGAGAGCAGCAATCTTGAGCTGTGCCATGAATACCAAAGACTGAACAGCCCCACAGTCAACGCCCCCCCCCTCTTCCTCCTCCCTCCCTCCCCCTCTCCCTCTCTCTTCCAGTGAAAACGCAGCGGAATTGCAGGTACCCAAATTATACACCAATATCTCACTTCACTCTCAGCTGCAAACGACTGAGCAGCGACTCAGTGCTCCACCATACATAATTACAGATATCAGACCAGCGCGCGCGCACACACACACACACACACACACACAGTAGACGACTCCTGCACGGACACATTTGAGTAGATTTCAGTAGATGTCTGCGCAGCGATTAGGAGCTGATCTAATGTGGCCCTACAGGACGATAAGCCAAACGCACGGACCTAATTGAGTGCAGAATTAGCCTGAATGAGCCTAAGGGCAACTGAGCTGTGTGCAGTTTTAATGCAGTTTCACTGGCGCTGGCGCACTGGAGAGGAACGAAGAGAGAGAGAGAGAGAGAGAAGGAAAGAAGGAGAGAGGAGAAGAGAGAGAGAGAGAGAAAGGAGCAAGGACGCAGCGCTGCTTCAAGTGTTCAGATGGACTGAATACTGAAGCGCACGGAGTCTGTGGGGATTCACGTCTCCAGATCTTAATTCCACAAAGCGAGAGGACCTGCAGAGAGCAGGCGGAGAGAGAGGGAGAGGGAGAGAGGGAGGGAGGGAGAGAGAGAGAGAGGGAGGCTGTGGTAGAGTTAAAGTGAAGCACAGACTTGACGGAGTGAAAGTGGGTGAAATCAGTGTGAGACAGAGGCCGAGGTGACATCCACTACAGGTCTGACAGAGATGACTGACTGCGTTATTTCTCCTCCACACACACACACACACACACACAATATATATACACACATACATACATGCGCGCGCGCGCACGCCAGTCAAACCCACGGTGACGGCGGATCCATGGAAAAGTTGTGCGTCCCCGGTTACGCGGAGCCGCCGCTGGCACCGAGACAGCGGAGCGGAGGCTGCACCGAGATTAGCCACTCTACGTGGCCAGACACACGCACATGCACACGGCCTCACACACACACAGAAGCGCGCGCGCGCACACACACACACACACACACACACACACTAAGCGATCGCCAACATGCAAAGACACACTGAAAAATACTGACTGTTCGAAACCGCACAAATCCAACCGTCACCCTCTGCCCCCCCCCCCCCCCCCCCCCCAGCACCGAAGAAAGTGCGCACTGTTTCAGCGGCAACACACACACACACACACACACACACGCACATACACACACAGTCTGAATATTTTGTTGCCGCCGCTAATGCGCAGCGGCTCCGGAGCTGTTCCATCTTCCTCCTCCTCCTCCTCCTCCTCATTCCTGCTCAAACACAACCAAGTCCCATCCTCTCAACTTTTTAATATGTATGTGCTGAGGTCCGAACCAGAACCAGAACCAGAACCAGAACCCCCCCCAGCACCCCGGGACCCGCACCACTTCGCCCGTGTCACGCTCGGTGAAGCCTCCGCAGAGGGAGGGAGACGCGCGGACGGCGGAGAGGAGGCAGGAGCAGCCCGGGAGGAGAGGACGCTGACAGCGGAGCAAATCCCGGTCCAGACCCCGGAGCTGGTCTCTTACCTTTGGAAGTGAGAGGCTCCGCGCGCAGCCGGTCCGCCCCTGGAAAAATCCCCACAAACATACAAGCCAGTAGAAAAGGGTCACTTCTCCCCAAGTCCGAGGTCCAACACATCCACGGGTAAAGCCCCGCGGTGTCTCTGAGCGCGCGCAGCACCACAGCCAGCCCGGTCTCCTCGGACCCAAAATGTTCTGGACTCGGGTTTTTATTTTTTATCCGCTGGAGGCGAAACAAACAGCAAACCAGAGCTGAGCAGAGCAGAGACAGAGAGGGGGGGTAAAAAAAGAGACGGAGCAGCCGTGCGTCTGGATAAGGATCCGAGATCGAAGTGATGAAGAGGAGGAGTGAAGGTGGTGGTGGTGTTCGGGAGGAGGAGGAGGAGGAGGAGGTGGTGGTGGTGGTGGTGGGTGTCGGGAGAGAGCAGAGAGGAAATCACCGGAGCATCACTCCTCCTTCAGGGCATCAGAAAATCCGGGACCGTCAGCGCCGTTTGTCCGTCCTCCCTCCAAGAGCCTCGGAAACGGTGTGAGGGAAAGTGTGCGGGCGCGCGGCGGCAGCACCGAGAGAGAGCGAGAGAGAGAGAGAGAGGGGAGGGAGAGCAAAAGAGAGAGAGAGAGAGGGATGTCGCTGCCGATGGAGGGCGTTGGAAACTAGAGTAACCCCTCTCTGCTCTCACTTGATCCACTCTGTGATGATCGCACAGGCTTATGGTTATTACATTATTATTATGAATGGCTGATTGGAGCACGTGTGTGCGCAGGACGGTGCTGGGGCATGTAGTGGCACCACAGAAGAAGAAGAAGCAGAGGCCGGTGCAGGTCTGATGGAGCAGCTGGAGCTGCAGTCAACACTTCACTGCTTTACTGTGTCTTGTTCGTGGTGACGCTGCCAGGCTGCTTCCAGACCAGGATCCAGACCAGGACCCAGACTGATCCAGACCGAGAGGCTGCAGCAGCAGCAGCAGCAGAGGAAGCCCCGTAGAGAGAGGGGGGGGGGGGGTGTGAATGCAACAGTTGCTCTTTCCTCATTGGCCCAGAGCAGGCGTCCAACTGCCGGCGGAGCAGATTTAAGAATCTCCTCAACAGCCAATGAGAGCGCGAGGATGGGAGTGAGAGGGGAGGGGCGACTGTGGGACAGCCTTGACTCTGCAGAGCTGATTGGTTGAATGAAAGGTCCCGTTTAAAAACACCTCAGTGGAGGGTGGGGGGGTGAAAGCTGGTCATTTCAGTCAGGTGACACACACACGGCTTCAGACTGATTCATCCATCCATTGAAGGCACTGACTTTCTTTTTTAGCAGGAGTTGAACCATCGATGTTTAAAGTTTGTCACCAGTCTGTGCAGAGATGAACATGTTAGCTTAGCACAGCAGCTAGCAGCAGGCAGCTCCGTCAGACAGGTGGACGTTCAACGGCTGTGTCTTTACAGGTGTGACACACAGTGAGATTTTTTTACACGCAGGGATGTTATTTGTTGGGAGGGGGGTGGGGGGTGGAGGGGGGTATGAATGAATGGCAGAGGTTTGAAAAGCTCAGTGCCCATTTTCCTTTCAGTCAACAACAGGAGAAAAACAATACGTGTGTGTGTGTGTGTGTGTGTTTAATTATGGCGTTCAGACATGTCTGTAAAACCCTGGATGGAAAGTGACATGATAGAAATTAAAGGAGCAGGTGGTGGAGGTGATTACAGGGTGTTGACTGCTACCAACAAACATGACACAGCGACCGCTGCTGCGTTTCAGCTCAGAGCAGTTTCACATGAGTCTTTGCAGGTATCTTCAAGTCCTTTATATACCTGTATCTATACACACACACAGTGGAGTCCTTTATCCTTTCACCTCCTCATGTTAAACACCTGGACCATCATCCTCTTATAATCTATAATCTATAATCAGATTTGATCTGCTCTGTCTTAAAAACTAAAAACGTTCTTCTACACATTGGGATAAAAGTGAAGCTCGAGCTCTTGGTGCAGCAGCTTATTGTGGCTCATAGTTACGTTTCTTGTTTGTTTGTTTTTCAGGCGACACCTAGTGGCAGCAGTGATGATGACAGGACTTTACTGCAGGAGAGAGTCAGGTTCGATTCCCTCCAGTTAAAACTGACACAGGAGCGCTGGCTGACATCTTTCTCTAAGGTCGGCTTCGGCCGTTGTTGTTGTTGTGTTTGTGTATATTGCAGTAACCATGACAACCAGCCGCTATAGCTACTAACTACACACATACTACACAAACTTTTCACACATGTTTTTTTTTTTGACGGTGCGTCAAGCTAGCTGACGTCAACTCAGGTGCAGGTGCTCACTTCCTGTTTTCACATTAAAGATCTCAATGAATGAATGAATGGCTCGGGTGGATGTTATGGACACATACCACTTCCTTTTTAACCCTGTGAACCTTTCAAAATAAGACAAATCTTATAACGCTACCTCTGCATACCCACTTAAACGAACGCTGAAGGTCAGGTAAGCGACACAACATGTCCCACATCCAAAATCTAAAAATGAAAAAAGTATAAATAATGAAAACACTAAAATCTGAAGCACTTGTGTTTATTCATAAGAGTTACGTCTCCAGTTTTCAGCTCTAAAGGACAAGGTCATGACTCACCCACCTGAGAATTCAAACCACAAGCTTCTCCTCAGACCTTCGGACCAGACGACCACTGGCTCACCACTGAGTCCACGTTAACATTAATATACGTCACACAGAGCGTTTGAAACTGAAGCCGAGAGCAGCGGCCACAATGAGAAGCTGCAGTCTCATACTGTAAACACTCAGCAGTCCTGAGACGTCCAGACACCAAAGACCACTCTGTTGTTGTACAAGCTGATCCACAAACCCTGAACACCCAGGATATGTATACAACCATGAGCTGGGCCACCCACAGCACACACACACACAAATACGCAAATACACACATCATATCGAACACATGTGGACACACACACAACAACAGAAGCTCAAAATCAATGCAAAACACTCAGAGACTGTGGGAGCTGTCAAACTAAAAGCCCCGTGTGTGTGTGTGTGTGTGAGAGGATTCAGGATTTCTTTAAGTCTCAGTTTGGTTGTTAGTGTCTCACAGCTGATTGGACATGAGTGACGGCTCAAACAGACTCGACTGACGACAAGCAGACCTGAGAGGTGTTCACATTGTGATGCTGTCGATTTCTGTCTCCACGTGCTTTTACCTGACAACGTGCACACGTCTGGTTCAGGAGAAGGTAGAGAGTCAGGAAGGTTGTTGGTGACTGAGTCAGCCTCACTGCTGCTGATCTGCTCAGCTCTGTTGACCTATTGACCTGGGAATATATGTCTGACACTGACTGGAAGTCTATTGATAGATCGGCTTCATGTTCAATTATGTCACCAAGCTGTGGATTTATATGAGTTCACTTCTTCTTCTTCTTCTTCTTCTTCTAGTCCATGATCCAGACCAGATTCAACAAAATCTTGTCACGTTTTCTGAGAAGGTGCGTGTCCATGCATAATATCTGGATGTAATAACCTGTCCCAGGTTGCAGCACATGAAGTTAAACACTTCCTACAATCACTGAGATTTGGTGCTCAGTCCTATTTTACGCTCATTTTCCAGACCTTTACTCGTCTTTTATTCGGGCATGTTTGGCAGCATTTTAAAGGGTTGATCCGTAGCTTTCTTTTACAAAAGGTTTTAGGTCTGTCTGAAATAATATAAAGATCACATGGGCTCCAATCCAGCCTGAGGAGACACAACAGTGTGGCTCATAAACCTCACCTCTGTGCAACTCAGAATGATGAAGTGATAAAACTGGATGGTTGTGGATGTGCAGAGACTTCACTTCAGTTCTAGCTCTTAACTCTGGTTGGACTTCTGCTGATGTGCTTCTATGGTTCTCATCCCACAGGTGACATGTTCTCCATGAGGAACCCTTTATAGGGCACAAGGTGAGAAAACCGTCTATTCTCCCGACGCCGCCACAGCCATCATCTTAACAGCTTGTGTTGTTGATAAAAAGCTAATAGGTGGGTGTTTTTCCTGGTGTGAATGGTGAAGATGCAGCAGCTCCTGGGGGCTCACTAATGACACCGCCTCAACCTCAAGTAATCTCCTACACCACCCCCACCTCCCTCCCTCCCTCCCTGTTCCTGAGCTTTTCTACAAGACAGAAAATAAGCTTTTATAGATTTCTCCTAACTCGTCATAGTTTAAACAATCTGTTCCACATCGCTTCTCCTTTGATTTCTGTAAACACACCGCAGTGAAACAAACTTCTTGCAGCTTTCAAATTACATTTTCAACTAATGTTCAGGATAATATACTGGGTCAAGCTTTGCTGTTATTTGATGTGGCATCCAGCCAATTCATTTAAAATGAGAAAACACACACACACACACTCACACACACACACACACACACGGTCACATATCTCTGTCTTCATTCTCATGTTTTGGTTGTGTGTGGTG